>CM070520.1:8445226-8798788 GCA_036346375.1 Guadua angustifolia
GAACGGAAGAGATCGGGAGAGAGAGAGGTGCGAAGGGTGGTGAACTGGTGATGTGTCTCTCTTTCTTTCTTTGCTCTCTCGTTCGGTGTATGGAAGTGGGGCCCACCGGCAGTTGGCATGACAATTTTTAAATTCGTATCGGGTTTTGAATTACATTTAAAAAAACAAGGAGTTTTGAATTTATAACAATAGAGCGAAATATTCTAACAAAAATGCGCAATTTGAATTGGCGAATTTTGGTTAAAAATTCAGAGTCGCATGTGCGTTTCAGTTTTCTGCAACTGACTGCACGCTGATTCTGGAAGATCAGAAGCTACCCTGTTTAAAAACTCTATTGTTTAAAAAGCTATCATGTTAATTCCTGTACAAAGAACACTACAATTTCTATCTCTAGTCTCTAATCTCTTTTAATATAAAGCAAGAGTTTCTTTCCACGTCACTTCATCAAAATTACCCATCTTTGCTACTACTCTTTAATTATCCACCTTTGTTACTGCTTTTTAATTGCCCACCTTTACCATTGTTAATGTTCTTTGCAAATAAACTTTTTATCGTAAATTGAATTTTCGTTACAACGCACGGACACATGGCTGGTAATTGTTAAATTATCACTCGTAATAACGAGATCTTAATCAGCTAGATCTCAGCTCATTGACACACTTCGCAACTTGGTTTCAAGTTCAAACCATTAAGCAGATTACAGAGCATGAGGAAACCTGAGAGCTGAGGCCATTGGAGTTGCACTGCCAAAAATGCAGAATTTTTAAGTTGCATGAAAAACCATGGACTAGTAGAAGCAAAACCATAGACTGCTCCTGCATCTGAAAAAGTGCCATCTCAAACATCACAAGTGAAAATGGGTGGCAAAAAACCACCAGTTTTGACTGAAAGGTGCAGGAGCAGGACCAAGAAATAGTTAAGATAGCAACTTCAGTTTCACAGCAAGAAATAGCTCAGTCTACAACTACAGGCTACTGCATCCCAAAGTGGCAAAGTGATATATAAATCACTCTAGGAAAAAAGAGAAGGATTCATATTTTAACAACCAAGAACCACTTTGTTCAGACAAATGTCACTTGAGAGGTGTTCATAAACCATAACAATAGCGATGTTCATACTGGTATGTGTTCCAAAATAAAGGAGATGTTTCAGTCTAGGGTAAAATGTACTGCATGACAGAAACGAAAGTGGCAAGAGAAACAGTGCATGGTTTCTTGCATCAGTTTTGTTCTTCTCAAGCTAGGATTCAATTCAGTACTCAATACTCCAGAGGTGCTCTTGCAAGTCAATTGCATCCTCAAGATCTCCAGGGCCTGGTTGGTGATATCAGGGCATCCCTCAAGAACAAGCTCCGATCATGGTGCAGAAAACCTTCAGACAGCAGGAGCCGCAGCATACTATCACTGATGTGAACATCTCAGCGGCTGAGCTCGACCAGATTGCGGCAGCGTGAAATAGCCTCAAAATTTCAAAAATAGATTTAATTTGGATTTTGCTATTTATCTGGAATTTATTTGGATTTTCCCGATTTATTTCGAATTTACCTGGTTTATTTTGAAAACTTTCCTTTTCGGGAAAATCAATCCCGATTCCGTTTTCCCTTTTCGTCCGATGCGCTTTCCCTTTCAGTTCGCGCCTCCCCGTTTTCCGCCTCCTCCTCTTGACCGCCTTGCAACGTTACTCACGCTTAGCGACAAAGGCCCAAGCCAGCTCCGCAGCGCATCGCCCGAACCGTCTTCTTCATTGCGCGCGTCCACTCGCGCGCCACGCCCAATCGATTTCACACCTCTCGCCCAACAGAGCGCCGACACCTCTGCTGCGCCAATCCACACGCCGAACCATTCCAACACCTCCGTTCCGTCCCGCCATCGCTCGCTTGCGCCGCAGCGAAGCCGTCTTCTCCGCTGCCCGCTGTCTCGTGTCGCGTATTGCCGCCCCGCCCGGTGGAGCTTCGCATGCATTGCATTGGCCGAAAGCGGACGCCGCATTACTCCCCGCTTCGGTCACGTCGAATCGCCACTCGAGCACCCCTCTGTCGCTAGCCTCTCTCCTCCACCCAGCCGCTATAAAATCCGAGCTCCCCCGGCCATTTTTTCCTTCACACAGAACAGTTCCGGTGAGCCCCCCGTACTCCCCATGCCCTCCTCTTCCTTCCCCGCTAACTCTTCCACCGAAACCACAGCAGAATCGCCGATTCCGCCGTCTTCCCGGCTCGCCGCTTTTCTTTAACGCCGCCCGCCCGTTCAAATCTCCTGCGATCGACTCACCAACCCACTGCCATGACTACTCCCTCCCTCCATCGCCAAACGGCCCCACCGTCGCTACCGCTCCTCTCCAGCCGCTGCCCCCTCGGTCCCACTCGTCAGCGTCTTCGCTCGCTCCACGCTTGACGCGGCGGCCCGCTGTCGGACCTCTCCTTCCTTCGTGTGGGGTGGCCACAGATGGGCCATGGCACTGTTCCACGCATAAACCTTGTCTTGCGGTAAAAGCAAATCACCGCATGCGGCCGCTCGAAAATTCCTTTTTTTTCTTCTCGATTTCAATTTAATTTTCGGATTTAAGTATTAAATAAAATCCGAAAATTCAATTTAAAACAGAAAAATTCCCAAAATCCCCAAAATCTAGAAATGCCAAAAATACATATTCTTGATTTGTTTCAAGCGGCGAGTCCAAAATGATCTCCGTTTACGCGGACCAAGTCGAGAAAATTCCAAAAATGCCCCGAGCCTGTTATTGGCCATTTTCTCTATTCCTTTTCTGATTTTCTTTCTTCCTTTCTCATCTTATTCGTTTGTTTATCGCTTTGCGTTTCTTTGCGCTAGATTCGACGTCAAGTGATCGTTGGCACACATCTCGGGCGAGGAGCGGACATCGAGAAAGAAGGCGGGGGTCAGTTGGCCGGGACCACGACATCAACCCCTTCTCACTAGACGAGCCCTCAAATCCGCAAGGCAAGCCACACTCCTTGAACATGTTGAACCCCGTTCTGTTACAATAGTATGTATATATTTTTGTATTGCATTATTTTAGTACTTTACGAAAATAGAAAATGTGGTAGTTTCGAATGACATGATTAGATACAACCCAATGTTAACCCTATTGTTATGCCCTAATTCCTTTTTAACCTTAGGCTATAAAATATTGAACCCTCGTAGACGTAGCAATTCATACAATTATTACTTTTAGACAAATGCTTAATCTCCGAGAGATGACTCGGTTGATTTTCAAAAATTGCTACGGTATGGGGGACAGCCTTGGCGGACCACGAGAAGTGGATGCTGGCCCAACCCCCAACCGATGACGAGGCCAAGGTTGAGGTATGGTGGTGGTACAGTTGGTACCAATGGTTTGTGGCATGTCATTTGGTGAGTCTTTGGCATTTAGGACCGATGTCTTGGGCAACGTAAATAACTTCAGATCCCGCTCAACCATGAGTTGGGTCGGTGACCTCTGCTATTCGATCCGTAACCCAGTATATTGTCTTTTCCTTGGAATGCCTCTGGAGGACCCATTATTTGTGGAAGGAATGGGTAGCGTCGTGGTAGGTGTGAAAGCGAATGGTCGGACCATTCGGCGGTTTTCTAATGATGGGTGTTCTCGTTAGCCGACGCCTGCCGTCGCTTTGGCGATGGGCGCTGGAGCTGAGGAACCCAAGTAACCTCTTGGGTAGGAGCTAGAGGGGAAAATTCAATGAAAGGTTATGTCAATCTCGGTCAGGCGCATGCATAAAAGTTGCATGTTGATCTGGTGGCACTAATGACCGTAGATGTCATGTGGGTAAAGTCGAGCACCTCTGCGAGTGATATCAATGGTATTGAATCGCCATGCTTCCGGTTAATGAAGCCGAGTTAATTTAGGGTGATTCTGAACTGCATACTGTAGCTTTTCTATTTAACACTGTCGTGAATGTGAGCTTTGCAGATAAACCCCCCCCCCCCATGTTATATTGCTATTTATGGTTTGTGTTTCAAATGTAATTTGAAAAGTGATATTACAACTTGCATCCACAAGACTTAAAACACATGCCTACCTTTGTTTATCCTGCATGTAATATTCGAGAATTTTCGTGTGGTTTGTTGAGTACGGTTGTGTACTCACCCTTGCTCCCAACCCCCCTCTTTAGATTTCAGTTGAAGATGGCGAATTCCAGAAGTCCGTAGATGACGATATTATTTGGTTTTGAAGGCCTTGATCTATCTGCTCAGGCCTTTCCTGTGGGTATTTTGTAATGTATTCGATGTCGTGCACCTTTTGTAAAATTTTGGCGTTAGGCCTTAATTGATCTATAAAATATTAGCATTTGCTTATATGTACGGCAATGTGCGCTTGGTTACCTCTGACTAAAATCTCGGTAGCTGAAGGTATTTATCACGCACCTTAAAAAGGCGGTCCGTCACAAGTGGTATCGGGGCACAGCTTGACCGATAGATCAAAACCTTAAGTTGGCTTAGGAAAGTTTTCAAAAAATCTATTTGACTTACAAACAAAAAGGGTTACAAAATTATCTAAGCATTATCGCTATCTTCCTACTTCTCGCCTCTTCTGTCTTACCCAGAATTCTATTTCTAAAAATGTGTTTAAGTTTTCTGTGCTTAACTAACTTCAAAAATTCGTGACAGCAGATGGTGCACAGAGTTCACCCCTACCCAGATGCGCTTGAAGGATGGGCAGATCGATTGTGGGGTATGATCACGATTCTCTCGGTCTGGCGTCACTGAAGCGACCCGGTTTTCCACTCCGAGGAGCAATTCCATGGAGGAATCTGCTGCTAGTGGCAGTCTTGGGTGGATCTGCCACCAATGCCGATCCATCCAGATGAGCCGAGAAGATTTGAGGGCTTCCGGCGCATCGAGCGAGAAGCCATCCAAGATCTTTGCCGAAGCGGCAAAGCAGGCTTTACGCAAGATACCAAATGCGTGAATCGACCGTAGTCCTTTCTCATGGGTCGCAAGATGGCTCGAGCCAAATGAAGTCATGATCAACATTCCGGCAACAGATCTGACCGCGCATGAAGGATGCGACCCGATTCATATTGGAGCAAGAGGTCAGCTACTCCGCGCTCTCAAGGAGCACGATGAGATGCATCAGCAACTGATAAATGCATGGAATGAGAATGATGCATTGATAAACGAGATTGAGAACCATGAGCTAGTAGAAGACTCAGCAGGAGAAGAGTCCATTGATGGAGGCACTTCAGGGGTGGTCGACGAGAGGTCCGCGAGTAGAGCGCTAGCTTAACCCCTTTGTATCGGGCTTTAGTATTGTAAAATGGGTCGTCATCAGACCTTAAACGCGGTATCCTCGATTTCATCCCTATGTCTTGAATGAAAAATCTATGTTTGCTAATCTCAGTTATCTTGGTTTGTAATAATTATCCTTATGACCCTACCCAACTCAAAGAATTCTTTCCTTTCGTCTAAAGCCCTTACCTATTCATTCTCCTCTTACCCCATACTCTAAACCTTACTTATCTTCTGCTTGCCCAAAACCTGCTGCAAAACCGAATAAGAATCAGATTGAGCCAGATGGTAGGAATCGGACCACACCAGCATTTCAGTGAGGAAGCAGAATCAATAGAAAACCCGACCAACCTGACCTAGGTGCTAGCCATGATGGAAAGGAACAGGCATCAGGCAGAGATGCGCCAGACACAACTAATGGAGAGAATGTTGGACCAGCTCGCCGCCAAACCACCTGGACACCATCACAGTGAATACTATGCGCCTGATGGGAATATTGGAAGATCAAGATGGACTGATTTCCAGAAGACAAGACCATCCATCTTTTCATATTCAATAGAACCACTCGCAGCAGACGATTGGATCAGTGACATTCAGCGAAAACTTGACACAACTCAGTACTCAGATAGGGAGCGAGTATTATACGCCTCACACCAGCTACAAGGACAAGCCGCCGCCTGGTGGATGAACTTTCAGGCACAAAAATCCAGACAAGAAACCACGTGGTCAGAATTTGAGGAAGCGTTCAGAAAAGCTCACATCTCTGCAGGAATAATGGCAGCTAAGAAGAGAGAATTTTTGACTCTCCACCAAGGTGAGAGATCAGTTTTAGAATACTTCCATCAATTCAACGAACTAGCACGATATGCCCCTGAAGAGGTGGATACAGAAGCCAAGAAGATGGAAAGATTCTACGAAGGTCTGCAGGAAAATTTGAAATTCCATGTTGCAGCGCTTGACTTCGAGGACCTGACAACGATGGTAGACAAGTTAATGATCACCGAAGAGACCCAGAACGACTTGGAAAACACTCGGAAAAGGAAGGCACAACAACTGAGAACGCAGGACCCAATGCCGCTAAGAACACCAATGCCCGATCTTACCCCCAGTTTCCACGCTAAAAGACAGGCTGTAGAAGAGCAGAGGCCGATGCCCGCTATGCCTCAACGCAAGATAGTGAAGTGCTTCAATTGCAAAGGAAATCATTATGCGGAGGATTGCCCCCATAAGACCGCTCTGTTTTCCTTTCAGACGGATAGAACATATCAAGCATCACTTGCCTAAGAAGCATTTACCATCCCATGTGGCCAAGACTCAAGTTTCCAACACCAATCCAACAGACCAAGCAAAGTGCTCCACATCACGCACGAAACAACAAGCCGAGGATTCTTTGAAAAGGAAGATACCGAAAAGACCGAACCAAATCCCAATGAACCAGAAATTGGATAAATTGTATGCCCGCTGAAGAAGCTGCAGAGGCCGCAAACGTCGTCATCGGTAAGCTCCAAACTCAGTCACAACCAGTGTGATTCTTTTAGCCCTGGTGCTACCCATTTCTTCATTTTGTTGGCTTTTGTTTGCAAAAATGGATTATCATATCCCCCTTACCTCCCTCTATGAGTTCCAAACCCTGGGAGTTGAGTAATGACTCGATTCAAGTGTGAAGATCCTAGAGATTGATCATTCAAGGAGTTAAGCTCATAATCAGTTGCTAAAGATAAAAGAGGAAGGTCTAAATGACATCCTAAAGATGAAGTAGTTAACCCGGAAATGAAACAATAGTGGACCATCCAAGAGTGTTCACCATCCTTACAAATGGCCAGGGACAATAAGTCATCAAGTAGATAGACTCAAAAGTTAGCAGAAAGAAAAGGAATCAGCATCCTCCCCTCAGAGATATCCGAAACGCTAATCATTCAAAGAATAGCCAGACAAATTGACGAGAAAGTGGCTTAACCTACCATGAGGAACCAGTCAGAAATGAAAAGGAAATCTTGACCTACAAAGTGATGTCAGATCCATGCACTCGGTTGGAATTTCTCCAAACCCATTGGATCAAGTCGAAACAGCCCAGCAGGAAGATAAGGACATTCAGCAGTACAAGGAAAGAATGTCAGATGCCAACCCCTCAAGAGCTCCCCCCAAATAAACAAGGGATATTGTGGCTCTATAACTATATATATAATAATAAAGATATAAGAGGATTGATTTTGACAAAGAAAGCAGTCAAGAATGTCTTATCTGATAATATGTGTTGAAAGGTTAAGATTGACTCTCGAGAGGCCTACTAGTCTCTGACGGCTCTCCTTCCCAAGACAGGAAATGGGATGAGATCGGAATGGATTTCCTCACAAGAATGTTCAAGGACTCGACAGGGATTCAATATTATTGGATGACAAGCCGTGATTGACCAAGATCGCTCACCTCATTCCAATGAAGCAAGTTTCATCGCAAACAAGGATCGCGCGGAATATATTTAACACGGATGATAAGGTCACATGGAATACCAGGAGAATGGTTCGAGAACAATAAACCCGGATCACACCCAACTTGGAAATCCACGGTAACAATAAAAGTTAGTTAGATAGAGCGAAAAAGCAATTCTCTAGACCCCAAAATGTGCAGGAAAACAGAAGCCTAGGTGAAAGTCGGTAGAGAAGACCCAAAAACTGCCCTAAAACAACAAGAAAGTTATGCGGACAAGGAGCAGGAGAATGTCAGTCACCAGAACGAAGACCTTGTCTACTTGAAGATAATGCCCTCCAAGCCCAGGCACAGATTTCAGAGTTGAGGAAGAAGTACACCCAGAAATATTGGACCCTATACAATTCCCCATAATGTCGGAGAAATAATCTACGAATTGTAGTTGAGCCCAGAAGTCCACTCAGATACACCATGTATCCCGAAAATTTCAGATTGAGAAAATACCTTCATCGTAAACGAGGACTAAGCGATTAAGAGGAATTAAGCCTGAATAAGTTACCCGATTCTGAAGCACATCCGGATCATCAAGTCAACTGAAAGTCGACACAGAGTCAAGGATGACAGAGTATTGCCGAAAAATCATTCATGAGGAACCCACCAGAAAAAGGAATCGGGATTGCAACAGAATTTCCCAACCTGTTCCCCTAGGATGAGTAAATCTCGGGGACGAGATTTATTTTAAGGGGGGTAGGTTGAAATAGCCTCAAAATTTCAAAAATAGATTTAATTTGGCTTTTGCTATTTATCTAGAATTTATTTTGATTTTTCCTGATTTATTTCGAATTTACCCGGTTTATTTTGAAAACTTTCCTTTTCAGGAAAATCAACCCCGATTCCGTTTTCCCTTTTCGTCCGATGCGCTTTCCCATTGATTCCGCCTCCCGCTTTTCGCCTCCTCGTTTCGACCCAAGCTTGCGCCTCCTCTGTGTGCGACAAAGGCTCAACCACTCTCACGCGTCGCCAGCGAGAACCCGTCTTCTTCGCTGCGCCCCGTCCACTCGCCGCGCCACCGCCAATCGGTTTAGCGACCCTCTCGCCCAACCAGACGCCCTGACACCTCTGCTGCGCCACGCCGTCACGCCGAACCATTCCGACACCTCCGTTCCGTCCCATCGCCCTTCTGCATACAGCAGCCGTCTTCTCCGCAAGCTTGTCTCAAATGTCGCGGTAACCATGTGGGTGGAGCTTCGCATGCAGGCCGCTTGCCAGAAAGCCGGCGGCCGCCGCATTACTCCTGCTCCGGTCACGTCGAATCGCCACTCGAGCACCCCTCCGCCTTCTAGCCTCTCTCCTCCCTGGCCGCTATAAAAGCCGAGCTCCCGGCCATTTTTCCTTCACACCTGAACTGCTCAGGTGAGCCCCTATACTCCCATGCCCTCCTCTTCCTTCCCGCTAACTCTTCCACTCAAGCCACACCGAATCGCCAGATTCACTTCGTCTTCCCGCTCGCCGCACTTCGCTTCACCGCGCCACAGTTCAAATCTCCTGCGATCCATCGACTTCGCTAACCCCACTGCCAGTGACTACTCCCTCCACTCACTGCCAAAACGGCCCCACCCGTCAGCCGCTCACTCTCTCCAGCCGCTGCCCCCTCGGTCCCACTCGTCAGCGTCTTCGCTCGCTCCACGCTTGACCGACAGCCGGCCCTCTGTCGACCTCTCCTTCCGCTTCGTGGTGGCCTTGCCGATGGGCCATGGCTCATTCCACGATAAACCTTTGTCTGCGCCGTGGTAAGCATAAATCACTGTGTGGCCCGCTCGAAAATTCCTTTTTCTTTTCTTCTCGGGATTTCAATTTAATTTTCGGATTTAAGTATTAAATAAAATCCGAAAATTCAATTTAAAAACCAGAAAAATTCCCAAAAATCCCCAAAAATCCAGAAATGCCAAAAATACATATTCTTGACTGTTTCGAGCCGCTGAGTCCAAAAATGATCTCCGTTTCGCCAGACCAAGTCCAGAAAATTCCAAAAATGCCCCCGAGCCCTGTTTCGGCCATTTTCTCTCTATTCCTTTTCCCGATTTTCTTTCTTCCTTTCTGTCTTATTCGTTTGTTTATCGTTTGCGTTTCTTTGCGCCAGATTCGACGTCGAAGCGATCGTTGGCACACATCTCGGAGCAGGAGCAGACATCAGAGCTGTCGCAGGAGTCGTTTGAAGCCGGACACGACATCAACCCCTTCTCACTAGACGAACCCTCAAATCCGCAAGGCAAACCACACTCCTTGAACATGTTGAACCCCGTTCTGTTACAATAGTATGTATACATTTTTGTATTGCATTATTTTAGTACTTTACGAAAATAGAAAATGTGGTAGTTTCGAATGACATGATTAGATACAACCCAATGTTAACCCTATTGTTATGCCCTAATTCCTTTTTAACCTTAGGCTATAAAATATTGAACCCTCGTGAGCGTAGCAATTCATACAATTATTACTTTTAAACAAATGCTTAATCTCAGAGAGATGACTTCGGTTGATTTTCAAAAATTGCTTTCACTCTGATATGGGGGGACTGGGCGGACCACGAGAAGTGGATCTTGGCCCAACCCCCAACCGATGACGACGCCAAGGTTGAGGTATGGTGTGGTACTGCAGTTGGTACCAATGGTTTGTGGCATGTCATTTGGTGAGTCTTTGGCATTTAAGGACCGATGTCTTGGGCAACGAATAACTTCAGATCCTCTCAACCACTGAGTTGGGGGTCCGACACTGTTGCTTTGATCCACGTAACCCGATATATTGTCTTTTCCCTTGGAATGCCTACAGGAGGACCCATTATTTGTGGAAGGAATGGGTAGCGGCGTGTAGGGTGTGAAGCGGAATGGTGCGGCCATTCAGTTTTTCTAGCGATGGGTGTTCTCGGTTAGCCCACCACGCCGTCGCTTTGGCGATGGGCCTGGGAGCTAGGGAACCCAAGTAACCTACTGGGTAGGAGCTAAAGGGGGAAAATTCAATGAAAGGTTATGTCAATCTCGGTCGGGCCGCATGCATAAAAGTTGCATGTTGATCCGGTGGCACTAATGACTGTAGATGTCATGTGGGTAAAGCTGAGCACCTCTGCAGAGTGATATCAATGGTATTGAATCTGGCAGTGCTTAGGTTATTATCGTGAGTTAATTTAGGGTGATTCTGAGCTAGCCATTGTAGCTTTTATATTTAACACTGTCGTGAATGTGAACTTTGCAGATAACCCCCCTATGTTATATTGCTATTTATGGTTTGTGTTTCAAATGTAATATGAAAAGTGATATTTACAACTTGCATCCACAGTACTTAAAACCTGTGCCTACCTTTGTTTATCCCTGCATGTAATATTCAGAATTTCTGTATGGTTTGTTGAGTACGGTTGTGTACTCACCCTTGCTCCCAACCCCCCTCTTTAGATTTCAATTGAAGATGGCGAATTCCAGAAGTCCGTAGATGACGATGTTATTTGGTTTTGAAGGCCTTGATCTATCTGCTCAAGCCTTTCCTGTGGGTGTTTTGTAATGTATTCGGTGTCAGCCGCACCTTTTGTAAAACTTTGGCCGTTAGGCCCTTAATTGATCTATAAAATATTCGCATTTGCTTATATGTCTGGCAATGTACATTTGGTTACCTACAGCTAAAATCCTGGGTAGCTGTGAAGGTATTTATACGCACCCCCTAAAAAGGGCGGTCCGTCACACAGCGCTTGCTAATTGACCCTGCAGAGTATACCACAAGTCGCGACCATCCGTCCAAGATGAGCTCCTGCAGACTGTCCCCAAGTAATGAGATTACACAAACAAAAGCATCGTCCACTCCAGACCTGCTCAGATCTATCTTACCGAACTTGCAGTGGCATATGATGCTGTAAAGATGGGAATTGAGAGCAATCTCGCCTGCAATTGTGTTCATCCCGGTGAGCCTAAGCTCCTTGACCTTGTGACAAGTCATGCTGAGCCATGGAAAGAACAGATTCGCGATGTTTATGCAGTTCTAGTTTGACCCCTTCCAGCTGTGGGCATGTCTGGGGAACAGCCTGATCATGTTGGGATGATAATACTTGGCCAAAAGTACAATTTTCCAAGGTGAGATACTTGATCGTCTCCTGACATAAAGACAGTACTTCCATCAAATCTGCGCAAGAGGAGAAATTGAACATTGCCAGTTGGAGGATCTTGCAATCAGACCGACCAAACGGATCATGTCAAGATGATTCAATCCTCTGCAGCCCTGGATCATACACCTGAGCATTGGGAAGTGATCATGAGCAAACTTTTTTGGGGCACAAACCCTATAAACAAGGGCAATTGGGCAAGATAAGGCTACGCAACCGATGAAACATTCCAAATTCATTTTACAAAACTTTTGGTAGGGTGCTTGTCACCTCTGATTGTGCACTCTGCAATGGTACTGTTGGATGAGATATGGGACAACAATATGGTTTTCCAATAGTCATGTTTCCGAGCTTTAGCTCAGCCAAATCAGGTCTCTCAATCATGGCCTCTAAATCATGAAGGACATGATGGCATTGTCTGGGATTTGAGGGCAATGTCCCAAAGTTAGAGATGTAAGCTTCTTTTCATATTTTGCGAGGGCATGCAATGATGCATCAGGAATAGATGGGACTTAAGTACTCTTAAGTACTCACACACCCCACTTTTTCTTCCGAAATATATCAATAGATGATTGTGGCATAATAGCACTAGAGTGGCGGAGCCAGGATTTCAGGTTAAGGGGGGTCACGTGGATTAACTAAAAAATATCGTAGCATCCATAAAAAATATCATAGCAATATCGATGCATTTAAATTTAAAAATAGCATAACCACATGTCCACAAGAAAAATATGACATATGTTTTAAATAAGAAACTTACATCTCTATTAACTTAAATTTAGTTCTACAACTATCTAGAAGATCATAAGTCAATAAGTTCATCTGAACTAATTTCTGCTGCTAGTTCTTTTTTAATGTAAACTATCATGCAATGTCGAAGAAAGTCATCTCCTATTTTATTTCGAAGGTGGGTCTTACAAGTTTCATAGTTGAAAATACTCGCTCTGTGGTTGCTGTTGACACCGGGAGAGTTATAACCAATCGTAACAGCCTATCAACCATTGAATAATGGGAAGCTTTACCTATTTTATATAGTCTATTTGTTAAGTTAGCAAGAGAAATTAAGCATTGCATACATCAAGTTGAGAAAAATAGAAGTTTTAACGATGATGGCTCGTAAAGAGACCTAGCCATACAAGCTCTTCGCCACCTCTTTGGCGCTATTTGATATTAATAGCCTAAGCGTCGTTACCAAGGCCGATGGCCGAGCAAGAGCACGGTTTATAGATTGGTTAATCATATCGATAGCTCTGCTTGGCGGTGAGTATCGACTTACGTGCCTTCTCGGTGAAGCACAGGCCTGGTCGATCGAGGCCGATCGTTAACAATGTGACCTTACGAGTGACTCGCGTTGAGTCTTCGATTCTGGTGAGCATCATATGTTCGAACGTGGCCTTTCGGTCTTCGACCTCCTTTCGCTGCTCCGGCGTTAGATCGGCCATCGAAGGCGCGATTATCGCGTCGGTGTTGATGTCGGATGTCGTTGTAGATCTCCCTGTCGAAGACATGCTTGATTGTTTCGTGTCCCACCAGGCGTGCCAAAAATATGTTGACACCAAAAATGTGACATAGGGTTTTTGATGCAACACACTGGACGAACACCGGGTCCAGGTGTGTGGGCGTGCCAACCGATTTGACCTTGCAATCGGCAAGAAGATAAATGGATCTAATCGACTTATGCAAATCGATTTCGACCAAAACGAACGGTAAGTCTAGTCGATCCGGGCGGAAAGACTGGACGGGGTAAATAGGACTCTTCTTCCCGAAAAAGGTGATGCGCAGCAAGATCGAGGAAAAAGATGAACCAAAGGGGGTGTAATGCAGCGAGAGATCATCTACGGCGATCGCCAACTCGATTGATCAAAGAGTATTCGAGATGAAAGATTACAAGCTAAATTGGCTACTCTAGTTTGAGAAAGTAAATAAAGTAGATCGAGTTGATTGGTTGGCTCGGGCCCTTTTCTTCTTGCCTCTGGACCTCTTATATAGTACTTTCGGTCGAGCGTGTCCTCCTTGGTTTCCTCAATCACCCGTATCGGCCTCAATCTCTCCTTGCCATGTAAAGCCCGATCGTATCCTTCTCAATCTCCTATCCTGCCCGTATTGGACTCGATTCCCTTGGGATCGAAGCCTTCCAGTCCAAAACCGTATCAGCTTTCCTATAACCGACATATCCCTTACCAAAACCGATTTTTACGACATCAGTCTTGCCAAATTTGGGTGTCAACAGGAATTTTGTTGTCGAACTTCATGACCGATAGCGGCGCGAGAGTACCTTCTTTGCCTTCTGGCGGCGTCTCGAACGACTTCTCGTTCAACACGTCGAAAGCCCTCGAATCTTCGCGGCTCATCTGAACGAATCGACATTGGCTGCAGGTCTACCCATGACCCCCACTGGCAGTGAACTGCCCCGTGGAAGTGCTCCTCGAAGTGTAAAATTGGGCAGCCTTCTGGACCCACACCAAGAAACTGCATCATCTACCATAATCGATCTGCCCATCCCTTAAACATGTCGGGGTAAGGGTGGACTCTGTGCACCATCTGCTGATACGAAAAATTTGAAGTTAGTTAAGCATAGAAAACTTAAACATATTTTTAGAAACAGAGTTTCGGGTAAGGCAGAAGGGGAGGAACAAGAAGATAGCGATAGTGTTTATATACTTTTTGTAACTTGTTTTGTTTGTAAGTCAAATAAGTTTTTCGAAAAACTTTCCTAAGCCACCTTAAGGTCTTGATCTATTGGTCAAGCTGGGCTCTGATACCACTTGTGACGGACCGCCCTTTTCAGGGAGTGCGTATAAATACCTTCGTAGCTACCCAGAATTTTAGTTGTAGGTAACTAAGTATATATTGCCAGACATAAAAGCGAATGTGAATATTTTAGATATAAATTAAGGGTCTAACGGCTAGAGTTTTACAAAGGGTGTGGCTGGCACCAATTATATTACAAAACACCCACAAGAAAGGCTTGAGCAGATAGATCAAGGCCTTCAAAACCAAATATCATCGCCATCTACGCTCTTCTGGAACTCGCCAACTTCATTGAAATCTAAAAGGGGGATTAGGAGCAAGGGTGAGTACACAACCGTACTCAACAAGCCACACAGAGATTCTAAATTCTACATGTATGGAGTTACAAGGAATTGGCACTAGTTTTAAGTATTTGGTGGATGAATGAGTTAAAAACCAATTTTTCATTACATTAGAAACACAAACCATCAACAGCATCACCAATAGAGTTATTAGCAAAAATCCTGATTACAGCAACTTTATAATTAAAACTACTCGGGCTCGGTTACAGGAATCACCCTAAATTAACTCAGCTTAATTAACTGGAAGCACGGCGTATTCGAATACCATTTAGATCACTCTGAGAGCTACTCAACTTTACCCACAAGATATCTCGGTCATTAGTGCCACACGATTAACATGCAACTTTTATGCATGCGGCAAGCACAAAGAGATTTACATAGCCTTTTATTGGTTTCCCTCTTTAACCCCTACCTAGTGAGTTCTGAGGATCTGACTTCAGGACCCTTGGCCAAGGCAGGCGGGCGATCACGGTCAGCGAGGACACCTATTGTTATGAGAACCATGAATGGCGTACCATTCCGTTCCACCCCTAGTCACTATCTGAACCATTCCCCCATCGAAATGGTAGCTACCACCTAGGTGTTCTAAGAAATACAATATCTGGGACTCGTTGGATCGAGATCATGGTGACAGACCCAACTTAATAGTTGAGAAAGCTGAAGTTATTTACTTTGCCCAAGAGGGTTGATCCTTAAATGCCGGAGACATAGCCCAATACACATCACAACATTGGTACCACCGTACCCATCACTAGATCACACTTGGGCTTGTCATCGGTTGGGGGTTGGGCCAGCATCCACCTTCCGTGGTTCGCCTAACACTGTTCCCCTAACCATAGCAGTTTTTTGAAAAGGTGTCCCGAGTCATGACTCGGGGATTTTGAACCATAGTTCGTAATTAGGAAAAATTATTAATCCAAATCTACGGAGGTTCATTAATGATAACCTAGGGCTGACAATTGAATATGGTATAATCAACATGGTTTTAACAAGAGAGTGAGTTTTAACTAGTCAAGTCATTCCAAATTAGCTTTTTTTAGTTCACTATTATCAGACAATGATGTAATAGCAAAATATACAATAATTATAGGGGAAATGGGATCAACATGTTCAAGGGGTGCGGCTTGCCTTGCGAAGTCGAAGGCTCTCATAGGCAGAAGTCGTTGTAGTCGTGGTTGGCTCGACGACTCCTGCTCTGTGCGGATCCACGAGCGGCTCGACTCGAGTAGTGCTCAAGGGTTACTCGAAGTCGGATCTAGCGCAAAAAGCAATTCCGATAAATAAGCGAATAAAACAACCAAAAGAAAAGCGAAAAAAACGAAGAGAAAATGGCCAGAAAAAGGGTTTAGGGGTATTTTAGGAATTTTCTGGACTTGGTATGGTGAAACGGAGATCATTTTTGGACTCAGCGGCTCGAATTGATCAAGAATATGTATTTTTGGCTATTTTTGGATTTTTGGGAATTTTCGAGGATTTTTCTGGATTTTTAAATCCGATTTTTCGGATTTTAAATAAATCAAAACCCGAAAAATCAAAATAAATTGGAAAAGGTTTTTGGATTGGGCCGCATAGTGAACTATCTAGCCCAGCACTGTGCGACCCACGGCCTTGTGGGCGAAGGTGGGGCGCGTGGCCTAGGGGCGTGAAGGCTGGCCTAGGAGCGGGGCGAGTGGGCGGGGACGCTGATGGCTAGGGCCGGCCCGTCAGCGAGTGGGGAGGGAGACTGATGGGCGGGCCCCAGGTGGCAGTGAGATGGAGGCGCGGTGGCGGGCCCACTCTGCCAGACTAGGCGGGTGGCGGTGGGACAAGCAGCAGCAGAATGGGAAAACGATCGTGGCGGAGAATGGCGGCTCGGGGCAAAGAAAGAAGTAGCGGGGGAGGAAGAAGACCTCACGGCGAAGCTGGCGAGGAAAATGGGGAGGATGGGGCGGAGAGCGGCGAGGAAGGCCGAGGCCGGGAAGGAAGATGGCCTTGGGAGGGAGGCAATGGGAGAGGAATGGGTTGGTGGGGAAGGAGAAGAAAAACTTTGCGGAGCTCGGGCGAGAAAATGGAGGCGGAGGGCTATTTATAGCTCGGAGGGAGAAGGCGGCGAAGAGAGAGAAGCGGCAATTTCAGCGAGGCGATGGCGTCCGCAGGCGGTGGCGGAGCGATGGGAGTAGAGGCAGGGATTAGCGGCCTTGGCCCAGCGATGAGGCCTTGACGAGCCGAAGAGGCGGGATTCGTGGGTAAGGTGGATTTGAATGGGGTAATGAGGGGCCAGCGGAGAGAAGAAGAGGCGGTAGGCGAGAGGTGGGTCGGTGACTGCGGAAGAAAAGCAGACGCCGCGGAAAAAGGAGGTGGGCCGCGGGGAGAATGGGGCGGACTGCGGGGAGGCTGGGCGGGGGACTAGGCCGGAGGGAGATCAGGCCGAAATCGAAAAAGAATATTTCCAAAAGAGGAAAGCGGCCAAAACGGGTAACTTACCCGAAATGGAAAGGATTCAAAAGATAGCCAGATACATTCAAATAAATTCGGGAAAAATCCTAATAAAATCCAAATAAAACAATTAACTCATTTTTGAAATTTTTTGGGGTGCTTCAGACTCGATCTCCTGCTTCATTGACTGCTACTACTGCTGTAGTGTTCCATCACTGTGGCAGGTGATGTTGCCGGTGTAGAGTTGGTGTCAGGTGTGCCTAGGCTTCTACGGCTACGCCGGCGAGGTGGCGATGGCGGGTGTAAGCACTAAACTTTTTTTCTTTTTCCTTTTGAGTTGGACTGGCATGCTTGGTTGTGATGACAGGGATTTTTTTAAAAATAATATTATTTTATTTACAAATTGTGACATTAATACTCGAATTAAAAAAATTGCAGAAATAATATATAGTAGCCGAATGACTTAGCGAAAATAGGGTGGTAGTAAACCGTTTGCGAAAATAGGAATTGAGTCGCCAAACCGTTTAGCAACAATAGGCTAATCCGTGTTAATGGTCATTTGAATCCTAAAAGCGAGATCGGGCTATTAATAGCCACACCGTTTGGCGACCACCTATTTCAGCTAAGCATCTGGCGACAATATCTGATCAGGCTAATAAGTAAGCTAAGCGGTCTAGCGACAATATCACGATCTCGGTGTTAGCGGTTCAAAAGCGAGTGTTAGCGAGATTAGGTTATTGTCGCCAAATGGTTTGGCGATTACCTATTTTAGCCAAGCCATTAAACGATAGTATATTATTTCGCAATTTTTAATCGCGTATTAACGTCGTAATTTGTAAATAAAATAATATTATTAAAAATTCTGATGACAGGCCTCGGATCTTGGATGATTATGATGACGAACAAACTGAATGAGAAGATTGAGAGGTGTAGAATTAATGGTTCCCAACTGGGAAAGAACCAAAAGAATTAATCGCATTGAAAGATATAAAAAAGACAAATTTAGTCTAAATAGTAATTTTTTACTGTTTAGCACTATTCATTTTGTTGTATGTCTTTTCATATCTTTCAAATATGATTGAGTTTACATATGGCAATTTTTGAGAATTTTCAAAACTTTTACGTGGTTTTCACCAAATATGCTGTGTTATGTGTGGGTGGCAGCGCATATGCACTACAATACTTATCACAATTTCATGGATTATTTGCATTACGTTGTTTCCAAAAAAAAGGTTGCATTAATTCCTTCATCTTGTGATCGAGCTGCGAGCGTTCTCAGACGAAGATGATTCAACGCATACTTTAGCAGAAGAATGGAGAGAAACAGGATATCATGGATAAACAGGAAACACCAGAGATAATCCAAATCATATTCCAAATTAATAGTACAAGCTGTACAGTCCACAAGAATCAGACTACCTGAAGACGAGGCAAAGATGGTACATCTCTCTTTTGGTAAGAGCAACGAAACTAAGCACAAACTGTGTTTTGACTATCTGTGGTCCATTATAAACAAACGATATGAAAGAGGACGTGTAATCTTGGCCCTCCGAGGTATGATATGCTGTAAAAAATCATCGTAAAAAAACCACGCCATTGGCCCTCAAATGAACAGAAGGCCGCATATACGTCGCCGGATGAGCTATAGTTGTTGAAGTACCATGCAGTGAACAGATACAGATGATGGCAAAACAAAGGGAGGAGCAATTGAACAGAATCTACTATACATTGATGATTATAATTGGAGCTTTCACTTGATTACCGCACCGATTCCCTTGCCGACCAAGATCATATGTGCCTTGTTTCTCCAGTGTTTCGTGTGGGTACAATTAAGCTGAATTCACAGGGACGGTTAGAAGAGCTCTTCAGAGTTGAATTTGTTCCATGCCTCCTGTTATATGCAAAAGTAGTTGAACATAAGGGAAATGTCACAATGTCAAACATATAGACATCAATAGTATCACGAACATCAAAACCAATCAGTTGTGTTAATCAAAAAACCATGTAAGAATGGGCCTCCAGAACTTGGTCATAAACTCATAATGAACAGTTTATCATATTATGGCCATTAACTCTACTAGTTAGAAAAACTAAAGACTACTACTAGGTTATTTGGACCATTGACCATGCATCTCACAGCTCTTCAGTACGTTCAGCAAATCCAGAACTCTAGGCAGTCTTTTGCCCATTCCTTGGGAGTCCGCTAAGGATTTGATGGGAATTTAAGAGAGAGCTGGACCGAAGTCCACACAATTTGGCATCGACCCAAGATTACCATGAACAAAATTAAATTGAATATGAGAGATAAATCTGAATTCTGGCAGTTCTATGTTGCAGCATATCTATTGAAATCTTTTTGTGCACATGTAGCCATCTGGGTTTTAGAGGCACTACCAGTCAGAAACAAGTAAGAGCACTTATCAAGGGGTAACTCAGTTGAGACCATAGTACTACTGTAACAGGCAGTTTGCAGGCAGCAGAGTCCATACTGTGTTAAGAGTTAGACCAAACGCTACTAGCCTTATGGACTGCAGGTGGTTGCACATGATCATACAAGATACATGTCTATCCAACAGGGGTTCATAATGAAGGCCAAACAAAATAATTGTACTACTGCAGCAACCCTGGGTTAGCACGCCAAGTAACCTATTTAGCATATTAGTAGGATGCAGTAATGATAGTTCTCTTAGACAAGCAAATCTTAGATTTTATATGGCACTATGATACTTGTTGCAAAGCAACTGAGTACACCTTAAGAATATCAAAGACCTTCTCAGCAATATATTTCTGCTGAAGAGTTGCACCCTTCTGTTGCACCTTATCAGGATGGATGCATAACGTCGCCTTTCTATACTGCTTTTTAACAGCAGCACCAGTAATCAAATCGGTCAAGGATACAGCTTGCCATCCACATTCTGGCCAAAGTATCTGTTTAGAAGGAAGACATGTATTAATCAATGAAATATATTCATATAACTTATTTTCATGCACTAATTTATACAGAAATATTGAATCAAATGAGAATTCATTTAAAAGCAATCATCAATTTAATGTCAATTTACTGGATTTGCATTCTATGTGCAAATGCCAAATAGATCTGCATTATTACATGCTTCAAAGATAAATGAATCACTATCAGGTGAATGTTTGCAAGCTACAACATTTATCAATCTTATGACCACCAAGGATGTACTTATAGAAAGCCTACTTTATTGAGAAGTAAAGTTTACTTTTATTACTGTTCTGAAGGAGCTGATACTTGAAAGGCGAATAGTTTATTTTATTCAAATAAAATAAATGATTATAGCAGTTCTAAGGCAACGTGAATAAGATTTGTATTAGAGTTATCAAGCTACTATTATACCAGCATTAACCAAACTGGGCCTTGAGATGTCCAACTCTAGTAAATTAAAAAGCCAGCAGTCAACCCAAAGTTTTGCTGTTAGGTCAATACCCAGCTCAACTCCAAAAGTAACTTGGTAAAATTTAGTCAGCATCATTTGGGCATGTCAAGTACTTGAAATTAAAGCCAGCTCAACTGAATCTGAAAAGAGAACAGAATATCTATGCAAAGAATTTTGTTCAGGAAGTTTAACACATTAATTTGGCAGATTGAGACTAGGTAGAATCACAACCACTGAAAAGTCAAAGTTACAAGGATATTTGTAGAATGCCAAAAAAATAATGAGCGTCTTTATGTAACAAAACAATGGATAGCGCCCAAAAGTCAAACATAAAACTGCATAAAAACACATGGAGGATTAACTTCATAGTGGCAAAAGTATCAGTGACTCACATATTGTAAAGTTGATAACAAAGCACATAAGTTGCCCTCTTTTCAGCAGCCCACCTCTTAATTTCAAAGTTCAGTGTGTCGGCGATTCTCTGGAATTCAGAAAGTCCAAATAGAATAAACTACATATTAGCAACCAAGAAAGTGTAGCTTAAAGGGCCAAGACATGCTGTGAAATCATGTGACAAACAAAACGCTAGTAAGTCCATGAAAATTTGAAAATAAATGCACAATAGCAGCACAATACAGATTGTTTGTCTGTTTACATAAGATAAAATAAGCAGAATCAACCTGCTAGGTATATGGACAACACAACACTTACATCTCTTTCTGCTTGCTCCCTCTGAACCTGCATATCTCGTTCATTCTTCTCAGCCAAAGCTTGTGCCTGGAGATATGTTATAGTCACACGATAAGCGGTTGTAAGAAAATAATGTCCATCATTTTGTTACAATAGGGAATCACCGAATCAGCAAAATAGACAATTGACAATAACATTTATTGACAGCAAGAGATGGTGAATATTCTATTCTTTCTAATTGGAAATAAAAACCACATTACCGCTCTTTCGCGAGTCCTCTGATGACGCTCTAACCTAGCGCGTCTTCTCTCTTCACTCTCTCCCTCAACTTCTTGAAATACTTCAGATGATGCAGGGGCTGGAAAAACAAAAGTAAAATAAATAGATTACAAATACTGCAAATTAGGAACACAATATCATTGCAAAGTTACAAAACTGCTACTTTGGAAGAGTAGTACCTCCAATTAAGTCAAATAGATCATCCCCAAAATTTGTGGCCGATGACGCTTTTCTCATAGAAGCTGAGGTGGAGGCTGCTCTCTGTGATCCATTAACTGTTCCTCTACCTTGTCCTTGAGGTTGAGTATTAAACGTAGAATCCTGAAACATCCAACATCAGCAAAAAAGTAACATTGTTAAATGTCATCCACACAAAATTTTTGTCGTGAATATTTTTGGAAATGCACTCACCACTGTTGGAGACCTCTGCTTTGGTGCACTATTGGATTGAGCATTCACACCAAAGAAAGACTCAAGATCATCTGCTGTGCTTTGTTTTTCTCTTGCAGCAGCAGCTTTTTCTCTTGCAGCAGCAGCAGCTGCTGCTGCTGCCTGCCTTTCTCGAGCCTCAGTAGCAGCTCTTTCCACTGCAGCACGTTCAGCTCTCTTTCTTGCTTCTCGCTGAACTCTTTCAGCAGCAGCTCTTTCTGCTGCAGCCCTCTCCCTAGCAGCAGCCCTCACCCTTTCCTTGGCTTCAGCAGCAGCTCTCTCCCTTTCTTCTGCAGCGGCCCTCTCCCTTTCTTCTGCAGCGGCCCTCTCCCTTTCTTCTGCAGCGGCCCTCTCCCTTTCTTCTGCAGCAGCCCTCGCAGCTCTTTCTTTGGCCTCAGCTGCAGCCCTCTCACGGGCTTCCTGTTGAGCCCTTTGCACAGCAGCGCGCTGCGCACGCTGGTGGGCTTCCCTTTCAGCTTTGTGCGAGCTTCAGCAGCCGCTCTCGCGTGCCTCCTTTGTAGCCCTCTCCACAGCTTGTCTTTCTCTCTCTCTCTCTCTGCGTTCCAATTCCCTCTCTTTCCAAGTCTTATATTTTCTCTCTCATTTTCCTCCCTTAGTCTCATTTCTTGTGCCTGTTCCAATCTTTCCTGCCTCTCTTTCTCTTCACGATCTGATGAATTTCTTTCAAACTCTTCGTCATCATCAAAAACATTGTTATCATAAGTAGACAATTGGGGTTTGCCATTTGCTTTTGCACCGGAAGTTTTGTTTAAGAATAGGTGGTGATCTGGAAGGTGGTGGAGCACTAGTTGGCCGTGTGAAGAGGGAATCTCAGAAACTGTAAGCCATATATCATCTTGGATTCAGTAGATGTTGGTGACTGATCCTCCATAGCATTACGACTGTATCTCTCTGAACTAGGGACATTATCATCGACATAAATATCAGAGTACCTTGCAGACTGTGACTTAGGCATGATGTTTCCGAAGTCCTCCATAGAGGACCTATGTGCTGGATTTCTATTCACTGAACTTTGTACAGGGCTTGAGTCTCGGGCTTTGCTTGGTTGACGACAATCCTTGGTGCCAGCATTGATTTCAGAGGTAAACAACGAATCTGATTTTGGGACCTGGTCAAAAGCATTTGAATAACTATCATTATCAGCAGTACTATCAGCATTCTTGCCTTCAGAGTTTGCAGACTTATCCAGATCTTCCAAGGGATCTGTGAATCTCCCTGTGCTGGCCGTTGATTCAGAAGTTGGAACTGCTGTCCTCTTTTTGTTACCATCATTAGTCTTCCTGAACATTATAATGAATATGTGAGAAACCAACAATGTGATGTCAGGAGATATCACCGTTACCGACAGGATATACAAGAAGTGAGCTAGTCGTTTGCATAAACATAGGAAGTGTATGGCAAGCACCATTTTCTACTGCACAACTTATAATGAATTCTATGGATGTGTTTCTATTAATCATAGGCTTTTCTGGAAACAGCTATCTACTTAGGAACCCTCCTCAAGTCCTCTGACCCATCAACATGAAAAAAAGATTTTCAAGTGGCATCAGCAGTTGAGCCCAATCTATTTCAAATCTAAAGCTTCGCACACTTTACACTATGTGTGTAAAGTTATGGCCCAATAGAAAAAAAAAATAGTTGGTTCAACAATGGACAGCAGACACATGACCATATTGGGTCAATTGGATGAGAAACATAACGAAGATGATATTATTTGTAAGACAAAAGTAAGAACTACCACCCAAGGCATATAATACCTCTCATAATACCAAGGCATGGTATGTAACTATTACTATATAGTCTATATTCCTTAGTTGAATAAGGGAAATGACATAAACTTATCACATGTTCCTTCCCGTGTGATTTATTTATCTCTACAATTTATTCATTTAATTTGACAAAAATTTCAATTGTAACTTCAGGCTTTATCAGGTGGATGTGAGGTTTTCTATATCCTATTGTCTTGGAAGTGAACTCTGCCTTCTTCCCTTCCCGCTCTCGGGTCCCCCAGGCCCTCCCTTATCTTAGGCACACTATGGTACATACAGTTTTTATAATCCGAACTGATTTAAATTACGCACAAAAATATACTGTAAAACCGCATAATGTATGTCCAAGAAGACCACCAGCTAAATTTGCTCAATTTAATCACAATGCGATGCAAGCTCTCTCTTCGTAGAAGGTCGCTTGCAACAGTCACTAAGATTGGGATATAGCTTGCACATTCCACTTGAATCCACCCAACATCACATTTATCCAAGGCTCTCATCTAAGTGAATAAACACCCATGCCCAATGCAGATCTAAAATAAATAAAGGCTTGAACTTGCTCACCTACTCCGTGGCGGGCTGCTCCTGGCGAACCCAGGATCAGATCATCGAATCCGGTGTCCCCTGATCCTCCTCCACCACTACCGGCCTCTTGTTCTCCTCCGCCTGTGGCTTCCCCCAAACCCCCGAGCAGGTCGTCGTCCTCAGCCACCACCGACCTCTTCCTCTCCTCCGCCTGTGGCTTCCTCCCAAACCCCAGAGCAGGTCGTCCTCCTCACCCACTACCGATCTCTTTCTCTCCTCCGCCTGCAGCTGCTTTGAACCCACCGAGCAGGTCGTCCTCCTCACCCACCACCGACTTCTTCCTCTCCTCCGCCTGTGGCTTCTCCTGAAACCCCCGAGCAGGTCGTCATACGAAGGCGGCGCCGAGCGGTTGCCCGCGAACACGTCATCATACGCGGGGCCGCCGCCCCGAACACGTCGTCTCCGTCGTACCGCGCGGTGGAGGACGTAGAATGAAAGCCCTCAGCCCGGGGACCGCCTCGAAGATGTTATCGTCGTACGCCGGCGCCGGAGCAGGCTTGGTCTTCCCGCCGACGAGGAGGCAGTGGGGCCCTTGACCGACTCGAAGAGCGAATCGAGGGAGGAGGCGGAGGTGGAGGCGGTGGCGGCAGGGGCGCCGAAGAGGTCGTCGTAGGACGGGGCCGCGGATGAGATGGAGGTGGATCTGGGGTTGGACCAGGCGGATCTGGCGGCGAGGAGGCGGCCATGGGGCGGCCTTTCCTGCGGCCGCACGCCGAAGTCGCGGGCCAGGAGCCCCTCGATGCCGTCCATGGATCGGGGACGCGAGTGTGAGACGGCAGCGGCGGCCGCGACCTCGCCGGCGACGGGTGGGGAGGGCAGGAGAGAGAGAAGGGAACGGAAGAGATCGGGAGAGAGAGAGGTGCGAAGGGTGGTGATGTGTCTCTCTTTCTATCTTTGCTGTCTCTCGTTCGGTGTATGGAAGTGGGGCCCACCGGCAGTTGGCATGACAATTTTTAAATTCGTATCGAGTTTTGAATTACAATTTTTTAATAAAAAACAAGGGAGTTTTGAATTTATAACAATAGAGCGAAATATTCTAACAAAAAATGCGCAACTTGAATTGGCGGATTTTGATTAAAAAATTCAGAGTCCCATGTACGTTTCAGTTTTCTGCAACTGACTGCACGCTGATTCTGGAAGACCAGAAGCTACACTGTTTAAAAACTCTATTGTTTAAAAAGCTATTATGTTAATCTCTATCTCTTCTCTGCTAATATAAAGCAAGAGTTTCTTTCGCGTCATTTCATCAAAATTACCCGTCTTTACTCTTCTTCTTTAATTACCATCTTTCTTTGCTTTTATTAGTGTTCTTTGCAAATAATCTTTTATCGTAAATTGAGTTTCCATTGCAATGCATGGGCATATGGCTAGTAATTGTTAAATTATCACTCCTAATAACAAGATCTTAATCAGCTAGATCTCAGCCCTTGACACACTTCGCAACTTGGTTTCAAGTTCAAACCATTAAGCAGACTACAGAGCATGAGGAAACCTGAGAGCTGAGGCCATTGGAGTTGCACTGCCAAAAATGCAGATTTTTTAAGTTGCATGAAAAACCATGGACTAGTAGAAGCAAAACCATAGACTGCTCCTGCATCTGAAAAAGTGCCATCTCAAACATCACAAGTGAAAATGGGTGGCAAAAACCACCAGTTTTGTCTGAAAGGTGCAGGAGCAGGACCAAAAATAGTTAAGACAGCAACTTCAGTTTCACAGCAAGAAATAGCTCTGTCTACAACTACAAGCTACTGCATCCCAAAGTGGCAAAGTGATATATAAATCACTCTAGGAAAAAAGAGGAGAAGGATTCATATTTTAACAACCAAGAACCACTTTTTCAGACAAATGTCACTTGAGAGGTGTTCATAAACCATAACAATAGCGCTGTTCATACTAGTAAATGTTCCAAAATAAAGGAGATGTTTCAGTCTACGGTAAAATGTACTGCATGACAGAAACGAAAGTAGCAAGAGAAACAGTGCATGGTTTCTTGCATCAGTTTTGTTCTTCTCAAGCTAGGATTCTCTTCAGTACTCAATACTCCAGAGGTGCTCTTGCAAGTCAATTGTATGATTGCATCCTCAAGATCTCCAGGGCCTGGTTGGTGATATCAGGGCACCCCTCAAGAACAAGCTCCTCAAGGCTCAAGGTGCAGAAAGCCTTCAGACATTAGGAGCCGCAGCATACTGTCGCTGATGTGAGCATCACACCGGCTGAGCTTGACCAGATTGCGGCAGCGCTTGCTAATTGACCCTGCAGAGTATCCCACAAGTCGCGACCATCCTTCCAAGATGAGCTCCTGCAGACTGTCCCCAAGTAATGAGATTACACAAACAACCGCATCGTCCTCCAGACCTGCTCAGATCTGTCTCACCGATCTTGCAGTGGCATACGATGCTGTAAAGATGGGAATTGAGAGCAATCTCGCCTGCAATTGTGTTCATCCCGGTGAGCCTAAGCTCCTTGACCTTGTGACAAGTCATGCTGAGCCATGGCAAGAACAGATTCGCGATGCTTATGCAGTTCTAGTTTGACCACTTCCAGCTGTGGGAATGCCTGGGGAACAGCCTGATCATGTTGGGATGATCATACTTGGCCAAAAGTACAATTTTCCAAGGTGAGATACTTGATCGTCTCCTGACATAAAGATAGTACTTCCATCAAATCTGCGCAAGAGGAGAAATTGAACATTGCCAGTTGGAGGATCTCAAGTGTTGCAATCGGACCGACCAAACGGATCATGTCAAGATGATTCAATCCTCTGCAGCCCTGGACCATACACCTGAGCATTGGGAAGTGAACATGAGCAAACATTTTGGGGGCACAATCCCTATAAACCAGGGCAATTGAGCAAGATAAGGGCTACGCAACCGATGAAACATTCCAAATTCATTGTACAAAACCTTTGGTAGGGTGCTTGTCGCCTCTGATTGTGCACTCTGCAATGGTACTGTCGGATGAGATATGGGACAACAGTATGGTTTTCCAATAGTCATGTTTTCGAGCTTTAGTTCAGCCAAATCAGGTCTCTCAATCATGGCCTCTCAATCATGAAGGACATGATGGCATTGTCTGGGATTTGAGGGCAATGTCCCAAAGCTAGAGACGTAAGCTTCTTTGCATATTTTGCGAGGGCATGCAATGATGCATCAGGAATAGATGGGCACTTCTCAATGCAGAGGCAACTCAAGTTGGTGCATCTTGCAGAAATCTGAGAGATGCCCTCGTCAATCGTCAGTAACAGAAGAGTTACACAGCTCATGAGTTTCCAAGGCGAAGCTGTTAGTGGAAATGGCCTCCATGCTTCCGTCGGTGATCGATGAGCAGCCCAACAGAGAAACTAACTTCAGGTTACAGCATGCCATAGTTACAAACATGACTCCTTTATCAGTGAGCTGTGGAACACTTGGACCAGCAATAGTACCACTTGATCAATGGGTGATGTATAGATCTGTAACCAAATCCGTAGAGCAAATGTCAGTGACTGCTAAGACAAGTTTGATGTCATCTAAATGAGGTCCGTTGAACATTTTTTGAAGAAATGGCGGAGGCTTTGTCTTGCATTAAAGAAGAGTGTCAGAGTCTGCGAGAATGATTGAGATATGCGAAAGCTTTTGAGATGTGAAAAAGTAATAAAACGACAGCCATTTACAATAGCCTGACACATCCTAAAAGAAAGTTCGACCAAGCCGACTGACAATTGACCTTGTCAGGATGGTCTTGTGGGACTTACGTTTTCTAAGTACTCACACACCCCTTTTCCTTCCGAAATATATCAATAGATGATTGTGGTATAATAGCACTAGAGTGGATAGAGCCTTTAGACTCTTCAAAAGATATAACTTGATAGACACTTGAATGTCACATCTCCATATACAAACTTCTCATGACAACCATCCAGATCCTTTTCAAGAGAATGATCCTTAAAGAAGACAAAAATCTGGCTATCATAATACATAAAGAGGATGAATGGGCCTTCATGGGTATTTGCATGCATCATATGTGAGGCTAAGAACACCCTACCAAAGTCTCCACCATCCACATTCAATAAAGCATATTATCCACATGAACATACAGGATATCTAGTATTTTGGTGGTGCACCTCGACATCGTAATTACAAATTCATTGGATGACTATCGTGTCATTTGCTAAATATATTTCAAAAATAGTCAATTACTAACAAAAGTTTGATCAAGGCATTTTAAAACCGGTGCTCGGCGAGCCAAACTTCATTGTTCTCTTTACGCGGACGATCTTTGGAGTATTTCTAAATCGTCTGATCTGAGAGCTCACGGCTCTTGGTGAATACTTGATATTTTCGGAAGATGCTCGGGTTGAAAATCAACATCTCCAAGACGAAATATACGTCGGATGTCAAGGCGACCTCATTCGGGAATTCTGGATATCTTCCGAAACTAGCATCTTTCACGGAAATACCTTGGTCTTCCATTACACAGGCGAGTTAAGAAGAATTGAGATTCAACCATTGATTGATAAAATTGGGAACAAGCTCTCGGGGTGGAAAGGAAAGTTTCTCTCCAAAGGGTGGTAGAGAGCGCTCGTTAAGGCAGTGTTCTGACACAACCTATTTATCATCTAACGGTATTCCAAGCACGAAATGGCTGATTTGGCGGATTGACAAACTTAGACGAAGTTTCCTTTGGAGTGGGAAGGAACGAAAAGCTGCGGTGGAGGCCAATGCTTGATAAATTGAGACTCGACACACTGCGAAGACCAAGGAGGGCTCGGTATCAAAGACCTTGGCGTTTTGCTAGAGCTCTTAGACTTATTGGCTATGGTTTAGATGGAAAAACAATGAAAGAGCACGGGACGGGACTAGAAGCGCCTTGCGATGAAACAGATGTGAACCTTTTCAATGTGTCAACGATTGTCACGCGTGGGAAGCAGCAAGTTTGCGATTTACGGAGATCAAGTTGGGTGGAAGGAAAAGCTCCAAAAACATGGCACGAACCTTTTCCAATCGGCAAAAAAACACATCTCGGTTGCGAGGCCTTGACGACCAACTCTTTGGATCCGCTTTTGTTTACCGATGAATTCACAAAGCGGAAATCTGAATTTGTAGCACTTTATGAAGCAATACTGGCGGATCAATAGAGATGAGGACAATGACGATCAAATAATATGGCGTTGGACGGAAGGATGGACAATATTCCACAAGGAGTGCATACCTAATCCAATTCGACACGGTGTCTTCGCAAGATAAACACACCGCGATATGGAAGCGAAGGCGAACCTAAATGCCGTTTTTTAGCATGGGCGTTCTTGCAAAATAAAATATTAACAGCGGAATAATATGCTCAAGAGGGTGGCCATGTAATAATATCAGACCTTTGCAACATGGAACCAAAACAACAAAGCATCTTTGTAAAGTGCACCTTTGCTACACAAGTGTGGAGAATCCTACTAAGTTGGAGCAAAAATTTGGATCGATGGCAAAACCAAAGCGATAATGGCTCAATTTACAAATGGTGGAAGAGATTACGAACATTATATGGCAGGCATAATCGTCGGGACCTAGATGGATTATTCATCTACTACGGTGGAACATTTGGTTGAAACGGAACCAACGAATTTTTCAAGGGAAGGCGAGCACGACGGAACAAGTTGCCTCATCGATAAAGGCGATTCTAAATCATAGTTTTGCTTGAGTGTGCAAGCGCATCGGTTTAAAGTTTCAAATCTGGTGGTACTCCTTTTTCCTTAGGGTGTTCTGGGGAATTTGGACCTGAGTGTTTGCTTACAAACATAATTGAAGATTTTAAGTAGGTATATTTTGGTCTCTGTCCAACAATTTATCGTTAATTGTGTGTTTGTATAGTGTTTTTGTTGTATCTCGGTGTAGGTAATATTTAGCATTAGTTATTATCGCTTAGTTTTCGGATCGAGGCTTAAAAAATCTGTGCAAGTCTCTGCCGTGGGAGAGCCACCGGTGGTTGGTGCTGGAGCGGGACATGTTCCGGCCCTGAATGCCATCGCCTGCTACCCGAGCATTGTTAAGGTCAAGGGTTTTTTAATTACCACAGGATTACCCATCGATGTGGATCGCCGGTGGCTGCGAGTGGAAGGAGCCGTCCTCACCAATCCAGCCTGGGCGCCATTAGCTTCTTTTCCTGCATGGAAAAAGGTTTTGTTCTGGATGCATGTCAATACAAGATATATTAGAAGGCAAGGCATTTCAAGGTTGAAAGCCTACAAATGCAAAATAAACAAAAAAGAGGCATCCATAAAAATATCATCAATATCAGAATCAAAATTTAAAAAAGCATAACCACATGTCCAAGAAATGGAATTTTAAATACAATTCTTATTAACTTAAATTTAGTTCTACAACTATCTAGAAGATCATAAGTCAATAAGTTCACAGAATTCCTATTTGCTAGCTTTTTAATTATAACGTTAACATAAAACGAGAAAGTCATCCCTATTTTATTCATTGTTTTCAAATTTCATAGTTGAAAATACTACTTGTAAGTTACTTTACAGAGTTATAACCAATCGTAGACCATGTTCTTGAATAATGGGAAGCTTTACCTATTTTATATAGTCTATTTGTTAAGTTAGAAGAAATTAAGCATTGCATACATCAAGTTGAAAAATAAGTTTGACATGCTTGGAATGGATGACCTTTATTGTTTTGCTTATACTACACTAATTATACATTGGATCTTATTTGGTAGAATAAGCATTGCTTAAAATGGCTCAACATATCTCTCATGATAACATACGGTATGCAGGAAGTGCACTCACCAAAGTTTTGTATACGGTTCCTTACCGTGCCCTAGTTTCACTCGCACGATCTTTTAGTGCCTGCCGTAAACCACCATGGACCAAACTTTGACTCACTAACTAAGAATGGTTCCAAATGCATCCCATGATGTTCTAGGGCATGCAGAATGTGCACTCACCAAAGTTTGGTACATAGTTCTTTTCTCTACCTTGGTTTCACCCGCATAAGCTTCTGGTCCTAATGATGACCCACTTTGGACCAAAAATTAGCTCACTGATCAGGAATGGTTCCAAATGCCACCCATGATATTATAGGGCATGCAAGAAGTGCAACAGACAAATCTTGGTACATGGTTCTATTATGTGCCCCAAATTCACCTACATGAGCTTCAAGTGCCCATCGTGAATTGCTGTGGGCCAAAATTTGTTTTGCTGATCATGTGTAGTTCCAAATACCACCCATATGATGCTATAAGGCATTAGACGTGTACCCACCAAAGTTTGTTACTCGATTCATTTCCGTGCCCTGGTTTCGCCTGCATGAGCTTCTGGTACCCATCGTGACCCGCCATGGCCCAAAATTTGGCTCATCAAATAGGATTGTTTTGAAATGCATCCCATGATGTTATAGGGAATGCAAGAAGACACTTCAATGTTTGGTACCCAATTCCTTTCCGTGCGCCAGTTTTGTCCACATAAGCTTTTGGTACACCTTGTAGACCAAAATTGGTCCCTATCGTGATCCGAACTTGGACTAATATTTAGATCACTTATTAGGAATGGTTCCAAATGCCTCCCGTGATGTCATTGCTAATGCAGGAAGTGCACTGGCTAATACCCGCCGTGACTCACCATGGACCAAAAACTAACCAGATCATTATTCTGTGCCTGGTTTCGCCCGCCCGAACTTATGGTTCCCGTCGTGATGTGCCATGGCCAAAATATGGCTCTCTAATTAGGTATGGTCTGAAATGCCTTCCATGGTGTTAAAGGACATGCAGAAAATGCAATCGGCAAAGCTCGATCTGCAACAGATCAATGCCATCGAAGGAACGATGACATAAATTCAGGGATTAGTAACATAGATCATTAATCTGCATGCAAATTGTGCTAATATATATCACATGGAGGTGTCACAAGCTTGTACGCCAGTGACTTGTTGGCAACCAAGATTCGACTGAAAGACAAGGTTTTCCTATGTCTTGTGTTCCTTGGTGAGCGTAATCTCTGTTGCTAATTTCAGGATGAATTGTTTGGTGAATGGCAAATCAAAGATACATGTCACAAGTCCACAGTCTCTTTTCCTGCCCAATTGCAAGAAATCGTCACTTTTCTAGCCCTTTATTTAACTTTTTTTTTGGCAAACTTAGCCCCTTTCCAAACACAATTGCAAAAATAATCTCACCACCCTGAACAGGGAAGCGCTGGTAGCCGACATGTATCACCTGCCTCGCCCCCACACAGCGGTAAGTCCTACCGAGCTCCTAGAGCTTAATTAGGAAGTCACCGAAACTACCAAGCTTTGAGAGCTCGATAGGAGCTTTCGCAGTGCAGGAGTGTGGTAGGTGGCATGTCAGGGATGGGGTTATTTTTGCAATTACGTTCGGAAGAGAGTTAGATGTGCAAAAAAAAAAAAAAATTCTATGAGGCTAGAAAATTGGTGATTTCTGATTGCAAACATGTCTTGGTGTGCAACGATTAAAAACAATAACTATGCGGTTTTGCAGCCTGTTCTTATCTCCTCGGATGATGATAAACAAGCTTGTTTCTAAAACACAAGTGAATTTCCACCTGAACTGAGGTGAGAAGACATCTGTTTCCTGGAGTTGTTGAGAGTCATGCAACCCAGGCGTCATTCACCATTTACTTGGAGAAGGCTCAAGCAAGCTTAAGCAAATGGTGCTTGACTGGAGGACACATGGAGGGACAAGGACATCATGGAGTCTCTTGTGATCAATCTTATCTAGGATATACAGTTCTGGTGGAGTAGTGTAATTTTAGTTTCAGGGGAGTAGGCTGTCACTACTTCTGTTGTAGCGACAATATCCTGATCTCGGTGTTAACGGTTCAAAACGAGTGTTAACGCGAGATTAGGTTATTGTCGCCAAATGGTTTGGCGATTACCTATTTTCGCCAAGCCATTCGACGACTGTATATTATTTCTGCAATTTTTTTAATCCGAGTATTAACGTCGTAATTTGTAAATAAAATAATATTATTTAAAAAAAATTCTGATGACAGGCCTCGGATCTTGGATGATTATGATGACGAACAAACTGAATGAGAAGATTGAGAGGTGTAGAATTAATGGTTCCCAACTGGGAAAGAACCAAAAGAATTAATCGCATTGAAAGATATAAAAAAAGACAAATTTAGTCTAAATAGTAATTTTTTACTGTTTAGCACTATTCATTTTGTTGTATGTCTTTTTCATATCTTTCAAATATGATTGAGTTTACATATGGCAATTTTTTGAGAATTTTTCAAAACTTTTACACGTGGTTTTCACCAAATATGCTGTGTGTGTGTGGGCGCGCGCGCATGCACTACAATACTTGTCACAATTTCATGGATTATTTGCATTACGTTGTTTCCAAAAAAAAAGGTTGCATTAATTCCTTAATATCGTGATCGAGCTGCGAGCGTTCTCAGACGAAGATGATTCAATGCATACTTTAGCAAAAGAATGGAGAGAAACAGGATATCATGGATAAACAGGAAACACCAGAGATAATCCAAATCATATTCCAAATGAAATGTACAAGCTGTACAGTCCACAAGAATCAGACTACCTGAAGACGAGGCAAAGATGGTACATATCTCTTTTGGTAAAAGCAACGAAACTAAGCACAAACTGTGTTTTGACTATCTGTGGTCCATTATAAACAAACGACATGAAAACGGACGTGTAATCTTGGCCCTCCGAGGTATGATATGCTGTAAAAAATCATCGTAAAAAAACCACGCCATTGGCCCTCAAATGAGCAGAAGGCCGCATATACGTCGCCGTATGAGCTATAGTTGTTGAAGTACCATGCAGTGAACAGATACAGATGATGGCAAAACAAAGGGAGGAGCAATTGAACAGAATCTACTATACATTGATGATTATAATTGGAGCTTTCACTTGATTACCGCACCGATTCCCTTGCCGACCAAGATCATATGTGCCTTGTTCCTCCAGTGTTTCGTGTGGGTACAATTAAGCTGACCATATATTCACAGGGCCGGTTTAGAAGAGCTCTTCAGAGTTGAATTTGTTCCATGCCTCCTGTCATGCGCAAAAGTAGTTGAACATAAGGGAAATGTCACAATGCCAAACATATAGACATCAATAGTATGACGAACATCAAAACCAATCAATGGTGTTAATCAAAACAGCATGTAAGAATGGGCCTCCAGAACTTGGTCATAAACTCATAATGAACAGTTTATCATATTATGGCCATTAACTCTACTAGTTAGAAAAACTAAAGACTACTACTAGGTTATTTGGACCATTGACCATGCATCTCACAGCTCTTCAGTACGTTCAGCAAATCCAGAACTCTAGGCAGTCTTTTTGCCCATTCCTTGGGAGTCCGCTAAGGATTTGATGGGAATTTAAGAGAGAGAGCTGGACCGAAGTCCACACAATTTGGCATCGACCCAAGATTACCATGAACAAAATTAAATTGAATATGAGAGAGATAAATCTGAATTCTGGCAGTTCCTATGTTGCAGCATATCTATTGAAATCTTTTTGTGCACATGTAGCCATCTGGGTTTTAGAGGCACTACCAGTCAGAAACAAGTAAGAGCACTTATCAAGGGGTAACTCAGTTGAGACCATAGTACTATTGTAACAGGCAGTTTGCAGCAGCAGAGTCCATACTGTGTTAAGAGTTAGACCAAACGCTACTAGCCTTATGGACTGCAGGTGGTTGCACAAAATCGGCAGAACCTTCATGTTGCACATGATCATACAAGATACATGTCTATCCAACAGGGGTTCATAATGAAGGCCAAACAAAATAATTGTACTACTGCAGTAACCCTGGGTTAGCACGCCAAGTAACCTATTTAGCATATTAGTAGGATGCAGTAATGATAGTTCTCTTAGACAAGCAAATCTTAGATTTTATATGGCACTATGATACTTGTTGCAAAGCAACTGAGTACGCACCTTAAGAATATCAAAGACCTTCTCAGCAATATATTTCTGCTGAAGAGTTGCACCCTTCTGTTGCACCTTATCAGGATGGATGCATAACGTCGCCTTTCTATACTGCTTTTTAACAGCAGCACCAGTAATCAAATCGGTCAAGGATACAGCTTGCCATCCACAATCTGGCCAAAGTATCTGTTTAGAAGGAAGGCATGTATTAATCAATGAAATATATTCATATAACTTATTTTCATGCACTAATTTATACAGAAATATTGAATCAAATGAGAATTCATTTAAAAGCAATCGTCAATTTAATGTCCAATTTACTGGATTTGCATTCTATGTGCAAATGCCAAATAGATCTGCATTATTACATGCTTCAAAGATAAATGAATCACTATCAGGTGAATGTTTGCAAGCTACAACATTTATCAATCTTATGACCACCAAGGATGTACTTATAGAGAAAGCCTACTTTATTGAGAAGTAAAGTTTACTTTTATTACTGTTCTGAAGGGAGCTGATACTTGAAAGGCGAATAGTTTATTTTATTAAAATAAAATAAATGATTATAGCAGTTCTAAGGCAAACGTGAATAAGATTTGTATTAGAGTTATCAAGCTATTATTATACCAGCATTAACCAAACTGGGCCTTGAGATGTCCAACTCTAGTAAATTAAAAAGCCAGCAGTCAACCCAAAGTTTTGCTGTTAGGTCAATACCCAGCTCAACTCCAAAAGTAACTTGGTAAAATTTAGTCAGCATCATTTGGGCATGTCAAGTACTTGAAATTAAAGCCAGCTCAACTGAATCTGAAAAGAGAACAGAATATCTATGCAAAGAATTTTGTTCAGGAAGTTTAACACATTAATTTGGCAGATTGAGACTAGGTAGAATCACAACCACTGAAAAGTCAAAGTTACAAGGATATTTGTAGAATGCCAAAGGAAATAATGAGCGTCTTTATGTAACAAAACAATGGATAGCGCCCAAAAGTCAAACATAAAACTGCATAAAAACACATGGAGGATTAACTTCATAGTGGCAAAAGTATCAGTGACTCACATATTGTAAAGTTGATAACAAAGCACGCAAGTTGCCCTCTTTTCCAGCAGCCCACCTCTTAATTTCAAAGTTCAGTGTGTCGGCGATTCTCTGGAATTCAGAAAGTCCAAATAGAATAAACTACATATTAGCAACCAAGAAAGTGTAGCTTAAAGGGCCAAGACATGCTGTGAAATCATGTGACAAACAAAACGCTAGTAAGTCCATGAAAATTTGAAAATAAATGCACAATAGCAGCACAATACAGATTGTTTGTCTGTTTACATAAGATAAAATAAGCAGAATCAACCTGCTAGGTATATGGACAACACAACACTTACATCTCTTTCTGCTTGCTCCCTCTGAACCTGCATATCTCGTTCATTCTTCTCAGCCAAAGCTTGTGCCTGGAGATATGTTATAGTCACACGATAAACGGTTGTAAGAGAAAATAATGTCCATCATTTTGTTACAATAGGGAATCACCGAATCAGCAAAATAGACAATTGACAATAACATTTATTGACAGCAAGAGATGGTGAATATTCTATTCTTTCTAATTGGAAATAAAAACCACATTACCGCTCTTTCGCGAGTCCTCTGATGACGCTCTAACCTAGCGCGTCTTCTCTCTTCACTCTCTCCCTCAACTTCTTGAAATACTTCAGATGATGCAGGGGCTGGAAAAACAAAAGTAAAATAAATAGATTACAAATACTGCAAATTAGGAACACAATATCATTGCAAAGTTACAAAACTGCTACTTTGGAAGAGTAGTACCTCCAATTAAGTCAAATAGATCATCCCCAAAATTTGTGGCCGATGACGCTTTTCTCATAGAAGCTGAGGTAGAGGCTGCTCTCTGTGATCCATTAACTGTTCCTCTACCTTGTCCTTGAGGTTGAGTATTAAACGTAGAATCCTGAAACATCCAACATCAGCAAAAAAGTAACATTGTTAAATGTCATCCACACAAAATTTTTGTCGTGAATATTTTTGGAAATGCACTCACCACTGTTGGAGACCTCTGCTTTGGTGCACTATTGGATTGAGCATTCACACCAAAGAAAGACTCAAGATCATCTGCTGTGCTTTGTTTTTCTCTTGCAGCAGCAGCAGCTTTTTCTCTTGCAGCAGCAGCAGCTGCTGCTGCTGCCTGCCTTTCTCGAGCCTCAGTAGCAGCTCTTTCCACTGCAGCACGTTCAGCTCTCTTTCTTGCTTCTCGCTGAACTCTTTCAGCAGCAGCTCTTTCTGCTGCAGCCCTCTCCCCAGCAGCAGCCCTCACCCTTTCCTTGGCTTCAGCAGCAGCTCTCTCCCTTTCTTCTGCAGCGGCCCTCTCCCTTTCTTCTGCAGCGGCCCTCTCCCTTTCTTCTGCAGCGGCCCTCTCCCTTTCTTCTGCAGCAGCCCTCGCAGCTCTTTCTTTGGCCTCAGCTGCAGCCCTCTCACGGGCTTCCTGTTGAGCCCTTTGCACAGCAGCGCGCTGCGCACGCTGGTGGGCTTCCCTTTCAGCTTTTGTGCGAGCTTCAGCAGCCGCTCTCTCGCGTGCCTCCTTTGTAGCCCTCTCCACAGCTTGTCTTTCTCTCTCTCTTTCTCTCTGCCGTTCCAATTCCCTCTCTTTTTCAAGTCTTATATTTTCTCTCTCATTTTCCTCCCTTAGTCTCATTTCTTGTGCCTGTTCCAATCTTTCCTGCCTCTCTTTCTCTTCACGATCTGATGAATTTCTTTCAAACTCTTCGTCATCATCAAAAACATTGTTATCATAAGTAGACAATTGGGGTTTGCCATTTGCTTTTGCACCCGGAAGTTTTTGTTTAAGAATAGGTGGTGATCTGGAAGGTGGTGGAGCACTAGTTGGCCGTGTGAAGAGGGGAATCTCAGAAACTGTAAGCCATATATCATCTTCGGATTCAGTAGATGTTGGTGACTGATCCTCCATAGCATTACGACTGTATCTCTCTGAACTAGGGACATTATCATCGACATAAATATCAGAGTACCTTGCAGACTGTGACTTAGGCATGATGTTTCCGAAGTCCTCCATAGAGGACCTATGTGCTGGATTTCTATTCACTGAACTTTGTACAGGGCTTGAGTCTCGGGCTTTGCTTGGTTGACGACAATCCTTGGTGCCAGCATTGATTTCAGAGGTAAACAACGAATCTGATTTTGGGACCTGGTCAAAAGCATTTGAATAACTATCATTATCAGCAGTACTATCAGCATTCTTGCCTTCAGAGTTTGCAGACTTATCCAGATCTTCCAAGGGATCTGTGAATCTCCCTGTGCTGGCCGTTGATTCAGAAGTTGGAACTGCTGTCCTCTTTTTGTTACCATCATTAGTCTTCCTGAACATTATAATGAATATGTGGAAACCAACAATGTGATGTCAGGAGATATCACACGTTACCGACAGGATATACAAGAAGTGAGCTAGTCGTTTGCATAAACATAGGAAGTGTATGGCAAGCACCATTTTCTACTGCACAACTTATAATGAATTCTATGGATGTGTTTCTATTAATCATAGGCTTTTCTGGAAACAGCTATCTACTTAGGAACCCTCCTCAAGTCCTCTGACCCATCAACATGAAAAAAAGATTTTCAAGTGGCATCAGCAGTTGAGCCCAATCTATTTCAAATCTAAAGCTTCGCACACTTTACACTATGTGTGTAAAGTTATGGCCCAATAGAAAAAAAAAATAGTTGGTTCAACAATGGACAGCAGACACATGACCATATTGGGTCAATTGGATGAGGAAACATAACGAAGATGATATTATTTGTAAGACAAAAGTAAGAACTACCACCCAAGGCATATAATACCTCTCATAATACCAAGGCATGGTATGTAACTATTACTATATAGTCTATATTCCTTAGTTGAATAAGGGAAATGACATAAACTTATCACATGTTCCTTCCCGTGTGATTTATTTATCTCTACAATTTATTCATTTAATTTGACAAAAAATTCAATTGTAACTTTAGGCTTTATCAGGTGGATGTGAGGTTTTCTATATCCTATTGTCTTGGAAGTGAACTCTGCCTTCTTCCCTTCCCGCTCTCGGGTCCCCCAGGCCCTCCCTTATCTTAGGCACACTATGGTACATACAGTTTTTTATAATCCGAACTGATTTAAATTACGCACAAAAATATACTGTAAAAACCGCATAATGTATGTCCAAGAAGACCACCAGCTAAATTTGCTCAATTTAATCACAATGCGATGCAAGCTCTCTCTTCGTAGAAGGTCGCTTGCAACAGTCACTAAGATTGGGATATAGCTTGCACATTCCACTTGAATCCACCCAACATCACATTTATCCAAGGCTCTCATCTAAGTGAATAAACACCCATGCCCAATGCAGATCTAAAATAAATAAAGGCTTGAACTTGCTCACCTACTCCGTGGCGGGCTGCTCCTGGCGAACCCCGGGATCAGATCATCGAATCCGGTGTCCCCCTGATCCTCCTCCACCACTACCGGCCTCTTGTTCTCCTCCGCCTGTGGCTTCCCCCCAAACCCCCCGAGCAGGTCGTCGTCCTCAGCCACCACCGACCTCTTCCTCTCCTCCGCCTGTGGCTTCCTCCCAAACCCCCAGAGCAGGTCGTCCTCCTCACCCACTACCGATCTCTTTCTCCGCCTGCGGCTGCGCCCCGAACCCACCGAGCAGGTCGTCCTCCTCACCCACCACCGACTTCTTCCTCTCCTCCGCCTGTGGCTTCTCCCTGAAACCCCCGAGCAGGTCGTCATACGAAGGCGGCGCCGAGCGGTTGCCCGCGAACACGTCATCATACGCGGGGGCCGCCGCCCCGAACACGTCGTCTCCGTCGTACCGCGCGGTGGAGGACGTAGAATGAGAAGCCCTCAGCCCGGGGACCGCCTCGAAGATGTTATCGTCGTACGCCGGCGCCGGAGCAGGCTTGGTCTTCCCCCCCGACGAGGAGGCAGTGGGGCCCTTGAACGACTCGAAGAGCGAATCGACGGAGGAGGCGGAGGCGGTGGCGGCGGGGGCGCCGAAGAGGTCGTCGTAGGACGGGGCCGCGGATGAGATGGAGGTGGATCTGGGGTTGGACCAGGCGGATCTGGCGGCGAGGGAGGCGGCCATGGGAGCGGCCTTTCCCTGCGGCCGCACGCCGAAGTCGCGGGCCAGGAGCCCCTCGATGCCGTCCATGGATCGGGGACGCGAGTGTGAGACGGCAGCGGCGGCCGCGAGCTCGCCGGAGAAGTCGCCGGCGACGGGTGGGGAGGGCGGGAGAGAGAAGGGAACGGAAGAGATCGGGAGAGAGAGAGGTGCGAAGGGTGGTGATGTGTCTCTCTTTCTATCTTTGCTGTCTCTCGTTCGGTGTATGGAAGTGGGGCCCACCGGCAGTTGGCATGACAATTTTAAATTCGTATCGAGTTTTGAATTACAATTTTTAATAAAAAACAAGGAGTTTTGAATTTATAACAATAGAGCGAAATATTCTAACAAAAAATGCGCAACTTGAATTGGCGGATTTTGATTAAAAAATTCAGAGTCCCATGTACGTTTCAGTTTTCTGCAACTGACTGCACGCTGATTCTGGAAGACCAGAAGCTACACTGTTTAAAAACTCTATTGTTTAAAAAGCTATTATGTTAATCTCTATCTCTTCTCTGCTAATATAAAGCAAGAGTTTCTTTCCGCGTCATTTCATCAAAATTACCCGTCTTTACTACTGCTCTTTAATTACCCATCTTTGCCACTGTTAGTGTTCTTTGCAAATAATCTTTTTATCGCAAATTGAGTTTCCATTGCAATGCATGGGCATATGGCTAGTAATTGTTAAATTATCACTCCTAATAACAAGATCTTAATCAGCTAGATCTCAGCCCTTGACACACTTCGCAACTTGGTTTCAAGTTCAAACCATTAAGCAGACTACAGAGCATGAGGAAACCTGAGAGCTGAGGCCATTGGAGTTGCACTGCCAAAAATGCAGATTTTTTAAGTTGCATGAAAAACCATGGACTAGTAGAAGCAAAACCATAGACTGCTCCTGCATCTGAAAAAGTGCCATCTCAAACATCACAAGTGAAAATGGGTGGCAAAAAACCACCAGTTTTGTCTGAAAGGTGCAGGAGCAGGACCAAGAAATAGTTAAGACAGCAACTTCAGTTTCACAGCAAGAAATAGCTCTGTCTACAACTACAAGCTACTGCATCCCAAAGTGGCAAAGTGATATATAAATCACTCTAGGAAAAAAGAGGAGAAGGATTCATATTTTAACAACCAAGAACCACTTTTTTCAGACAAATGTCACTTGAGAGGTGTTCATAAACCATAACAATAGCGCTGTTCATACTAGTAAATGTTCCAAAATAAAGGAGATGTTTCAGTCTACGGTAAAATGTACTGCATGACAGAAACGAAAGTAGCAAGAGAAACAGTGCATGGTTTCTTGCATCAGTTTTGTTCTTCTCAAGCTAGGATTCTCTTCAGTACTCAATACTCCAGAGGTGCTCTTGCAAGTCAATTGTATGATTGCATCCTCAAGATCTCCAGGGCCTGGTTGGTGATATCAGGGCACCCCTCAAGAACAAGCTCCTCAAGGCTCAAGGTGCAGAAAGCCTTCAGACATTAGGAGCCGCAGCATACTGTCGCTGATGTGAGCATCACACCGGCTGAGCTTGACCAGATTGCGGCAGCGCTTGCTAATTGACCCTGCAGAGTATCCCACAAGTCGCGACCATCCTTCCAAGATGAGCTCCTGCAGACTGTCCCCAAGTAATGAGATTACACAAACAACCGCATCGTCCACTCCAGACCTGCTCAGATCTGTCTCACCGATCTTGCAGTGGCATACGATGCTGTAAAGATGGGAATTGAGAGCAATCTCGCCTGCAATTGTGTTCATCCCGGTGAGCCTAAGCTCCTTGACCTTGTGACAAGTCATGCTGAGCCATGGCAAGAACAGATTCGCGATGCTTATGCAGTTCTAGTTTGACCACTTCCAGCTGTGGGAATGCCTGGGGAACAGCCTGATCATGTTGGGATGATCATACTTGGCCAAAAGTACAATTTTCCAAGGTGAGATACTTGATCGTCTCCTGACATAAAGATAGTACTTCCATCAAATCTGCGCAAGAGGAGAAATTGAACATTGCCAGTTGGAGGATCTCAAGTGTTGCAATCGGACCGACCAAACGGATCATGTCAAGATGATTCAATCCTCTGCAGCCCTGGACCATACACCTGAGCATTGGGAAGTGAACATGAGCAAACATTTTGGGGCACAATCCCTATAAACCAGGGCAATTGAGCAAGATAAGGGCTACGCAACCGATGAAACATTCCAAATTCATTGTACAAAACCTTTGGTAGGGTGCTTGTCGCCTCTGATTGTGCACTCTGCAATGGTACTGTCGGATGAGATATGGGACAACAGTATGGTTTTCCAATAGTCATGTTTTCGAGCTTTAGTTCAGCCAAATCAGGTCTCTCAATCATGGCCTCTCAATCATGAAGGACATGATGGCATTGTCTGGGATTTGAGGGCAATGTCCCAAAGCTAGAGACGTAAGCTTCTTTGCATATTTTGCGAGGGCATGCAATGATGCATCAGGAATAGATGGGCACTTCTCAATGCAGAGGCAACTCAAGTTGGTGCATCTTGCAGAAATCTGAGAGATGCCCTCGTCAATCGTCAGTAACAGAAGAGTTACACAGCTCATGAGTTTCCAAGGCGAAGCTGTTAGTGGAAATGGCCTCCATGCTTCCGTCGGTGATCGATGAGCAGCCCAACAGAGAAACTAACTTCAGGTTACAGCATGCCATAGTTACAAACATGACTCCTTTATCAGTGAGCTGTGGAACACTTGGACCAGCAATAGTACCACTTGATCAATGGGTGATGTATAGATCTGTAACCAAATCCGTAGAGCAAATGTCAGTGACTGCTAAGACAAGTTTGATGTCATCTAAATGAGGTCCGTTGAACATTTTTTTGAAGAAATGGCAGGAGCTTTGTCTTGCATTAAAGAAGAGTGTCCAGAGTACAGCAGAATGATTGAGATATGCGAAGAAAGCTTTTGAGATGTGAAAAAGTAATAAAACGACAGCCATTTACAATAGCCCTGACACATCCTAAAAGAAAGTTCGACCAAGCCGACTGACAATTGACCTTGTCAGGATGGTCTTGTGGGACTTACGTTTTCTAAGTACTCACACACCCCACTTTTCCTTCCGAAATATATCAATAGATGATTGTGGTATAATAGCACTAGAGTGGATAGAGCCTTTAGACTCTTCAAAAGATATAACTTGATAGACACTTGAATGTCACATCTCCATATACAAACTTCTCATGACAACCATCCAGATCCTTTTCAAGAGAATGATCCTTAAAGAAGACAAAAATCTGGCTATCATAATACATAAAGAGGATGAATGGGCCTTCATGGGTATTTGCATGCATCATATGTGAGGCTAAGAACACCCTACCAAAGTCTCCACCATCCACATTCAATAAAAGCATATTATCCACATGAACATACAGGATATCTAGTATTTTGGTGGTGCACCTCGACATCGTAATTACAAATTCATTGGATGACTATCGTGTCATTTGCTAAATATATTTCAAAAATAGTCAGTACTAACAAAGTTTGATCAAGGCATTTTAAAACCGGTGCTCCCGGCAGCGGCCAAACTTCATTGTTCTCTTTACGCGGACGATGCTGGAGTATTTCTAAATGCTGATACGACAGAGCTCACGGCTCTTGGTCGAATACTTGATATTTTCGGAAGATGCTCCGGGTTGAAAATCAACATCTCCAAGACCGAAATATACCCGATCAGATGTCAAGACGACCTCATTCAGGAATTACTGGATATCTTCCCGGGGAAACTAGCATCTTTCCCTGGGAAATACCTTGGTCTTCCATTACACACCAGGCAGTTAAGAAGAATTGAGATTCAACCATTGATTGATAAAATTGGGAACAAGCTCTCAGGGTGGAAAGGAAAGTTTCTCTCCAAGGCTGGTAGAGAGACGCTCGTTAAGACAGTGTTTACAGCACAACCTATTTATCATCTAACGGTATTCCAAGCACAGAAATGGCTGATTTGGCGGATTGACAAACTTAGACGAAGTTTCCTTTGGAGTGGGAAGGAACCAGAAAACTGCAGTGGAGGCCAATGCTTGATAAATTGGGCTACGACCTGCCTGCCGAAGACCAAAGGAGGGCTCGGTATCAAAGACCTTGAGCGTTTTGCTAGAGCTCTTAGACTTCGCTGGCTATGGTTTAGATGGAAAAACAATGAAAGAGCCTGGACAGGACTAGAACTGCCTTGCGATGAAACAGATGTGAACCTTTTCAATGTGTCAACGATTGTCACGGTGGGAAACGGCAAGTTTGCAGATTTCTGGAGATCAAGTTGGGTGGAAGGAAAAGCTCCAAAAAACATGGCACCGAACCTTTTCCAATCGGCAAAAAGAAAACACATCTCAGTGCAACAGGCCTTGACGACCAACTACTGGATCCGCTTTTGTTTACCGATGAATTCACAAACGGAAATACGCGAATTTGTAGCACTTTATGAAGCAATACGGCGGATCAATAGAGATGAGGACAGCGACGATCAAATAATATGGCGTTGGACGAAGGATGGACAATATTCCACAAGGAGTGCATACCTAATCCAATTCGACACGGTGTACTGCAAGATAAACACCTGCCCGATATGGAAAGCGAAGGCCGAACCTAAATGCCGTTTTTTCGCATGGACGTTACTGCAAAATAAAATATTAACAGCAGATAATATGCTCAAAAGAGGGTGGCCATGTAACGCAATATGCAGCCTTTGCAACATGGAACCGGAAACAACAAAGCATCTTTGTAAAGATTGCACCTTTGCTACACAAGTGTGGAGAATCCTACTAAGTTGGAGCAAGCTGGATCGGTGGCAAAACCAAAGCAGTAACGGCTCAATTTACAAATGGTGGAAGAGATTACGAACATTATATGACAGGCATAATCGTCGGGACCTAGATGGATTATTCATCTACTACTGGTGGAACATTTGGCTGGAACGGAACCAACGAATTTTTCAAGGGAAGACGAGAACGACGGAACAAGTTGCCTCATCGATAAGGGAAGCGATTCTAAATCATAGTTTTGCTTGGTCTGCAAGCGCATCAGTTTAAAGTTTCAAATCTGGTGGTACTCCTTTTTCCTTAGGGTGTTCTGCTGTTTTTTTTTCCTTACGGTGTTTTTCCGTTCGGTGGTGTGTATTCTAGTACTAGTTTGGCGCGAGCGCGGTGCTTCGCTTGTGGAGTTGCTATGAGTGGTTTCTCGTTGTAAGGTTTTTTACCGGGCTTGGTTTTTTCCCATAAAAAACAGCCCACCCCCCTTCTTTCCTTCTTCTTCCCCTTAATAAAATCTGTGGCAAGTCTCATGCCGCTCTTTCAAAAAAAAAAAAACAAAGTTTGATTTGTATTAAATAGATTATTAAAAAAGTCATTTTTAGTTATGTGCACTCCAACATAATATGCTAGTTACAAAATAGTACTAGAATGTGATAACATAGTTACAACAAAATAAAAAATAATAGAGTTTAGAATGTATATAAATATTATGAACCAATGTATAGGGATCTTATGATCAAATAAGCAAAGCTTCCACTAAGATATAACAGGTACAAAAGAACTACGAATTCCGTCATTAAACAAAGAGCAAGGCATATCAATGGATTGTAAAAATCCTACAAATGACCAAAATATAACGCAAAGAAGAGGAGCAAATGAACTAGAGCAACAAGACTAGAAACAAAGAAGTTTGAGAAGAAGATGAAGATGGCCGATGGATGCGATTTCCAAATGACAGTGGATCTATATTACGTTTGAGAAGAAGATGAAGAGGCAACGAGGAGAGGAAGGGCATATAAAGTTCTCATAGTGACCGGCACGATTCCCAATTTGCAACTGTTCAAGTTATTACAACCGGCTTCAACATAAAACCATCTATGATAAATTTTTCACAGTCATTTGTTATATCACAGACAACTTCTTTGAAAGAAACCACTGTGATAAAGTTACACATCACATGCTATGGACAATTCATGGTTAGCACAGATGGTTGCTTAAAACTAACCATCGATGATAGTTTCAGTATAATTTTTTTGGGTCTTCATGGACAGATTTTTATACAGATGTAAAAACTGTCTAAGGTAAGGCTTTGGAGATGATCTTTTGTGTGCTAGTGTACCTAGTTTAGCTTCAATGCCCGTTGTGCACTGAAGTTGATATCCATTGTGACCCATTGTGGATCAAAAATAAACTCATTGATTATAAAATGGTTCAAAATATCTCTCATAATAACATACGGTATGCAGGAAGTGCACTCACCAAAGTTTAGTATACGGTTCCTTACTATGCCCTAGTTTCACTTGCATGAGCTTCTAGTGCCTGTCGTAAACCACCATGGACCAAACTTTGACTCACTGACTAAGAATGGTTCCAAATGCATCCCATGATGTTGTAGGGCACGCAGAATGTGCACTCACCAAAGTTTGGTACATAGTTCCTTTCTTTGCCTTGGTTTCACCCGCATAAGCTTCTGGTCCTAATGATGACCCACTTTAGACCAAAAATTAGCTCACTGATCAGGAATGGTTCCAAATGCCACCCATGATATTATAGGGCATGCAAGAAGTGCACTAGACAAATCTTGGTATATGGTTCTATTATGTGCCCCAATTCGCTTGCGTGAGCTTCAAGTACCCATCGTGAATTGTTGCGGGCCAAAATTTGGTTCGCTGATCATGAGTAGTTCCAAATGTGGGCGGAAATTTGGTTGTGGGCGGATGTTTCAATGGATTTCATCACTGACCTTCCCAAGTCCCAGGGCAAGACTGCTTTGTTGGTCATTGTGGATCGCTTATCCAAGTATGCTCATTTTCTACCCTTCAAGCGACCCGCTCCAGCACCTTCCGTGGCTCGTCTCTTCTTTGATCAGGTGGTCCGTCTCCATGGGATTCCTGAATCCATTGTATCGGATCGGGATCCGGTGTTCCTCAGTGCCTTTTGGCAAGGACTGTTTAAACGCAGTGGCACAGCTTTGTTAATGTCCACCGCCTATCATCCTTAGTCCGATGGCCAGACCGAGGTGGTCAACAGAACGATTGAGATGTACCTTCGTTGCTTGGTAGCGTCCAATCAGTCCTCTTGGGCACAGTGGGTTCGTGGGCGGAGTATTGTTATAATACCTCTTTTCATTCCGCCCACCGCATGACACCTTTTGAGTTGGTCTACGGCCGCGTGCCTCCACCCTTGACACCGTACCAGCAGGGCACTACTAGCATCGACTCGGTGGATTGCGCCCTCGTCGACAGAGATGTTCTCCTCCAGCAAGCCAAGGATCATCTTCGATAGGCTCAAAACCGCATGAAGCAGCGGTACGATGAGCATCATCGGGAGGTGGAGTTTGAAGTTGATTCTTGGGTCTGGCTCAAGCTGCAAAAGCACTGCCAACTATCAACCAGGGGGTTGGTGGTCTCCTCCAAACTTGCACCTAAGTTCTATGGGCCATTCCAGGTCATTGGTTGCGTGGGACCAGTCGCCTACAGATTGCAGCTACTGGAGTCATCAAGGATACACAATGTTTTTCATGTTTCGTTGCTTAAGCCATTCAAGGGGACTCCGCCGACGACCATCATGGCCCTGCCGACTGATGCGATTCCCACTACTGAACCAGAGCGGCCAGAACCTCATTCCATCTTGGCCCAACGTTTTGTGGAGGGTAAACGTCAATTTCTCGTCCATTGGACCGGCGAGTCTGCAGAGGAGGCGACTTGGATGGATGCCATCGCGCTCCGGAGGTCCTACCCAGATTGCAAGCTTGAGGACAAGCTTCAGCTCCAGGGGGGAGTGATGTTATGGCTCGAGGGTTTGACCGCGTCTTTACCAGATGGGCGCAACCGCAGCTGAGGAGGAGAGGCGACATGCCTGTGGCAGCAGAAGGAAAGGGCGCCATGCAAGGTCATTAGCAGATCCTATCTTTTAGATTGATTGCATATCTTTTAGTTATTTCTTTCCTATGTCATTAGATATTATGCTGTTTGTTAGGAATCAGATCCCAGCCCATCTGTAGGGGTGCGGGTCTGTTTATTTAAAGGAGAATAAAGAAAGGGAAAAGGCATGCTTCATTTGCCACAAATTCTAATCTAGGCGGTGGCTCCGAAAACAACCAAAACCCAGGCGTTTGCTGCCGCGACGACTTCGTCGTCAAGCAGCGTGCGACCCGGCCGCCGGCCGGGAACCCGTGCATACGAACAAGCTCTTGCCGAGTCTGTTCGTATCACCGATGACTTGTTGGCAACCAAGATTCGACTGAAAGACAAGGTTTTCCCTATGTCTTGTGTTCCTTAGTGAGCGTAATCTCTGTTTCTAATTTCAGGATGAATTGTTTGGTGAATGGCAAATCAAAGATACATGTCACAAGCCCACAGTCTCTTTTCCTGCCCAATTGCAACAAATCATCACTTTTCTAGTCCTTTATATAGCTCTTTTTTTTTTGCAAACTTAGCCTCTTTCCGAACATAATTGAAAAAATAGTCTCAGCGCCCCGACCAGGGAAGCGTTGGTAGGCGACATGTATCATCTGCCTCGCTCCCACACAGTGGTAAGTCCTACTGAGCTCCTAGAGCTCAGGAAGCCACCGAAGCTACCAAGCTTTGAGAGCTTGATAGGAGCTTTCGCATGCGGGAGTGTGGTAGGTGACATGTCAGGGATAGGGTTATTTTTGCAATTACGTTTGGAAGAGAGTTAGATATGCAAAAACAATTCTATGAGGCTAGAAAAGTGATGATTTCCGATTCCAAACATGTCTTGGTGTGCAGCGATTAAAAACAATAACTATGCGGTTTTGCAGCCCGTTCTTATCTCCTTGGATGATGATAAACAAGCTTGTTTCTGAAACACAATTGAATTTCCACCTGAACTGAGGTGAGAAGACATCTGTTACCTAGAGTTGTTGAGTCATGCAACCCAGGCGTCATTCACCATTTACTTGGAGAAGGCTCAAGCAAGCTTAAGCAAATGGTGCTTGACTGGAGGACACATGGAGGGACAAGGACATCATGGAGTCTCTTGTGATCAATCTTATCTAGGATATACAGTTCCAGAGGAGTCGTGTAATTTTAGTTTCAGGGGAGTAGGCTGTCACTGCTTCTGTTGTGGAGGCGCTTTGGACTGAACTTATGCATGGTAGAATGTTCTGATCACTTCAGACTACTGTAAGGGTGTAGTAACTATTTTTGTTGCTAATGACAACCATGCATCTTGACCCCTTTTTTCCCAGAAAATAGGATGCCCAACATTTATGTACAGATTATAAACTAAACAAACAGCAGAAAAATCTGAAACAAAAGTATATGTGCTCAAACTTTCGACAAAAGATGAATATATCCGGAGCAAGAGTTGTACAATATATATATGTCAATATGTGATACTGAAGAGAACAATACCTAAATTGCTGAAGCCACTATGAACAGCCGAAGCATATGGAATTATATTCTAGTAGTTCAGGCGTATAAACAATTCCATTACAATATATATTGGTAGTTACCAACTTGTAAATAGTAAGGGAGAGGAGTGGGGAGGATTTCATTCTATGTAGTTGCACTTGCACATACTTAGAGCACATAATTTTTTTCAGAGCCATAAACACGGTGTTTCACACCTAGAAACGGCTTAAAAATTTCACACATTAGCGATGTTATATCTGGCAGTGGCAGGTGTAGGGCCAAGACATTTGCATCGTAATCTCATGATCCAACTTTTTACACCGCTGGAACTAATCATATGCACAAAATACTGCCATACAACCAGACATTTAAATTGGTTAACCTGTGATATTATTTGACAATTATAATATATTCACCACAAATATAAGGCCATGGCTAGCTATACTTATACTTTTCAATGTAAATTCTTTTCATAAATCATTCTAGAACATATAATGGTGAAAACAAGACCATCTCATGCCCAGCACTGCATAGTTACTTACATCCAAGAAACACTTAATTCAGATGGGAATTTCCCATGTACACAAACATACATACACACATTTCATTCAATATAGCTTCATCCTTATGATGAATTATTTTCAATCAAGGATTACTTTTTGCTTGTCAGATCAGCTGCAATCGAGTCATAATATAAACTGATGATCTTTTGGTCCGTGAGGCAACGAAGCTTGACGCCCCGGGGCTGTTGTACATGGGCGGTCTGCCTGTGCATTGACGGAGGACAGAGCACACAGCACAGCATCTACTTCTGCTGAAGGAATCCTCAAGTTTTGTTCACTGTCCACTTCAAGTGAACTAATACGGTTAGCTAGGCAGGCTCTCCACTTTACTGATACGTTTTAGTTAGTCACTAGATGATAAGCCTCTTGATCGTGCCCAGTCATGGACGACACATCTCAGTTGAATGCACAAATGAACTGACTGCTTTTGTTTCAAAACAAAACAATGTTTTTGACTTCTGTATTGTATACCTGTTGATTGTCAACCTTGATACCTGTCTGTGTCGATCATTGGAGTAGATTCTGTAGACCACACCAGCGATTCAGCGAAGCACTTGTTGCCAAGCAAATAAATAGCTGAATTGGTGCCCTCCTCCTATGAGAACAATCGACTACTGTGTCCATATGAAAAGTTGCAAATTTTCTGTGATCTCTGCAGCTAATTTGCATCCTCATTTCAAGTTGGATTTGTAGATAAGTGAGATATTCTCAAGCAGCCCAAGTTAAACAATAAACATTTCTGAAGATAAAGCCTACACAAAATTGGATGACAAGAACAATTCAACTTGCTTGAGAGTGACTTTATACCAAAGCTCACTTTACTATGAAGCTTTCTTGTGCATTGGGATTTGGCCAGGATTATCTATCCATCTCTATTCCCTAGCATGGGGGAGCATGGAATCCCACTTTGTATTGTCTCAAACTTACACCTCCCTTTCTGCTCTTTCCTTTTGATAAAGATGGGATCAACTAGGAGGAGAAATATAATACTACCAAAATGGATCATGTTCTCAGATCTTGCAGCCTTACAGGTGTTGAACATTTTTTTTCTGAATTGAGGTGGTCAAATCTTTAAAGTAAATTGGTGAAAAAATATTCCATTACAGCTTTTTTTTTTCGTAACGAACATATCTTGAATTTCTAACTTGAAGATGTACATACGACCTAGATATGTGTGTGTGTGTTTTGGGATTTGCTAAAGATTAAGAAGCTGTTACGTAATTATTATAATGATTCCTTAACACTGGACATTATTGGCTTAACCAAACCTAAGCCTAGCTCAAACTCAAGCTTGAGACCCGGTCTAAAATGCGAGAAATTCATATGAATTTCGCAGGGAGGAAACATTTACTCTCGCTAGATGGAGTAATAGGTACGAACATGCTGATCTATATACATTATAGTTGGGATGTTCCTTAATGCTCCATATCTTACCAGAAACATGATTTATCTGATTCGGCTTCGCAGTTCACCACTTTTTCTTCTATTTTTTCATGTTAAACACGAATCCCATGTCTTAAGTAGGTGCGAGTTCGATAAATCTGGTAACTATGGTCTCAACAATGCTAGACGTGCCTTTAGCATGTTACCTCAGCTTGAACTCCGTTTCAGTTCAGACAAGAGGCAGAGACCAAATAGAGTACTACACCAACAGGAGTACGCAATTCCGTGCCGCCAACGCCTCTTCGCCGAGGGCCCCTAAACGCATCTGAGCCGTCCATCTCCGGATATTCGCCCCCAAATATCCCCATCGGACGGCCTGGATGCAACTGGACACTCCGCGGGACTCTTCCGCAAATACCGAGACAAGCACGGCCGTGAGCGGAAAAGACTCCCGGATCGGAGATCTGGTCCGTCTCGGGATCGGATCCGACGGCCAGAACTGAAACCTAGATATTTTGGGGCAGCTATAAATATGGGGTGGTCGGCTCCTCCTCCAACCCTCTGCGTCTCTATCCGCCGCTACTCCCCTCCCGAGAGAGCTCGCTAGGGTTTCCGAGCCTCTCGCGGAATTTTTTTCGAGGGGACAGATTTGAAGGCGCGGCACCATGCTCGTGTACCAGGATCTGCTTACCGGTGCGTGGCTTAGATCCCGTTATTTTTCTCCGATTTTTTGGGGGATTTTTAGGTTGGGTTTTGTGTTGGAGAGTAAGAATTTTGGGGGGCGGTTTGCTTGGATTAGATCTGATCGATTATGTGTTTCAAGTGTTGACTCGGATCATCTGTACTTGTTTTTTGGTTGCCGATCCGGAATTACTAAGAAAAAAATTGCGATTTGTTCACTTGATCGTCAGATCTGCGTGTGGGTTTGGGTTTTAACTTGATTTGTAGGACAGGCATCTGTGGGTATGTGTGTGACAGATTTGACCGAATCTATTGTGTTTGATGAGCTGCAGGTGACGAGCTCCTGTCGGATTCGTTCCCGTACAGGGAGATCGAGAACGGCATACTCTGGGAAGTCGATGGCAAGGTCTGTGCGCTCATCTGTATAGGCGAATTCGCCTGTTCTGTACTGCTATTTATTTGGTTATGTGTCGTGCTCGATTAGATTAGTGTAGTAGCGTTATGTGGAATTCCCTTATTGGGATTATTCACTTGTAAAGTATCCGATCTGCATAGGACATTCGTTATGTGTTAGATCCTTGGATTATTGACTGTTTTAATTGCTTAGTGTACCTAATTTTGCATAGTTAACTTAGTTATTATTTGTCAGATAATTCATGATTGATTGAAAGTGCCTGTTTCTACTCTTGTTGTGCATATATTGGTTATGCGACTTTTGGGGTGTATGCTATATTGTGCACCGTTGACCTGTTTAGTGTAGATGTAGTAATATGTTAGGACTAACCAGATTGCGTTTAGAATTTTAGTAATATTGTCTGATGCCACTTAAACGTTTGTATTTAGCATATAAAACACAATTATTAGGATAGATGAATTTGTCTATGTTAGGTCAGTACTGATGGATGACTTGGCGGATCTGCTTGTGAATGATAATCTGGATAGTTTCCTGATTAGTCATTGCTTGTATGTTAGATTAGGAATTGTTGATATCATGCTGTCCAGATCTAACACTCAATGTGAATATGTTGTTTTAGTTTGTTTGGCTATTTATATGATGTTGAATGCTTGCAGTGGGTCATTCAAGGAGCTGTCGATGTCGACATTGGTGCCAACCCATCTGCTGAGGGTGGCGAGGATGAAGGTGTTGATGACCAGGCTGTGAAGGTGGTTGACATCGTTGACACTTTCCGTCTTCAGGTTGTTCCCTCTTTAATTATCTTTCCCCATGTTAGGATAGAGTGTGCACTTCATCATTGTGCTAATAGTGTGTTGCCTCTTGCAGGAGCAACCTGCTTTTGACAAGAAGCAGTTTGTGACCTTCATGAAGCGCTACATCAAGAGCCTCACCGCCAAGCTGGAACCGGAGCAGCAAGAGCTTTTCAAGAAGCACATTGAGGCTGCCACAAAGTTCCTCCTTGGCAAGCTCAAGGACCTTCAATTGTAAGTTCAGGGAATTGGAATAGAGGAACGCCATGTTTTTTGTTCTGCATGGAACACAATCTCTCCATAATTTCTACTTAAATCTCTATTATCTGTTCAATCACCATTTTATACTGTATTCATTCTTTGCTATGTGCAGTTATTGCACGAAGAAACGCTCTAAGGCTACATTTCTTTTTCTCAATGCAACAATATCTCGTACAATTTATAAAGAGCGCACCGCTTATACAGTCTTGATCTGTTGCAGCTTTGTTGGGGAGAGCATGCACGATGATGGCAGCTTGGTGTTTGCATACTACAAGGATGGAGCCACCGACCCGACATTCCTGTACTTTGCACATGGACTGAAGGAGGTGAAGTGCTAAGGGTGCCTTCCACTCAAATACCAGATGTTTATCTATGCTGCCCTTATTTTTGGTCTAGTCACCATGGTTGTCGGTTGTCCCTAGTAGGGTCCAATGTTGGTGTCGTATCTATCTGTTTGCTTTTTCTGGCTGGTGAGATTAGTGGTTTAAAAACCATCGGATTATTGGATTCGTGAGCTCCTTTATGCATGAAACACAGTATTTGCTTTGTAATGGCCAAAGATAGATGATGATGAAATTGTTGTGGTATAGCTGTGTTTACTCGTACTGATTTGTGCGTTAGAGGGAAAATTGCTTGCGTTTCCTCTGTTTCCGGAGATGCAGGAGATCTGGCATCAGTAGGAGTCTCTGATAGCAGCCTTCTGTTAGAGGCAGCGTTTGTCGCCTGAATCTGCATATTGCACGAATATACGTAGCCATAAAATCCGTCATTCTATACCCAGTGTCTTGAGTAACACTATGATATAATGTGAAAATACTGTCAGCTATAATCTCAAATCGTTCTGCTTTTTCCCCCCTAATTAAAGCATAACTTAGTATAGGTAAAAACTAGTGTTCTAAATTGTGGTTAAGCATTAGCAAGGCAACTGTTTCGTTAAACACTAATTGCACTGGTAGTTTACTAGCAATTTGGTATATACTGGTTTGCTTCTGCGCCAATGTTTGTCCTAATCTTGCAAATCAAGACAATATGTGTGGCAGTAGTGGTACACAACTAGACAAACGGAATAATAGTATATATTATTTGTAGTATTCTGATCTAAATTTCGCTTAATATTGTAGCTTATCGTGATGCAGATCTATACTTTCGTTATCCTTTTGTATAAAAGGATTAAGCCGAATGCAATAGGTATTATATGTTACTATAACTCACTTTAAACAATAATATGGGATTAATCACATCACTACTCTACATAGGTCTACATTAATAGATCGAGGTATTACATTCAACCTCTTAAAAGCTGATACCCTTGACAACACACCGTATATACGACAAATGCAACCACCTCTCGGTATACATCTTCCGTGCGCCTAGTGCCAACACATATGACATACTATGTGGCCGCTCTGGACCCATACACGCCATGCGTTATATGACCACGCCCTTGTCCCACGCATCTATGCAGCGAATGTTGATGTTTTGATACCATTTGTAACACTTAGCTCAGATTTCGCTTAATGCTCTTGTTTGGTGAATTTTTGTACACAAAATCGGAATGGTTTGTACTCGGACGTCCGAAATTTTCGAACGCACTGCAACATTTTTTTCTTTCACGTGCAACATTTTGTTACAACGCGTGCAACATTTTTCTTCGACAAACAGTAAAATTCGCTACAGTAAACAGATGTTGCAAGCGTTCAAAAAAAATATTTCACGCGTTGACAGAAAATGTTGCAAACATAGAAAAAAAATATTGCAAGAGACGTCCGATGGAATAACAGAAATCGGACGTCCGAGCGCTAGCTAGGAGATAGTTTGCCTGATTATGACGCAGCATTACACAGACATTTTGCATCTGGACACTGGACATTGCAATCACGAACTCGAAGCCTACGCTTGAACGGCCGTTGCCAATTTCAGCGACGATTATATTTTGTTGTTAGGTCCCATTTGTTTGAATACGTACATAGATTAAAAAAAAAGAGTGGTCTTTCCTTCCTTATACAAGTTATATAAATCTCAAAGCAAACGAAAGGGTAAGTAATCACCATCTACCCTTTATTTATACTTTAATATTTATGTAACTATCAAAAAGAAAAAAATAGAAACACCTCTCAAAAAGAAAAGGGATGTCCTGATCTAACTGATCCTCCCCATCGCATGTTGTTTTACATGGGCTGTATAATTTCCTGATCCTAGGGGAATAAACAGTCGCGTGGTCTTACATGATGGCGTTGCTAGCAATGCTGCAACCATGTTACGCTGTCCTGTTGGCTTAAATAGGCTCAAAGCTCTACCTGGCCTGACAATCAAACATATTTGCTCACACACCTATTTCCGTCAGAACTTTATCAGTTATCAATACACTAGAATTTCGGTCATCAACTAATCATGGAAATACTCAGGTAACAGCATGCTAGAGAAGTCATAGAGATAATACTGGCAAATTATGAGCTGCTTCAGATAGTGAGGAGCATCGAGCATGCTGCAAAACACATGTATCACGCAGAGCTTCCCCAAATGCAGAGGGAGAGCAGTCGATATCCAGATGTACATGGTCCTCATGATAAAAAAAACAGACACGTCCCATGATGCAACCGGACGATCGATTGTTGGATTATTTGGGCCAAGCTCATTTAATTGAGACAAATAAATCTTAGAAAATCTCAAAGGCTCATTCATGAGGAGGCATGTGTGCAAGCATTAGTCCCATATTGCTTGTGGAGGTGGAGAATGACCAATTTATAAGGGAGATTTCTCTCCACCTTCCAAGAAGCATGGCAAAGGAGAAGAAGAGAAGCCCACATGCGCGCTCGCCTCGCCGGGCTCGGGGTGGAGGGCGCGGGCGTGCGGCACTTGCGTGAATGGTCCATCGAAATCCGGTCCAAAGCCTTGTGTAGACGCAGCTTCCTTTTGCAGTTTATTCTTTTGCTACTCGGAATTGTGGCAGTTAGTATGAGATAAGGATACTGTAACCGAGTCCGTTCGTGGCACGTCTTCGAGTCCCTATATATATCGCACTCGCCACCCGTAGATATCTGAACACATATTAGGGTTTTGCCACCTCTCGTTCTCGCGCCGCCATCAGTAGTTTTCTCCATCCCGAAGCGCCGACGCATCCGCGATCGGAGAGCGGTATCCTAACCCTTCGTCTTTGCGATCCTGCACGGAGAGGGCGAATAAGGTTTTGGGAAGCGCTTGGCGCGATCGCTCAAGATCTTCACCATGGCTCGTCTTCCTCGCTCCTCGCCGCTGGACGCCGTCAGAGCTGCCGCCGCTCTCGCGACGCCGCTTATCGCCAACGCCGACCACGCCAACACCGCAATCGCACCATCTACGCCGTCGCATCTTCTTCGCTCAAGACGCTCGATCGCCCTAATCTTGTGGTTAATCATGTTTATTAAGATGATCATGATGTTCGTGATCGCCTAGTATGTTAGAGAAATACATGCTAGTTTCGTGATGCTTTTCATGATTTATATTCGAATTTAATCTGAAACGTCTAATTTCTCAACAATCCAAAACCTTATTGTAGACATTTTCCGGATTAACAATGGTCGGCTTTGCCGACGACCGAGGCCGGAGAAATTCTCCGTGTGCACTTTAAGAGGTGGCAAGTCAAGGTCACGCCTGCTTACTACTATGAATGTATTCGGGTTAGTAATGGCAAGCTGAAGGTGATCTCTCGCCGATCGCGAAGAGTTTCACGGATGCCAATACTCTCTTCGTGGGATGCATTCTTAGCGTTTTGCCGACCGCTCGTGTGATGTGTACATGCACATAACAGACGCGAAGGTCTTCAGTGGGATACATCGAATGCCAAGTTCGTGCATCGGATGCGAGCAAAGGAATCTGTATGTCATGGAAAACTTTCATGACTATAAGATGGCCGATAATCGCTCCGTTGTAGAGCAAGCCCATGAGATAAAGGCATTGTTAGGAACTCGAACTCGAATGTATCTTACCCGATCCTTTGTGGCGGTTGCATTATTGCAAAACCGCCTCCTCGTGGAGGAGTTTGGCACTACTCTAAAACATAAGAGGACAAAGATATCATCGAAAACTGATAGCGCCCTTGATGTTGAAGAGAAGGCTCTGCTAAGGACTTCAATGGTAAAGGAGCCGAGGGCGACCCAGCGCCAACATGGTTCGAAGAACTACGGCAAGAACAAAGGGAAAAACAAGCCTAACAAGACTACCAACTTCAAGAAGAAGAAGATGAACAAGGCTGAGCTGCCCTGCTTCACATGTGATGAAGTCGGGCACTTTTCTAAGGAATGCCCTGATCGTGCAGACCGTCGAGGGAAAAAGGCCAAAAATGGACAGACGTCCAAGGTCACAACACAAAGGACCGCTAGCAATGCCGAGACGCAGGGTATGGTAATTTACCTTCTGTATTCTCAGTATTTCGTCTTCCAGTTGGTGGATTGATACGGGTGCTAATGTTCATGTGTGTTTTGACATAAATATGTTCTCTTTTTATCAGGTCATTCGGGATTCCTCCGTCCTGATGGGAAATGGGTCACATGCTTCGCTCATGGCACCGCACATGGATCAAGTTCACCGGAAAGATCGTACCGAGAACGGCAAAGATATCCCTTCTATCAACAAGAATCTCGTTAGTGGCTCCCTTCTAGCCGCTTTTCCCTTTCAGATTTCAATAATAAGTCTGTGAACCATATCTGTGGTAGTGTTAATGATGATGCGAGTACTTGGCACTCTCGTTTATGCCACATTAATTTCGGTCTTATGAATCGGCTTTCCAAAGATGAGTTTAATTCGAATTTCATTATTGCCAAAGGTTCTAAGTGCCATAGTTGTGTGCAATCGAAGCAACCTCGAAAGCCTCACAAGGCGGTGAGGAGAGGAACTTGGCACCTCTAGAACTCATACATTTCGATCCGTGCGAGATGAATGGTGTGTTGACAAAGGGTGGAAAGAGATATTTCATGACATTGATTGATGATGCGACTAGATTTTGCTATGTTTACTTGTTGAAAACTAAGGACTAGACGCTAGACTACTTTAAAATCTATAAAGTGAAGTTGAAAATCAACTAGAGAGAAAGATCAAACGCCTTAGGTCGGATCGTGGTGGCGAATTTTTCCCAAAATCTTTGATGATTTCATATGAACATGGTATTATTCATGAGAGGACACCTCCCTACTCGCCCGAATCAAACGGGATTGTTGAGAGGAAAACCGCATCACGACCGACTTGGTGAACGCCATGTTAGACACATCTTGGTTTATCTAAGGCATGGTGGGGGAGGTCGTGTTGACTTCATGTCATGTCCTAAATAGAGTTCCTAATGAAACATGGAGAAGACTCCTTACGAGAAGTGGGTTGGGAGAAAACCATCACTTTCTTACTTGCGCACATGGGGATGCTTGGCGAAAGTCAATGTACCGATTAACAAAAAGCGTAAACTCGGGCCTAAGACAATGGATTGTATCTTTTCGATATGCTCAATGAGCATCGCTATAGATTTTAGTAGTTAAACTGATGTGCCCGATATGTATGTTGATACTATTATGGAGTCTCGTGATGCTACATTTTTGAGAATATATTTCCAATGAAAGATATGCATAACACTTCTAGATTTTCTTCTGAGATAATTCCTGAGACTATTACACCTATTGAGTCTTCTGAGTAACCACCTGAGAAAATCCTAGAGGAGGATGAAAATGAAGCTCCTAAAAAGAGCAAGAGACAAAGGATTGAAAAATCCTTTGGCAATGATTTCATTGTGTATCTCGTGGATGATACTCCCACGTCCATTGCAGAGGCATATGCATCTCCAGATGCAGATAATTAGAAAGAAGCTGTCCAGAATGAGATGGACTCGATTCTCGCCAATGGGACTTGGGAGGTAATCGAAAGGCCCTATGGTTGTAAACCTGTGGGTTGTAAATGGGTGTTCAAGAAGAAGCTTAGGCCCCGATGGTACTATTGAGAAGTACAAGGCTCGGCCAGGCTAAGGGTTACACCCAAAAGGAAGGCGAAGATTTATTTGATACTTATTTACCTGCTAGAATGACCACCATTCGAGTACTACTTTCCCTGCTGCTTCAGATGGTCTTCTCGCTCATCGATGGACGTGAAGACAAATTTTCCTTAATGGAGAGCTAGATGAGGAAATCTACATGGAGCAAATTCGATGGGTATGTAGTAAAGGGTCAAGAGAACAAGGTGTGTAAATTGTTGACATCTTTGTATGGCTCAAACAAGCACCTAAGCAATGGCATGAGAAGTTCGACACCACTTTGACTTCGCGAACTTTGTCATTAATGAGGCCGATAGATGTGTATACTATCGCTATGGTGGGGGTGAAGGAGTTATATTGTGCCTTTATGTGGACGATATATCGATCTTTGGCACAAATATTGATGTGATCAATGAGGTCAAGTCTTTTTCACAAAAAATTTGATATGAAAGATCCGGGAGAAGTCGATGTAATTCGAATATCAAGCTTATTAGGATGAGAGTGGGATTACTTTTCGCAATCCCACTATGTGGAGAAGGTCTTGAGCCGGTTTGGCTTTATGGAAAGAAGCCCTCTCCCACTCCTTATGATCCAGCAGACACCGAGAAAGAATAAGAGAATTGGCTTAAACCAATTGAGATATTCTCGATTGTCGGTTCGCTCATGTATCTTCTTCGGTGCAACGAGACTCGATATATCATTTGTCGTGAGCAAATTGAGTAGGTTCATGTCAAACCCGGTTCGATCATTGGCATGCACTTGAAAGGGTAATGCGCTATTTGAAAGGTACTATGAGTTATGCGATTCACTATTCAGGCACCTCAGTAGTGCTTGAGGGATATAGTGACCGAATCGATTTCGATGTTGATGAGCTCTATGCTACTAGTGGGTATGTGTTTACCATTGGTGGTGGTGCAGTGTCATGGAGGTCCTGCAAACTGACCATCTTGACAAGGTCAACCATGGAGGCGGAGCTCACTGCTTTAGATACTGACCATCAGAGAAGCAGATTGGCTGCGTGAGCTCTTGATGGACTTACCGGTGGTTGAAAAAGCAATATCGGCTATCCTTATGAACTGTGATAATCAATCTGTGATTGCTAAAGTGAACAGTGCTAAGGATAATGCGAAGTCATCAAGACACGTTAAAAGACGCATCAAGTCTCGTCAGAAATTGAGAAACTCCGGAGTAATAAGTGTGACTTATATTCAACAGCATAAAAACTCGGCAGATCCTTTAAGGGACTATCACGAATGTGATAGAAGGTGCATCGAGGAGATGGGTATGAGACCCATATAAGTTGCCATAGTGGTAACCCAACCTTTGTGATCGGAGATCCCGTGAATTAGGTCCTGGGTAAAACAAGCTATTGGCGAACTGAGGAGAGTAATCTATTATCCTCTCTAAGTGAAGATGCAATACTCTCAAAATGCTGTAAGGCAGGATGGAGATATGCCTTAATGTGTTTCTATTGGCTATAACTAGCGAAGATGCTGTCCTACAAGAGCATTCTTGAAAGAACACACCTATATGAGCCCGACTGTCTAAAGTCGCAGTCTATGAGACTCGGGTGATCTTCAGTAAACTCATGAAAAAACCATGGAGTACGACTCATATGCTCCACCCGCAGAAAAGGCTACTGGCAGCCAGGTATCAATTATGACTTTGAGTGAAACCTGTTCACACAAAACTTGCAATTCAAGGCATAGTCCATTGTTCAAGTTGTGGATGGGTGTAGCTTGGAGCTCTAGGCAGAAGCTCAACTTAACAGTCTCTGCTGAAACGCTGGTATATTAAACAGTAGTGAGTATTGGTAAATCTCTAAATGGACTTTGAGATCTGGTAGGGGATTGTTGGATTATTTGGGCCAAGCCCACTTAATTGAGACAAATAAATCCTAGAAAATCTCAAAGGCCCATTCATAAGGAGGCATGTGTGCAAGCATTAGTCCCATATTGCTTGTGGAGGTGGAGGATGACCAATTTATAAGGGAGAGTTCTCTCCACCTTCCTAGAAGCATGGCAAGGGAGAAGAAGAGAAGCCCACACGCCGCTGCTCCGCCGGCCTCGGCCGGGCGAGGGCGAGGGCGTGCGGCACCTGCGTGAATGGTCCGCCGAAATCCGGTCCAAGGCCTTGCGTAGACGCAGCTTCCTTTTGCAGTTTATTCTTTTGCTACTCGGAATCGTGGCAGTTAGTATGAGATAAGGATACTGTAACCGAGTCCGTTTGTGGCACGTCTTCGAGTCACGTTCGGTCACTTGCTATCACGAGCTATCCCTATATATCCGCGCACCGCCACCCGTGTAGATATACGTAACACACATTAGGTTTTGCCACCTCTCGTTCTTCGCCGCCATCAGTAGCCTTCTCCATCCCGAGCACCGACGCGCATCCGCGATCGGGAGAGCGGTCTCTAGAACCCTTCGTCTTTGCGATCCCGCACCGGAGAGGCGAATAAGGTTTTGGGAAGCGCTTCGCGATCGCTTCAAGATCTTCACCACGGCTCGTCTTCTCGCTTCCTCGCCGCTGGACGCCGTCGTAGCTGGCCGCTCTCGCGACGCACCATCGCCAACGCCGACCACGCCAATACCGCGAATCGCACCATCTACGCCGTCGCATCTTCTTCGCTCAAGACGCTCGATCCGCCCTAATCTTGTGGTTAATCATGTTTATTAAGATGATCATGATGTTCAGATCTTGTCTAGTATGTTAGAGAAATGCATGCTAGTTTCTGTGATGCTTTTCATGATTTATATTCGGAATTTAATCTGGAAACTGTCTAATTTCTCAACATCGATAAGATAAGCTGCCGCCCTGCCTTAGTAGAGTTTTCAGTGGGCAGTGGATGCTAAGCTGAGTTGGAGCGAGCTTAGTCTCTCAGGCTCGATCTTTGTAAAAGCTTGAGCGAGTTAAGGTCTTGATCCAAGTTCGAGTAGGCTTGAGTAAGCTTAGTAACGACAAAAAATTCAACATACATTGATTTTCAATAGTAAGAAAAAAACTCAAGCTCAAGCTTAACTCGAGTAAGATTGGAAAGATTTAACATACAATAATATTTAACAAGTGATCCGTAAATTTACCGAGACTTACGAACTATTCGAGCTCGGCATGTTTGGAGCTCGAATCAAGCCTAGTCAGCTCAAGTAACTCACGAGACTCGAGCTTTTTTTTACGGCCCTAGTGGACGCGAAGCAAACATATATATGATGTAGGGTTGTTCTACGTAAATGCATAAGCGCACGGCTCAGCACAATGGCCAGCTACGAACAATTCACCTCTAGGTCTAGGATGCTTAATCGCATCATCGCATCCGAAACGATGGATGAAATGACGGCCTTTCCTGAGCCGGCTATTGCAGGATCTACAAACTCTGTCCAACTGCACGCAAAAATGGAGGGAGGAAAATGATGGTAGTTAGCATCCTAATCTAGTTCGAACTATACTGCGGATGGAGAGGAATTAACATGCAACAGGACGAATGATATGAAAGTATTAATATTTACAAACTATTGCAAAAATGTTGGCCGCCTAGGAATTATACTGCGGATGGAGAGGAATTAACAGGCATCTCTAGGTGCAAGCATCAAGCATAAGCACCAGGTTTTACAAAAACAAATTTTCAATTTTTGAACAATTTTTTGTATTCAAATAGGCAAAATCGATCGAAAATCGGTAGAAACCGAAGAAGTTCGAATTCAAAAATTTTGAACTCGGCAATCAAACAACAGCGAAAAAATAAAAAACTGAGCGATTTTTGAGCCATTTTTTCCAATTTTGAGCGATTTTATTCGATTTTTAGCACTCTAAAGGAAAATTGATAAATTTCAATAAAAATTAGAATTTTTTTAAAAAACTCCCAATTAATCTAAAAAAAACATGTCATAAAAATTTAAATATTCATTTAGTGCTTCTGGAAAATAAAAAACAGCAATTAATAAAAAGGAATAGAGACACTATCAGATTTTTATAAAAATTTACAAGCTTTATCATGCTCTTAAATTTTAATGGTACCATAAGGAGTGCTCAAGGATCATGTATTAAAATTTGTAGAAATATTAGACTTTATTTAGTGACCCTAGAAAACAAAAAACAGAAGAGTATATACAAAAATAGTAGCACTATTAATTTTTTTTTAAAAAAATACACAGGTCTGATACGATCAATTTCAAATCTCGGGCCGGTTTATCGACCAATTTCAAATCTCAAGCCGGCTCGATACGATCGAAAATCATGATTTTCAAACAATTTTTATCTATTTTGGGAACCCTAGAAGCACAGGACTCTGCTTAGAGCCCAGCCAAGAACACACTTGGCCGCCTCTAGGATGCTTCATACTGTCACAGGCTCACAGCACGCGAAACAATGGCCGAAGCCGCGTTTCTCACAGGCTTGCCGCAGGGTTTTGTAGGCTCTAGCACCTGTCCAACTGAATAAAACGATACGAAAATCAAACGTCATAAACGGATGGACACAATGATCAACCGAATAAACGAGAGGAAAATCAAACGTCGTAAACTGTGGCTGTTGGTTGACTCTAGTAGCTAGGGTCCAATGCAGGGGCGGATCTAGGGCCGCATCCTCAAAAATTTTAAAAACGCTATAAGATCACATCTTCAATAGATCAAATTTATTGATTGAATTCATTCTGATTTTGATGGTTTTGAATTTTAAAAACCTTAGAACTGTTTGTATTATACTTTAGTAAATTTCAAATATATGTGTTGAATTTACGATGTTACGAAATTATTGTACAAGACTGTAGAGTTGTACATGTGAAGTATGCACCCCTATAGAAAATTTTGTCCAGTTCCTGGCAACACAAAGCTGCCTCTCAATCGATGGCTGCATCAGGATCCTACTGATGCCAAACCTCCAGCCTGTCAGGAAACTGAGCAAAAGCAAATTAAGCATTTTTCTCCAAGAATATCGCGCAAATCAGTACTAGCAAACACAGCCATACTAAACAGGACCGCTTGTGTACTGTATCTAATTGATCGACCATAGCTTCTCTGTATCTTTTCTTTGTGTATTGAAGCCAGGAGATCATTGCCTGATTCTGCCACAGCATTACACAATGTTGCATCTGACCATAGCAACCCACTCGCGGCGCCTGTTGACCGGTAGGAATTCCAGATAGATTTTATAAGGTGATCCTGTTTGGAACGGCTCTAGTTATAACTTTTCTACTCCGGAAGTTGAAAGCTTTTCCAAACGACTGACCTCTCAACAGTCGAAAGGCAAAAGATTGTAGCTTATTTGTACTAGGAGAAGTTGAAAACCGAAAACTGGTCTGAAGTAGCTTTCTACGGTTTCGATAAGTTAGAGTTCTGATTTTGCTACTAGAGTTGAAAAAAATACCCTCTTCTGCCAAGTGTAAAATATCAAACCCTACCCCTCTCACCCTCATTCTCTACTAGACCCTTACACCTAAAAGCCAGATTAAAAGCTAGACTACCAAACGCTAAATCTCTTTAGCCCAGCCATTCAGTCGTACAACTTTTCAGCTTAGCTGAAAGCTAATTTTTAAAAAAGTTACAGCCATAACAAATAAAGCCGCTAGCCCTCCAATCCAGACAAAACATACAGGCAAGGCATGTTGCCAACCAAACCAAAAGCACCGCCACCTCTCAACCCACGAGGCGGCGTAGTAATGTTGCATCTAGTTGCTAGGGCGATAAAACAAGCGAGGCGATTCGCTTAACCGAATAATAATATCATTCACATACCTATACGCGCAAGATTTCCAGCCCAACCAGCCAAGCCACCTGTCATTTGGCGATTTTGCGAAAAAGTCCCTTCGCTTCTTCAAAATTACGGATAGGTCCTTCGCGATTTTTTGTGAGGGGAAGATTTTTATTTTTTTTCACGTTCGGGTCCCTTGCGCGGTACTTTACGGAAAAAGCCTCCGTTAAATTCAAATCGCGGACATGCCCTTTTCTAATTTTTCAGGATAGCGGATAGGTCCAAAAACGTAACAAATAGGTCCTCGCTCCTTACGTCTAGGTCCTTTCTCCGTTTTTCGTGAAAAAATATTTTCGTCACCAGAAATATGTGTGCATCTCAGATAATTCGTCGAAAGAGATATTTCTACAACTCTAACTCTTTATTTTTTCCCCCCGTAGCTCGGTTTCTACTGTTTTTCGGTGTGAGAAATATGTTGAAAATCGCGTTACGCTGTTTGTCGATTTTTCCCACGCCCACACAACACGGCGCTGACAAGACGCTACTCTCTATTTTTTCCCGTAACTCGCGTCATTGCTTTCCCGAGTAAGAAATATGTTGAAAATCGTGTTTACGTCCTTTCGTCGATTTTTTCCCACGCCCACACAGCACGGCGTGCAATAGCACGCTACCCTGTCTAGTCTATCTTTATAGTGCTGAGGATTACAGGCCTCCTGTGCATGCCACATCAAGACGCTACTTAAAAAGTCCCTGAGAAATGCGAAATTGCATTCAGATCCTCCGCTCAGTTTTTTAATAAAATAGATCCAAAAAAAATTAAAATTACATTTAGATCCCTCTACGATTTACATTTAGATTCTCTTGGTGGTATTTAGCGGAACGGATCTCGGAAAAAAATAGATTACTTTAGGTCCCTCTACGGTTTACGTTTAACTCCTCTCAGCGGTTTTTAGAGAAGCGGGCTCAAAAACAAAAACATGTCTCGAAAAAAACACAGATTCATCGAAGATTTATAGCAGCCCATGGATTCACTGACGGGTCCTAGCGACATTTTTTAAAAAAAAAACACGAAAACCAAAAATACATAAAAAAAAGCAGCCGCGATTTTCTAAAAAAAAACACAGATTTGTCAAAAGTTTATAGCAGTCCGTAGATTCACCGATGAGTCCTAACCGCGTTTTCACAAAAAAAACAGATTCATCGAAGTTTATAATAAACCCATTCATTGATTTGGCAAGTAGTCCTAACTACCCATTTTTTTTTAAAAAAAATACGAAAATTGAAAATACGACCAAATTTCCCAGATTACGTAAAAAAAATAGCTACGGTTTTTTTTTAAAAAAACACAGATTCATGAAGGTTTATAGCAGCTCATAGATTCGCCGACAGGTCCTAACGACCTATTTTTTTAAAAAAAATACGAAAACAAAAAATATGACCAAATTTCTCAAATTTTATACATAGCATCGTCGTGCACGACGCAGCGTAGCGCGTTATCTTAGCTAGTACAGTATAAATCGTTCTAGACTTCAGAACTAGAGCCAATATGTCAAACGAAATGAACTTCATAACATCATTCATGACGAGACTTATGAGAGAGAGAATTCAATTGAAGTGAGAGAAACAGAACATTAAAGGATTGCATGTAGCTGCAATTAAATAAGGGCGAGCAGTGCCTCAACGCTTTACCTCTTACTACAGGTTGCATAAATCTTTAAGCAAGCAAAAAGATAAAAAATCACCATCTACTTTCTATTCATATTTTAATATTTGTGCAACTGTAAAGAAAAGAAGAAGCATCTCTCGATAAGGGCAAAGATGAAAAACTTGAGAGAAGAAATTCGTTGGAACAGTAGAATGACATGGTGACTTCCATTGTGGGACGGAGGGGGTAGAACGTAACAGTACAATCAACAAAGTAACACCAAAACACTTCTCCAAATTTATCAACTGGTTAAATGCCATTGCAGACAGGGAGCTATAATACGACCTCAACAGGTTAAATACTTGCTAGGCAGGGAGAACGTTTCAACCGAGCAAGACGAGGACAACCTAGAAAAGAACAGCAGGACAAGACCACGATGACATCTACTGAAGAACCATTCTTGGCTGGGGTCGATGACGTGCTGAATATCGTTTATCAAATCGACGATGATACCAATATGGCTTGGGCACGGGCCACCTGTTGTCGAATAATTTTTTTTTAATGTAAGTTGTTGAATAAATATATGCTTAACATTGTAACCAATTAGTACTGAGATGTAACAGAAAGAACACCTGTTTAGCTTACAATCGCCAGTAAGTTCGGCAGAAGCAGTCCCAGCAAACACACCAGAGAGTGCCCTTCAAACACAGACACACACACACACACCAAAGAGAAGTATTAACATCCAAAATAACTGAATTAGCTCAAGCAAAGCATTTGACGACTATTCTTTAACATGTAAACACCACTGAGGGTTTTTCTGGCTCTAGCAGCTTAAGCTTACAAGATAAGGGCAGATCAATGAGGTCAAGCATCAGAAATGGCTTAGCATGCGAGCTAAGGTAGGAGAGGATTGGGAGGGGGAGTAAGGATAAGCCAGCCAGGGCAGCTGTGGCTACCCCTCATAATTTGGTTACCCTGAGTACTATAAACATGGCAAGCACTTACATACCATACCAAACTATATATAACTGTTAAAAGACATACCCTGTTTCATGAAAATGCGCCAAGACTTCAAGAATTTTACTCCTTGGCAGGAATGGAGTTTCTTTCTTATCATAAAAGTTCATGCCAACAAAGCTCCCATAAACATCAATAAGGGGGCCTCCAAGCCCAGCCTAGTACAAAAATGAAGTGACAATGAACCAAGATTACAAGGAAAAGTTGTAATTTGTAATGCCTTAAAGATAAGTTTAGTAGATGTATTGATAGATTAACTCATATTGTGGTGCAACTATTTATTGATAGATGTATTGATAGAATTTAGGAGTACGATACCATTATTATTTACTACTACTAACATTATCTCTGATTGTCTTTCATTTCTATGCTACCCAAATTTATTTGGGATTAAAGGCTTTGTTGTTGTTATTGTATATTCTGATGCAGCTATTTATACCACCATGTAAAAAAGGCAAGAGAGGTTCGCCGGTGTACCTTCTTGATTTTACAAGTGGATATCATAAGGTCTTTGCAATCGAATCTGCTAAGGTTGGCAGTTACTTCACCACCTGTGGCCATTAATATTCCTTCATTGAAGAGACGCCCTATAGCTACTACCTTACTAGATTCAGATGGCACTTGATCAAGAATATTTGCTGGACTAACAGCACGGAAACCCTTGACACTGACAATAGCAATATTATAACTTAAATCATAACAATGCAATGTCCCACTGGAGCGTTGATTTGGGGGGAGAAACACCTCAATCTGCAATGATAAAGTAAAACTTAACCATTATCTTAGAAGAAGAAAAAGGAGTACAAAATGGTTAGGAGCACCAACCCTCAAGTTATCATCAATCTTGTTTTCATCATCAGACGTTCTAACCAAACTAGCCGAAGTCAGAATTCTGGTGCATCCATAGCAATTTATAAGCAAGCCTGTGCATGCAAAAAACCTTACGTTTCCTACATATCATAATTTTGATCATTAGTTAGTGAAGATCAAATATTAGGACAAAAAGTAATGAGCATGTAACTGTAAAATTACCATTGAATGAACCAAGTGAGACAACACTTGGCGATATTTGTAACAACATTTTTATCAAGTTCACTCCAGATAACTTCCCCAGAACCACGTAAGTAGACTTTGGCACCTTTCCAAGTATGTATGTCACCAAAATCCTCTTCAAAAGAATTAAGCAAAGTCCCACAGCCTGGTTAAAGAACCAAGTACAGAAGTTGTTAATCCTACAATAGCTATAAAAATGCACAAGGAGGACTCAGCAAAATCAAAAGCAATGACTCACATCTGATCATATCTAACGATGGTTTGGGATAGTCCATGGAGTCTAGCCACTTAAAATGTGCCATATATCCTGATGCAATAAGGTGATCAACGTTAGCACTCAGATGATAAGTATGGAAACATTCACATAATATTCTGCACATAATGATCAAAAAGTAATATTTAGAATGATGACTTGAATGATAATTCACACCTGAAGGAACTACCCTTGATACACCTGGAATACTCTCAGAAGGCAAGGAAGCTTGCTGGCTGCTATTTTTTGTTTCTCCACTTGAGCTACCTAAAATGGAAAAGATGAGAGAAGAGGAATCAGCACAATTGAAAGTTACTGCCTCACAAGCACTAAGCAGGAGTATGAAGCATACTCATGAACTTAGTGAAACAAGGTGAACCGATTAGCACTGAACCACTGGGCCATATGTTATCAAAATGATGATAAGTACAGTTGTGAAACTAACCTTGCACCACTGGTCAGGAACTTACAAACAATGATCAATAAGTTTGACTAGAAAATGATGATTAATGACTTGATAATGCACAATTTAGTGGTCTTAAGTGATCGTGCCATGCTCACCTGCAAGATAGGAGTTACAGGGTGTGGAAGTTTTTTGTATTTCATCTGTGTGTTTCTTCATTGTACAGTTGCCTCGTTGCTTATTTCCAGCACTGCATGAGAACATAGCACTATAGCAGAACATAGCACTATAGCACAGTCGCTATGATAAATATATACACAGTTCAAAAGCAAAATGGTCATACCAATGCATGAACCAAATCATACGAAAGGAACAGGGTACGAAAAAAGACATGGAAGTCGCATGCTTATAAATATTCAACAAAAGATAAGAGAGGATGGAGCAAATCCAGATGTCATAAATATGAGTTACATTGTCCATATTTTAGTCTGAACGAAAGTTTTTTAACTTTTCCTCATCAAGCAAAGGTACTAGCTTCAACATTGAAGCAAGAGCACTAAATTAGAAACAGGAGAGGTACGGGCGAAAATATCCAACAGGAAGAAGTAGAAAGAACCAAATTGTTATTAGGGAGAAACATTCACAAAAGCAAAGCAACTACAAAAGACAAAAGGTTACAGAAAGACCAAATAGCCAATGAACCAGATTACCGTGTTAAAACTCCTACGGCTCCAAAGCTGTTAGTATGCAAAATGGCTTACGTTACAAGGGGGAAGTGGAACAGGAGTGGGTTTGGAACAAATATGGACAAGCCAATTGGGGAAGATATAGCTCATAAATACTGGAAGCCTAGAACACGTACCTGAATTTCTGAAATTGCCCCAAGTCTTGCAGAATTAAACTCCCTGGTAGGAACCAAGTTTTTTCCTTATCATGATAAAGGTTCATCCCAACAAAATTCCCATCAACATCAATAAGTGGCCCTCCAACTGCAACCTAGAACAGAAGTAAAGTAACAGAGATTACATAGGAAAATTGACATTTTTACTTCACTGCACACAGTGATACATTAGACCATTAATATCATAATGCAATTATTTGTTTCAAGTTTTCCATCATGCTGGACGGTAAGAAACAAATCAACAGTGTACCTTAGTGATTACACAAGTAGACATCTTAAGCTGTTCACGATCAGGTCCACTCGAACCATCAATCAGCAACCCACTCGTGGCCATCAATCTACCTGAGTTGAAGGCATGACCAGCAGCTGCCACCGTACTATGAGGCCCAAATTGCACCTGATGATCCAGATGTACTGGACGGACTTTAAGGAGCGACATGGCCGTGACAACAGCAATGTCTTGATCATATAGTCCCAAGTACCCTTCGACAGTTTCATTATTGGGAAGGCGCACTTCAATCTATAGTGATAAAAGCAGTATAACAGCACAGAATGATCACAATTATCTTGAATAAACAAAGCAAAATGGAAACAAAATGATTAGCAGCACCAACCCTCAAGTTATCATTGCTATTTCTTTCATCATTAAAGGCTCTAACTAAACATGCTGAAGTCATAAATCTTGTTTTGTGTGGTTTGCGTGCTATAGCTATGCCTGTGCAAGCAAATAACATTGTATTTCCTACACAAGATCATGATTTCAATCATTAACTGGTGACAATTAAATACAATTTTGGAAAATTCATAAGCATATAACAGCATGATCACCATCGAACAAAGCAAGCGAGACAACACTTCGAGACAAATTTGAAGCGACTTCTTTACTGAGTATACTCCAGACACCTTGACCAGAATTGTATAAGCTTCCAAATTGCTCTTCAAAAGTACTGTCCAAAGGCAAGAAACCTAAATAAAGAACATGATACAACACAACTTTGCTCTATTAGATCAATATGTGCAAGAAAAGGAAGAACCAGAAAACTCGAAATTAATGACTCAGTTTTCTTACTTCCACTTATGCAAGCTTTTTGCCTCTTATTTAAGCTTTCTGTGTGATCACTGCCCCTCTTACTTTTCTGCATCTTTCCAACCCTGAAGCATAAAGTAAATGCAAATGTTGTGTCACAACCAGTAGAGCAAGGTTGTAAAAACAATCACATTCTCAGTGCTCAAGGGTTTGCTAATACAAGTTTCATGTCAAAGCTGGTGGTTTTGACCTCATATAAGTTTTATCGTACCCTAACATCAAATTATAAAGGTAAACCCAAAAATTACGTTGTGACCTTTTATGTTCTCAAATTATCAAATAATATTATCAAACAGTATGTATTTTGATGAAAAGATAAATAAAATGCGCCCAAAATCAGTATAAAATAGACCTAACATAGTGTAAATAAATTTAAAAGGCAGGACGCAAGCTCCAATTTATAGAAATCCCAGTGTTGTATGGCAAATCAGGAAGTAGTTAAATTATTGACAGCCAGTTCCTAGCAGCTGGTTATCATTGCGACAGAGTGGGCAATAGAGCAACACTATAACACAGGAGATTCAAACAAAGCAAAAGCGGAGTGCAATCCATGACAAAACCAATATGTGTTAATAGATAGATTAAGCGAGCAAGCAGCAAGCCCAAGCAAAACTGTTTGACTGACCACTTCGTTAGAAAGAAGTTCAAATCAAACAAGAAAAAGAAGTACATGGGACTCCAACGTCTGGATCTTTGCTTAAAGATAATTTACAAATTCAAATAGAGTAATCAAAGTCAGTAAATTAACCTTTCGCAATGTTTAGAGAGGACTATGATAGACACATGTATAAGCAATATCTTATGGACCAACATGTACATGGATTTTACAAAATGCTGCTACATAATCAGGGCGTTTGCTAAATATATAACAAAAGAACCCCGAATGTAGGCCTAGTGAAAGTGAATGGTTTCATTCCTTTCAAAATTCCTAAAGGGACTCGATGTTCCAAACAGGGCCTAGTCTGTGCTCTCCAATGGCTCAGAGGGATGAATCAATCATCAAGAGAAAGAAGCAGAAGTAGTAAAACTACGCTGCTTGCCACAAAAGGTTGTGAGACCACAAGCAAGTTAACACGTAATTTTAAAAACAAACCAATAATTTTTGCATGTAGATATAAATAATAAAAAAATCACATTAATCTGTGGAAGAACAATGAAATAAATATGATCAAGTGAACAAACACATTAATATGACAAGAAGGCTGAAGTTTACACTGAAAAATCCACATGACCAACACAAGAAGATATTGCTGGTGAATACGAACATCAAAGCAAGAAATCGCCAAGCAATTCACTAAGACACCAAAAACTAGAAGCAAATTTCCACCAGTCGCTGTGCACTCAGTCCAAAACTAGAAGCTGTACGTAGATGATTGGATGTGTATACCCGATTTGAGCTTTAGAGAAGCAAATTTTGGAAGGGTCTGCTAAAATCAAACCTAAACTAGAGATCAATAGCTCCACTGAGGCAAAAACTAGAGATCCAACTCAGTCAAAACCCTAGACACAAATTTAGACGGGGATTACCTCACCTGAGGGCAATTCGAGGTTGGGGTGGTCGGCCTCGCAGAGATCTTCGGTCGTCTGGGCTCGGTAACGCGCGACTAGGGGGCGGCGGTGACGAGTACACGGTCGAGTGGAGGCGTTCGGCGGCGGCGGAGGAGGGAGAGGCGGCGGCGGCGGAGCTCGGCGCCGCTGCCCTAGCGTTGGGATGTGCTGATGTTCATGGTCGGTGGGAGTAGGCTGAATAGATAGGATGATTTTATTTTATTATTTTAGGTAATAGGATGATTTTATTTAAACAATCTCTACTACTTTTAATTACAAGTTAGTGACGGTCGTCTGTTCTATTCCAGAATATCTGATCCGTTGGATCTGACATGAACAGTTGAGATGGAAGGGATTGCTCGGTTCGGTGTTCCAAAACTCGCCGCCGTCTCCCCTACCGCCGCTTGTCGCTTCTCCTTCGATTTGAACTCTCTCGCCTCTCCCCACAAAACCAAACCCACACAAGGGAGAAATATCTCATTGCGTTGTGGCTAAATCTAGGGTTGCTTCGCTCGCCCATGGACAACACATCCCTCCCGGACACGCAGCCAGAGCAGCATGCCACCATTGTCGACAAGCCACCACTGCACTTCTGACGCCGGAGCAAGATGGGAGAGGGGATGGAGGAGGAGGAGTACATGAGAGACCCTGACGATGTGCCGCTCTCGGCGATGCGGCATTGGGAGGCCAGCGATGACGAGGGGTCCGAGGAGGGGAGGCACTCGCCAGGGCGCGGATCTGGTCCGACCATGACGACGATGGTCAGGGCACCCCAGAGGTGTACAAGGACGAGATGGATGATGAGGAGGACGACGAGGAGTACTACGATGATTTAGAGGAGGAGGAGGTGGGCAAGGGTTTCGAGGAGGAGTACTATGGCCGGGCGGTGCTGCCCAAGGAGGCCACAGCCGCCCAAGGGGACGAGAGTGAGAAGGTTGAGGAGGAGGGAGCGGAGCCGGAGGTCATTTAAGATTTAATTTATTTACTAGCCATATTATTAAATGTGCCAAAATGTGATGTTCATAGTACAGTTTGGGGTCATGTTTGATGATATGTTCATTGTATATTTTGGCAATTACATTGTTTCATATGAAAAAAATCACGCATTTCAAATGAGATTTTTATATAACCTTTTTTACTATTCATTGTGTCTGTACATAAGTAGTACTTATGTGTATCTAAAATTTGCAAATAATTTGTAACGTGAGGGCCTTCAGATTGCGAAATTAAAGATAATTTTAAGCACGAGTTTGTAAACAGGTGCTTGGAATTTGTATGTTTCGATGAATTGATTTAAACATTCAACTATCCCATATTCAGAGTGAACAATATCGTTCAGACAAGGTTACTGCTCTTTGCAAATAAATTTTTTGTCGCAAATTGAGTTTTTGTTGTAATGCACAGGCACATGACTAGTATGGACACATGTTAGAGAACATGGTGTTGGACATGGACCCACTATGAGACACTGCGAGAACGTTGTATTCTTTCATGTCATCAGTTGGTATCATATACGATGTGTATGCTATATCATTCGACTTGAGATTGTCGATGTTCTCAAGATGCGTAATGGCTTACATAGGGTCGCCAAACGCTACATCAGAATCGGGTAGTTATAAAGATGGCTTTTGGGTTTGTCATGAAACATGTTGTGAGACATGGTCGATCAAGATAGAATTTGGCCCTCTATTCAACAGGAGAGATATCTCTAGACCTCTCGAGTGGACGGATCCGGAAAATGCATGGCCATACTACTCGAGTAGAGAGTTAAAGAGTTAACTCAATACATTCGGGGAATCCGAGTCACGGCATCGAGAAAGAGTGGTCGAGCCATCCAATTAAGGATGATAATTTCTCATCTTGGGTTTGACCGATATCGTGAGGCAAAAGGAAAAGCATATACGACATTGTTGAGATTCGTCTGATCTTTACATGTACTTGGGAGTCAGTAAGTCCTGCTAGGGGCTGCTATCGACTATTGATCGAATGCTCGATGATCGAGTAGGAGTACTCGATGGTCGAGTAGGTGTACCCGATGGTCGATAGGGGTAATCCAACCATGTCCGAGTTCACGTGAACTTATAGGGTCGCACGCTTAAGGGGTTGTAACTAATTCGGATAGGGACTCGAGTTGTAATGGGCTTAGAGTTCCTAATGGGCTTCAAGGGTTGAAACCCGTTATGGGACGTTTATATAAAGGGAGGAGGTGCTGGCTTTGCGATGTATGAGATATAGAAATTCATAATTCCTAAAACACTAGCCGCCAGCCCTCCTCCGCTTAGAACCGCTCAACCGGCGCTAGCACTCCGGCAAGTGGTGTTCCTGCCCCGTACATGTGGATACCTTGGAGGTGTTGCTGCGAAACTTCAACGCTAGGACGATCCGTAACCTGTGACGCTCAGAAGAAGTTGTTGAAGGAGGAGCATGGCTAGTACGACTACGTCTGCACTACTGCGCTACATCGACTTTACTTCCGCTACGGGTCTACACGTCTAGTGGTAATTCTGTGATCTATAACTTGTAGCGGTTCCTTGGTTATGTGGTAGAAAATTTTTGATTTTTCGCTAGAGTAGCCTACCTGTTCCTAAAAAATCACCTATTTATTTAACTAGTCATGTGCCCGTGCGTTGCAACAAAAACTCAATTTATGCATAAAAAATTATTTGCAAAGAGCAGTAACCTTGTCTGAACGATATTGTTTACTCTAAATGTGCAATAGTTGAATGTTTAAATCAATTCATCGAAACATACAAATTTCAAGCACCTGTTTACAAACTCGTGCTTAAAATTACCTTTAATTTCGCAATCAAGGCCCTCACGCTACAAATTATTTGCAAATTTTAGATACACATAAGTACTACTTATATACGCACACAATGAATGGTAAAAGGTTATATAAAAATCTCATTTGAAATGCGTGATTTTTTCATATGAAACAATGTAATTGCCAAAATGTACAATGAACATATCATCAAACATGACCCCAAACTGCATTTATGAACGTCACATTTTTTGGCACATTTAGTAATATGGATAGTACATAAATTAAATCTTAAACGACCTCGGCTCCACTCCTTCTCCCCAACTGCTTGCCAGATTCCACAGCGGGCGACAGTTCAAGCTCACAGACCGGGTTTGGTTCGGTAGGAGGGCGTCTTCGCTGGCTACGGGCTAACCCTAAAAGGTGAAAACCCTAGAGACTCCCACACGGAAGGCTCCGGCGTCTATGAACTAGGATGACACAAAAATTTTACCTAGGTTCAGGCCCCCTTCGCCAGGGTAACAACCCTACGTCCTGCTCGATTTCTATAGAATGCTTGAGGCTAGTACAGAGCTTTCTAGGTTACAAGTTCCTCCCTAGGCTCTTTCTCTGTTCGATTGAGAGCGCCCAGATTACTTGACCTCTCCACCGGATCCCCCTTCCCCATGCACCCGGGCGCCCTTATATAGGCCGGGCCAACGGGAGTAGGTGAAAGGAGGGTCATCATACTGATCTAAACACATTTATTGCTCCTTCCCGTCTGTCCTGCTCCTCCAAATTTCATTAAATGCCGACGATGGCCGCCGTCCGCCGGATGCGACCCTTTGTGACGGTAGGTGAGAGGCGCCGAGAAATGGGCTTGGCGCAGAAACCTCACGGTGATAGGCTCGACACAAGAAAGTTCGCTCTGGCCGCAGACGACGGGAAGGAGACTTCGAGGTGAAGCCACCGTGCCCACCATTTTGCCTTACGGCTGGGCGAAAGCAGGCGCCTCGCCACCGCCGTCGGACGCCATGTGGGTCACCCGCCGACGGGCGACTTCACCCGGTCGCCGCCAGCCGCCACGGGCCGGGCGCCGGGAAGCAGGTATGCCTCGCCACTGCTCGCCGGACGCCACGCGGGCCGCCACCGGCCGACGGGCGACTTCGCCGCCGGCCGCCAAAGCCGCCACGTGGCCGGGCGGTAGGGCGCTCGCCACTGCCGCCGGACGCCACGCGGCCGCCACTGCCGGGCGGGCGATTCGCCGCCGGCCGCCAAAGCCGCCACGCGGGCTGGCGCCGGGCGAGCAGGCGCCTCGCCACTGCTGCCGGACGCCACGTGAGCCGCCACCGGCCGGGCGGGCGTCTCGCCACCCGACGCCAAAGCCGCCACGTGGTTGGCGCCGCGAAGCGTATGCGTTTCGCCACTGCCACGGACGCCACGCGGCCGCCACTGCCGACGGGCGCGACTTCGCCGCCAAAGCCGCCACGTGGCGGGCGCCGGGCGAAAGCAGTATGCCTCGCCACTTGCTTCGCCAGCGCCACGTGGACCGCGAAGCGGCGGAGAGGGTACCCAACAGAGTACACCGACAAGAGCCCTCGGCTCGCTTCTAGAGCGCGGGCTAGAGCCTTTTGGAACCTTCATTGAATGCATGGTGCGCTCTTGGGGGGGGCCACCACTCATGAGGATACGACCGCCTCGATTCCCCCGTGTATCCGCAGACTTTCCTTGGGACCCGAAATGGCGCACGATCTTGTCTCTTCACGAACCGTCGGCGCGGGTGATGCAGATATATAGATACATTTGTACCAAGCGGTTTACGCCTTCTGCTTTCTTGCGCACATCAACTTTCGCTTCTTCGTCTTCCTTGCTCCAAGTCTTTTTCTTCTTTGCATCCATGGCACCTCCATTCTCGCTTCCATCACCGACGCCGCACGTGAGGAAGATCTCTCACATCGCGCCGGAGGGCACCTTCCGCCTTCGCGCGGGGACTCCCACGCCACGGTGCCTTTCGGATGAAATCATCATCCATACCTTGGCGATGATGGCGGCTCGCCCGCCATTCTCTGAATTTTTTCTCACTGTCCTCCATTTCTATGGAATCCACCATCTTCACCTCACCCCCAACTCCATCATATTTCTTTCCATCTTCGCACACCTCTGTGAAATGTTCATGGGGGTGATGCCGAACCTTCCTCTTTTCCGCTACTTCTTCCTCTGTCGTGGCTCCGACAACAGCGAGATAGTGGGGAGCTGCTATTTCCGCCTCCGGGATGGATTGGCCTCCCGCTACATTGCCTTCACCCAAACCAATCGAAGTTGTGGCGCAGCCGATCGTCATACATCAATGACGACAGTGGAGTCGACGCCTTGGGAGTACCCGTCGGGGCAGCGGAGGTCTCTGAGAGCTGGAACTCGCCGGTCGAAGAGACGGCGGAGCTCCTTGCAATGGCGGCCCACATCAACAGACTGCGGGACGCCGGATTAACTGGGGGCCTGGTCGCCCAGGACTTTGTGACCCAGAGAATCAGCCCTCTTCGTCGACGCGCCCGTCTTGCATGGCAGTACACAGGCGACGACGACATGACGCGCACATGGCCTGGACGTAAGTCTTCACTTTCCCTTAGGTTCTTTTTGGCAAATATGCTTCTTTCTGTGGCTTCCTACCAACCGACAACCATTCTTTATCTTTTGCCAGGCGCGGGAAATCTGGAGGAGTCGATTGCTAGCAGATGGCTTTCCGGGCTGATGCTGCCGATTCCAAGCGGCTTGGACTTTCCGGCAGCGGCTCGGCCGCTCGCCGACTTGGAGCACGCGGAGCGCCTGTGGATCGTCAGGCAGCTCCCGCCGATGGACTCCACCGGGCTTGTTGTGGTACCGGCCCGCGACCCGCTGGTGATCAAAGGATCGACCACCGCCAGCGATCGGGCTGTGGGCAAGCGATCACTCGCCCCAGACGCTACCGGGCCGGATCCCAAGAAGGCCCGCGCCACGGACCAAACTCCTGCCGCCGCTAGCCTTGACGCGGCGGCACCTTCGCAAGGGGCGACGACAGAGGCTGCCCCCGCCATGACTTCATCATCGGAGCCGCCGCCTCCTGCGGCGCCAGCTCCATCGCCTTCACCAGTCCATCCTCCAGCGCCGACCCCGACAACTACGACGCCGGAACCTTCAACCACGGGAGCCCGCTCTACCGCCCAACAGGGCGGGCTCACACTCCCGGTGGCTGCCTTCAGCTTGAGGGTGTCGCCAAGGACTGCCTCTCACGACGCGCCACGGGCGCAGGCACCCCCCGCACCCATTGAGGTGGCAGAAGCTCCTGCCGAGGCGCCTCCAGCCACCGCCGCAGAAGGGTCGAGGAGGGCGACTCGCACCGGCTCCCCAGCATCTCGCGCTCGCACCGCCATCGCCGCCATGGCTTCACGAGTATTTGATTTTGAATCTTGAACTTGCCCAATTTACTTTTCTATTGAGTTTTCCGTTAGATATCGACTTGTAGTTTTGGCCCTCTCTAATTATCTTTCCCCATGTTAGGATAGAGTCTGCACTTCATCATTGTGCTGATAGTGTGTTGCCTCTTGCAGGAGCAACCTGCTTTTGACAAGAAGCAGTTTGTGACCTTCATGAAGCGCTACATCAAGAACCTCAGCGCCAAGCTGGAAGGGGAGAAGCAAGAGCTTTTCAAGAAGCACATTGAGGCTGCCACAAATTACCTCCTTGGCAAGCTCAAGGACCTTCAATTGTAAGTTCAGGGATTTGGAATAGAGGAACACCATGTTTTTTTGTTCTGCATGGAACACAATCTCTCCATAGTTTCTACTTAAATCTCTATTATCTGTTCAATCACCATTTTATACTGTATTCATTCTTTGCTATGCGCAATTATTGAATGAAGAAGCGCTCTAAGGCTACATTTCTTTTTCTCAATGCAACAATATCTCATACAATTTATAAAGAGCACACCGCTTATACGGTCTTGATCTGTTGCAGCTTTGTTGGGGAGAGCATGCACGATGATGGCAGCTTGGTGTTTGCATACTACAAGGATGGAGCCACCGACCCGACATTCCTGTACTTTGCACATGGCCTGAAGGAGGTGAAGTGCTAAGGGTGCCTTCCACTCAAATACCAGATGTTTATCTATGCTGCCCATATTTTTGGTCTAGTCACCATGGTTGTCGGTTGTCCCTAGTAGGGTCCAATGTTGGCGTCGTATCTATCTGTTTGCTTTTTCTGGATGGTGAGATTAGTGGTTTAAAAACCATCGGATTATTGGATTCGTGAGCTCCTTTATGCATGAAACACAGAATTTGCTTTGTAATGGCCAAAGATAGATGATGATGAAATTGTTGTGGTATAGCTGTGTTTGCTAGTACTGATTTGCGCACTAAAGGGAAAATTGCTTGCGTTTCCTCTGTTTCCGTAGAGGCAGGAGATCTGGCATCAGTAGGAGTCTCTGATAGCAGCCTTCCAGCCTTCCATTAGAGGCAGCGTTTGTCGCCTGAATCTGCGTATTGCACGAATGTACGTAGCCATAAAATCCATCATTCTATACCCAGTGTCTTGAGTAGCACTATGATATAATGTAAAAATATACTGTCAGCTATAATCTCAAATCGTTCTGCATTTTCCCCCCTAATTGGAGCATAACTTATTATAGGTAAAAACTAGTGTTCTAAATTGTGGTTAAGCATTAGCAAGTCAACTGTTTCGTTAACACTAATTGCACTGGTAGTTTACTAGCAATTTGGTATATACTGGTTTGCTTCTGCGCCAATGTTTGTCCTAAACATGCAAATCAAGACAACAGTATGTGTGGCAGTAGTGCTACACAACTGGACAAGCGGAATCATGGTATATAGTATTTGTAGCATCTGATGTAAATTTTGCTCAATGTTCTAGTTCACCGTGATGTGGATCTGTGGTACATAGCACGCCGTTTATACTTTTATCGCCCTTTCATATAAAAGGGCTAACTCAAAAGTGCTATGGTTGAATCTAATAGGCATTATATGTTATTACAACTTATTTTGGACAAGTAATATGGGATTAATCACATTACTGCTCTACATGAGCCTACACTAATGGGTGAGGGTATTATATTCAACCTAAGAGCTGATGCCCTCGACAGCACATCGTATACATAGCAAATACTTAGAATCACATCTCAGAACACGTCGTTCCATGCACCTAGTGCCATCACATATAACATACTATGTGGCCGCTCTGGATCTACACAAGCCATACGCTGTATGACCATGTCTCTATCCCACGGCCACACGTCTATGCCATCTGTAACATCCTAACCTAAATTTTGCTCAATGCTCTTGTTTGATGAATTTTTGTACACAAAATTCATTAAATAAAACAATAAAATAAGTTTCTCCGCATAAGGCAGCCAGGAGATAATTTGCCTGATTGTGACGCGTCATTACACAGACAAATTTTGCATCTGAACACTGGAACATTGCAATCACGAAGCCTACACTTGAACGCCCGTTGCCAATTTCAGCGACGATTATATTTTGTTGTTAGGTCCCATTTGTTTGAATCTGTACATAGATTTAAAAAAAGTGCAGTGCTTCAACACTTTTCTTCCTAATACAAGTTATACAAATCTTAAAACAAATGAAGGGGTAAATAATCATCATCTACCCTTCATTCATACTTTAATATTTATGCCATTGTTGGATGGGTCTGGATCTACCATGCGACAAAACGGATATTGCTCTCTTCAATGCTTCAACGGTGGTAACAGTTGGAAACGATAAACTTGCGGATTTTTGGAGATCAAGTTAGATCGATGGGAAAGCACCAATCCACCTCGCACCGAGCCTTTTCCAGATAGCGAAAAGAAATAACATCTCTGTCCACCGAGCCCTAGAAAACAATTATTGGATCCGTTTCTGCACTCCGGTGAACTCAGAAAAAGAAGTCAGGGAGTTTGTGGCGCTCTTCGGGGCAATTCGTCGAATCAATAGAGATGAAAGCGGGGAGGACCAAATAACCTGGCGGTGGACGGCTGATGGACAATACACAACAAAGAGCGCATATATGGTGCAATTCCAAAATATTTACTGTAAGATGAAGTTTTGCCCGATATAGAAGGCGAAAGCTGAACCTAAATGTCGATTCTTTGCTTGGACATTGATCCACAATAAAATTTTAACTACAGACAATATGCTCAAGAAGGGATGGCCGTGTAACCCCACCTGCAGTCTTTGCAACACGTCGCCGGAAACCCCAACTCACCTTTGCAAAGATCGCTCTTTCGCTAGGCAGGTATGGAGTCTTCTGTTACAATGGGGGAAATTGGACCGGTGTCAGAACATAAACCACAGCGGATCAATATACAAGTGGTGGAGAGGGATGAGAGCCCAATTTGATAAAGCAAGGAGACGGGATTTTGACGGTCTTCTCATTTATTTATGGTGGAACCTTTGGATAGAGAAAAACCAACGCATTTTTCAAGAGATCGTCAGAACGCCAGAACAAGTGGCCACCGCGATCAAGGACGCCGTGCTCACCGGGCGTTTGCTTTGTCATCATAGCTTGCGGAATGGCCCAACTTTTGGGGTTCCTGTTTTTCTCGGTTGTCCTTTTCTCTTATTTCGTTTCTTTATCTTTTGTAGTGGTTAGAGGTCGTCTGCTACCTTCGAGTGGTGTATTGGTACTATTTTGGCTTGGGTAATTGTTTGTGAGGTTTTTTCACGGGTCCGTTTTTTCCCTTAAAAAACAAGACCCAAAAAACTTTTTCCTTCTTCTTAATAGAATTTGCAGCAATTCTCTTGCTGCTCTTTCAAAAAAGAAAGAAAAACATGAAAACACCTCTCAAAAAGAAAATGTCCTGATCTAACTGATCCTCCCTATCGCATGTTGTTTTCTAACACATGGGCTGTGTAATTTCCTGATCCTAGGGGAATAAACAGTCGCGTGGTCTTACATGTTGGCGCTGTCTTGTTGGCTTAAATAGGCTCAAAACTTTACCTGGCCTGACAATCAAACATATTTGCTCACACACCTAATTCCGTCAGAATTTAATCAGTTATCAATACACTAGAATTTCGGTCATCAACTAATCATGGAAATACTCAGGTAACAGCATGCTGGAGAAGTCATAGAGATACATTTCGACAAATACTGGCAAATTATGAGCTGCTCCAGATAGTGAGGAGCATCGAGCATGCTGCAAAGCACATGTATCACGCTGAGCTTCCCCAAATGCAGAGGGAGAGCAGTCGATATCCAGATGTACATGTTCCTCATGATCAAAAAACAGACACGTCCCATGATGCAACCAGACGATCGATAAGATAAGCTGCCGCCCTGCCTTAGTAGAGTTTTCAGTGGGCAGTGGATGCTAAGCTGAGTTGGAGCGAGCTTAGTCTCTCAGGCTCGATCTTAGACCTTAGTAAAAGCTTGAGCGAGTTAAGGTCTTGATCCAAGTTTGAGTAGGCTTGAGTAAGCTTAGTAATGACAAAAAATTCAACATACACTGATTTTTAATAATAAGAAAAAAACTCAAGCTCAAGCTTAACTCAAGTAAGATTGAAAAGATTTAACATACAATAATATTTAACAGGTGATCCGTAAATTTACCGAGACTTACGAGCTATTCGAGTTCAGCACGTTTAGAGCTCGAATCAAGCCTAGTCAGCTCGAGTAACTCACGAGACTCGAGCTTTTTTTACGGCTCCAGTGGACTCGAAGCGCGCACGCGCACACACATATACATATATATATATATATATATATATATATATATATATATATATATATAGAAGTTTTGAAATATTTGATGGAAACCACCCATTTCATGAAAACTCCGTGAAACTATCCGTTGAAGTTTTGAAAAGACAAATTCATCATAAATAGTAATTTTTCTCTGTTTACTATTCATTTTGCTGTTGATCTTTTTCATATCTTTCAAATGCGATTGAGTTTCATATTCAAATTTTGCAGGATTGTAGAAAATCACCTCCCCTATATATGGTAATTTTTTGAGAAATTTTCAAAACTTCTACGGGTGGTTTCCATGGAGTTTTCACGAAATAGGTGGTTTCCACCAAATATTTCGCCATATATATATACATATACACACACACATATATATGTGTGTGTGTGTGTATATATATATATGTGTATATATATATATATATATGAAAAATATGTTTTACTCCCGGGTGCAGTTACTCCCACCTCTGAAATACTATCTAAACGAACTTAAAATACTCCTTTATCACTTTGGGTACACTCATACACTAATTATAAGATACTCCATTGTGAGCTATATAAAAAATTGCAAGAGAGTCCATAATTTTTAGCGTATTTTGCAAATACCTTCGTATACACACATATATTTCTCTTTTCTTGTTGCAAGAGAGGTCCCAAAGGAAGAATGTAATGTGTATCTGTGTTCTGCACTCTGCAAAAGCATACAGGTAAATGATCATTCTCCCTCTTCACAACCTTCCTGAAACAATAATGCAAGATCTGTCATTATTGGGATGGAATGCCATTATGGACTTGAGGGTTAATGTTTAGAATACTCTATTCTATATTTTCAGGTCCCAACTTTGTTTATTTGTGTACATGTATGGATTAGTGATTGTTAAATTAAATATATTTGCTAAGTGCCCTTGCGCGATATTAATTATAGAGAAATTTGATAAAGAAGATCTGTCATTATTGGGATGGGATGCCATTATGGACTGGAGGGTATTAATGTTTAGAATACTCTATTCTATATTTTTCAGTTCCAGCGTTGTTTATTTCTGTACATGTATGGATTAGTGATTGTTAAATAAAATACATTTGCTAAATGCCCTTACGTAATATTAATTTTAGAGAAATTTGATAAAGAGTCGGATTGATGATAATATTGGTGCATGTACTTCGTTACATCTCAATGACCAGTGAAAAACATGATTTTTACATATATAACTACAACCTTTTACATGTATTTTAATGTACTGCCGAAAGTAATATATAGTACTTTCACACGTATTGTATTGCAATTTGCGTTCTTCTTTTTTTTGAACTAATATGAATTCTATGTTTGACATGTTGCCTGCCATATATTTCTCTTTTCTTGGTGCCAGCAAGTTTGCAATAGCTGCAAAATGTCAACTGTCAACTAAATTTGTTTCTTTTCAATGAACAGTTTTACTATTGAAATTAGTATCAATATAAGATAAGATACCTGTGTATTTGAGCATAGTTATGGCAGCACATCGAAAACCGCAACATGGCGGCCGCCAATTATGTTGCAATAGTCGCAACTCTTACTGCCAATTTTGTACCATTCAAACTACAGCGACTGGCCTTAGTAAGCTCTAAACAATCATGTATGAATTGTACTAGGTAGAGACGCACGCGATGCCGCGCCGTAAGAAAAAATTTAGTCCGAGTTTTTTGCAAATCTAATTTGCAGAACTACGGGTCTTTTTTCAAAATAAATAGACCGGTGGAAGGACCAATTTACGATTTTAAATTTATTTAAATCTTCCGGGTCGAAAGAACTAGCGTTTTTTTGCAAAATAACCGGTGGAAGGACCTGCTCGTGATTTCAAATTTTTAAAATCTTCAGGCCAAAAGAACCGGTGCCCGCATTGAATTTGCGGAACTACAGGGTACTTTTTGCAAAATAACCATTAGAAGGACCTGCTCGCAATTTCAATTTTTTTAAAATCTCCCGTGTCGAAAGAACCGGACTACAGGGTCTTTTTTACAAAATAACCGGTAGAAAGACCTGTTCGTGATTTCTAATTTGTCTCAGCTGGCTTTTAGTATATACATGTTAATTTTGGTCTATGTAGAAGAGTGAAAAAAGAGGAGAGAGAAGAGTATTGACTCTTATTTAGTAACCAGCTTTGTACTAGAACATAGATAGATTAGTTATATACAAGAGAAAAGAGATAGTTATTACATAACATCTAGAATCAATTTTTAGAGATAACTATTGTACAAACTAACTTCAGTACTTACTCTAGATGATATGAATGAGAAATAGGGTAAGTAACATGCTTTTGTATTGTACTTGCTCTGAGATACATGGCACACAAAAACAAGCATACGTAGGTGATCATAAAATTTACAAGAAAAGTTACAAATTAAGCAAACCACACGAGTGTCTGGACAACATTATGATCACAGCCCAATAGCAATCACACGAAATGTCTGACATTCACAACCGAAATAGGCAGCACAACGATCACAGGCATGCAACCGAGCTAGTGCGGAAAACAATCAACGAAGACCTTGAAGGGCCAAAATAAAATACTTGGCTCCCTTTATTCATCGAGCTAGAAGTGGGGAGCCTTGAAGAAGCAAGTGCAGCACGCCTGCGTACTAATTAAACCGGTGGTGCTTTGAGCAAGTAACTGAATTTGAATGAAGAAGACGATCCGATCCTCTCCATGCGTCCCTCCCTCCCACCCCTCGTCTGCAAATAGGTTTTCCTGCCAATAACAAGACATGAAAAAAGATGCTAAGTGAGTCAAAAGAAAAGGACGAGTCGACAGCTAGGTGAGGGAGTAGTGCTAGTCGAGCGACTTACAACTCCATCTAATGTCACAAGCGGCGAGCGAGCGGCCGGTTAATGTCGGAGAGAATGCTCCCACCACATACCAAGAATTCTAGGACATTCACGCAGCAACGTCAAGAACTCAGGGGTGATTTCTTCAAAGCGCAGAGATTGGAGGGGCATGAGGAACTCAATGCCAGGTGGGACCTCCGTCATGCTCCTGAGGTTGAGTAGGTAGCATCTTTCCAGGCTCGCCATGGCACCTTGCCGTATCTCTAGCCGCTTCAGATTTAGCAGGTCTTTTAAAAGGAGGGCCTTCAGTTTGGGAAACCAGCCGGCGAGAAATACCAGCTGCTCTCCGTCGTATGCTCTGGTGAAATCTAGCTCCGTCAAATTTACCAACTGACATAGGGACGGCAGGGGGTCTTCTCTCAGCTGGGACCAAGATAGAATCAACGAATACAAATTTTGCGCGGCAGCTTGGAAGAGAGCAGACTCGCCCAAGGTCCCTTCCGCCAATCGTCCTCCCAAAGTTAATCTTTGAAGGTTTGGAGGCGGGGGTTCAGAGCACTCAGCAGGAGAAGCTCATCCTCATCGCTTGCCGTAATATCCAAGTGGGACAAAAACCGCATCTGGATGAGAGACTTACAGAGGGGTTCACAGAAGATTGCCTTCACATTCCATATCCTTATAGTTCTCATTTGCTTCAGCTCCCCCAAATGTTTAATAGACTTATCCTGCGCTTCCAATGTTTGTAGCGTCTGTAGGTCTGTCAGGTTCCCAAGACCCTCAGGGATGCATACACCACTGCAGCACTGAAAATTTCGCCAAGAACGGTCACTCTCTTTCTCAGCAAACAAGTGCCTAAGCTTCTTCAGTTTCACAATCCCTCGTGGAAGCTTCTGTATGTTAGATCCACATAAGTCCAGTATCAATAAGTTGGAAAGCTTTTGGATGGACTTTGGGAGCAGCTTCACCTTTGAATCCCGCAGGCCCAAATAGCGGAGATTGAAAAGATCTCCAATGGCATCTGGAACAGCCTCGATGGGTAGGCCACTCAAATCCAGTACTGACATATATCTTGATTTCTCCGCTATCCAAGGTAGTAGAGTCATGGATGATGGCATGCTGCTATCCAATGAGATCACAGATCGGAGGCGGCGCACACTTGTAATTGACAGAGGAATACTCTTCTTGAGTTTGTGTATGACCAATCGGCGTCCATCCCTCACATCAAGACCAGATTCCCCGTGTTTATCCTCCTCGTACGCGACACCAAAACATTCCCTCCGACACAAATCGAGTGCCAACTCACGAAGGATGTCATGCATTCTGAATGATTTTATCCTACCAAATGAATTCCTTTGAATAAGTTGTAGCATGTTTCGATGAACCAATTCTTTTAGATAGCCTTCTGCCCCTTCTTCCATCGTGCTCTGACCCCTTTTCTCGATGAAACCCTCTGCTATCCATAGCCGTACAAGCTTCTTTCTTGTAAGCAGATAGTCTTCTGGAAATAAGCTGCAGTACAAGAAACAACTCTTCAAGTATGTCGGAAGGTATATGTAGCTTAAATGCAGAACATTCCTTACGTGATCCAGCCTTGGATTATTAATTAGCTCCCAGCTTAGTTGATCATGTATCCGCTTCCATTCCTCTGTGGTCTTGTCACGAACAAACAAGAGACTGCCGATAGAGACAATCGCGAGGGGTAGACCTTCACACTTGCCCACTATTTGCTTTGACAGAGCCTCAAGTTTTGCAGGACATTCATGATCTGGAAAAGCCTTATTACAAAAGAGTTCCCACGACTTGTCCTCTGATAGGGGTTCTAGTGTCAGTATCCTGTCTTTGAAAGCAAGGTGAGCTACGTCAGCAATCCGTGTCGTGATTATTATTCTGCTCCCCTTGAGATTTGAAGTGAGTGCTCGAAACAGGTCAGTGTATACTTCTGGAGTCCAAACATCATCCAATATAATCAAATACTTCCTTTCTTGCAAAAACCTCCTTAACGTCTCTTGAATGGCTGTCATGTCCATGGTGGCAATGTTACTTGGAAGATTATGTATATTTCCAAAAAGCTCGTCGATCAATCTTTTAAGGACGTCTTCTCTGGTGTAAGTCTGTGAGATGGAGACCCATGCGTGGCAATCAAATTTCTCTCGTTCCTTGTTATAGACAGTAGCTGCTAGTGCCGTTTTCCCGAGCCCTCCCATGCCATGCAGAACTATTACAGAGCGTGCCAACTCATCATCTCCCAACCACTGTTTAAGTTTTTGCTTGTTATCTTCAATCCCAACGAGATCTTCCTCACCAAGGGAACGTGAAATGTTCGCTAGATATTGGGACTTCTCCACAATGTAACTGGAGTTGGTAATATCCCCACTGTTCATCGTCGGAACCCATCGCTCTTTCGTCTGAGATAGGTGCATAAGGTTGGTTTCTGTTTCCTTCACCATTGAAGCTATGCTGTTCAATGATAGCAGAGTTTTTGGTTTTTTGAACCCTTTCTTCAGACAGAATCTCCATCCGCAATCTTGTTCCCGACCAACAATATAGAGGTACTCATCCACCATGTCCTCGATCATATATGCTACCTTGCGCACCTCCTCCAACCAGCCTTGATACACTTGATTGTTGCGGGTTCGAATGTCCATTTGAGAGAGAAAATCATGCATCACGCGAAGCTGTGTCATAACACGACCCATTCTGCCCTGGACCTCTGTTAGCTCTGTAATGAAGTTTTTGAACTGCGAAGTGGCCTGGTTGATCGCTTCATTCCCTAGAGCAACACCAATCTTTTTCGCAGCTAAAAGAATCACAGCCTCAACCATTGTTCCTTGAGGCAGATTGGTTGCACAACGCGGTAGCCTGGGTGTCTTTCTAAAGATCTTCTGTACCACAACCAAAAAAGAAAACAAAAATGTTTAGTATTGATGTGTGAAAGCCTTAGTAGATTGACATCTTTTCCGAAACAACTTAAGCTTTTAACCTTTTAGTTGTGACATAAAACTCAACATGACAGCGTTCTAATAAGTACCATAGTTATGTTCTGGAATTAAGTAAGGGAACTTACGTAGCGAAAACTTTATGCTAAATGCTACTCCACCATGGTATCCATGTGCAAGAAATGGTTAATAGTTGTTGTGGGTTAATTTACCGGTTTATGGTATTCAGGATTTGATCACATGACCCACATGGTGGCTATGTCTTGAATGAACAAACACACACACACAAAAGACGAATATGAACACCTAGAGGAAACTCTCACTACTGAAAATAGCTTAGGCGCAGCACACGAGTGCAACGAGACAAGACGTGAAGAGATCTATATAGACGGACGGTGTAGTGTAGCACTCAATGGGCCGTGCAGACTAGTTAGCCACACAAGAGTAGCAGGTAGGCTGTACGCATGCATGTCCATGTATTGGGCTTTGTATATTTATGTATTGAAATGGGTCATATATAATTGGATCAGATGAATATATATGTATTGTTAGGGCTCTGACACCACTTGTTAGGGTTAGCGGCACATCATAATAACGGAGATAAGATTTAACGTGGAAAAACTCTTGCGGAAAAAAACCACAGGAAACAATCCACTATAATATTTCAATGATTACATGTACAGGGGGTTGGCTTATATAGCCAAAAAAATTATAGTTGTAGAAAATTTGGACTAATAATCTATTTGAATAAAACCAAAAGATATGATAGTTAGAGATATTTGAGTTATATCCAACAAACCTCCCCTTAACTCAAAATTTATAATGAAGTTGTTTTCGGAAAACCACGAATGGTAATTAAGTATATGAATACAAGTGCGTTAAAAGTCGAAACGACTACTGAACAAGGAAGACTGGAACAGTCAATCCAAACACTTGTAGTGCAAAAAACCACAAAGAGTATAAAAGACTGGAACAGTCTTATCCAAACGCTTCTCACGTAGCAAGGTTAAGCAAACTACCGGTATGTCGAGAGAAAGACTAGAACAGTCAATCTAAACGTACAGCTATAACAAAGCAGACAAAGAAACCTGGGTCTTTTTATAACCCTAATAAAGTTTGAATCTATGCAACTGACCTCCTGAAACAAAGGCTCAATCATCAAACAGTATAAGCCAAGATATCACTTGTGGTGCTAGATAGATAGTGAAAAACACATAACATGAACTTTTGACATGCTCTATCTGGAATACAAAATTTGGCAAACTATCTATTGAAAATCCATAACATGGTTGAAACTACTCAAAAAATGTCAATATGAAGAAAAAATTCTCGTGCCATCAAATGGAGTATAAATTGCAGTAAACCCCTCATATTGAGCAAAGACAACAAAACAATGTTGTAGTATCCACGTAGAAACAAACTCCTTCTTGCACTTTAAACCTTCATCTCAAACTAACATGGGAGCAAAACCTTCACTAGAAAAACTCCAAAGAGTATAATTGCAGCCATGAGGGTGTCATTGAATTCCAAATTAACGTTGCCAAAACCTCTATAATGGTCAACGTATCCAAACGGTGAATAAAACACTAAGATAATAATGATAAAACACCAAATTCCAATTAACAGTGTGAAACACCAAATTCGCTTCTCAACTGACATTATTATACCTTTTTTTCTCCAAAGTAGACGATAAAACGTCAAAAAAACCGACGATGAAATGTCGAATAAATCTCTAAGAATCCACGAATGATAAATCCCGCATGAATACCGAATTTAAAACATGATCATCAATTAATTTGCAACTTAATGAAGGTAGCTAATTGGCAATAGACTGCCTTAATTATTCCTCTTTTCTCCAACACGCTGCACCTCAGCGTCAACGCACTTGCGCTTGATTCGGGAGATGGGATTCTTGGGGTTCATGGTAGAGGACCACTTGTTAGGATTAGAGCTCTCGTACCATTTGTTAAGGCTCTGATATTATTTCTTAAGGTTAACAGTACGGGGGCTGGTTTATATAGCCAAAAGAATTCTAATTATAGAATATTTAAACTAACAATCTATTTAGATAAAATCAAAAGATATAATAGTTAAAGATATTTAAATTATCTTCAACAGATATGCACGAAGAAATAAAAAGTTAAAGCCAAGAGATACAGGAGTTGAGCCCTGATAGGGTTGCGGCTGGAGACCTACGAGCAGGGATTACAAAACCGTTTTTCAAAATTCGCGTTGAAATTCGCGGTACGGTTTTCGCAAAAACCGCGCGAAAAATCGCTCGAAAACCGTCAAAAACCGAAAGGTTTAAAAATCAAAAAAATTTGAAACTTTTTTGAAAAAATCGAAAACCGTTCGGTTTTCAACGAAAACCGCGGTTTTTCACGAAAAACCGCTCGGTTTTCTCGAAAAACCGAGCGGTTTTTGACGAAAACCGACCCGGACGTATGAATGTTCTTCGAAAACGGTTTTGAGCGGTTTTTGGCGAAAAACCGCTCACATAAATTTTTTCAAATTTTTCAAATTTTTTAATTTTCTTTTTTAATTAGAACGGTTTACCGAGCGGTTTTGAGTTTCGAACCGCAGCAGTAAGACCGGTTTTCGCGTTTTTCGAGCGGTTTTCGACGAAATTGTGAACCCTGCCTACGAGACGCGCGGCTTGCGACGAAAAAAGAACGGCGCAAAAGTAAAAATCAAGACCGTGCGGCTGCAGTTCCAGGGGCGTGGCGGCGCAAGAAAAGGCCAAGCGCGGCATTAGCTCGACTGGCGTGCAGAGCAGCAAAGAAGAGAAGAAATCCCATCCCGGCAGCACAGCGCAGAGCAAGAGAAGCTTTCTCCTGTGCGGCGACGGTAAACAGGGAATCGACAGCTGCGCCGGCGCTGCAGAAGGCAGCATTAGGCCGAGCAACGGCGGTGCACAGTACAAGCAAAAACAGGAAGAGAGAGAAGAAGGGAAAAAGGATTGAGAAAAATTAGGAAACATCTGATAGATTATTTGAGATTATACTTTCATATAAAGAGATTTTTGTGCATGTTCTGCGTTCCTAATTTGAGGAATAAATCAGTGAGTGTTGATTCCGATATAGTAATTATTGTTTACTTATAATTGCTTTCTGGTTTGCGAATTTAATCGAGTTTTCTTTTACGATCTTAGATCAATTATTCTAGATTAAATTTTTAAGTTTGAGCATTATTTTATTAAATTTCAAAATTAATAAAAAATAGATTTAGATGTTAATTTGCACCAATTCACCCCTCTTGGGGTGTGCTGGATCCTTCGGATAATCAATCCATCTTCCGAAAAATTTAGTTGTATTGCTTACTTGCTTTCTGTCTCTAGGCACTGTTGAATGGTGACACTAAAGGCCAACTGGCGAAAAAAAAAATTCGTACACGGTATTACTCACTAAGCGGTGGATTAGGTTGATCGATCAAACAAAAATTCAGGAGCTGCGGTGTTAAAAGATGTACCTCGTAATGACCAAATCATGCCTCTAAACTCTTGCGATCCGCATGCGTACGTTTCTGCGAGATGAGCCGAATCCCGGAGTTACTTGCCTCTGTTGGTTCTCCTAGTATGTGCTCTTTTATTCTCTGCTCTTGAAACCACCAATCCTACCTTTATTAGAGCATCTCCAACGGTTCCTAATATTTAGACTCCTAATATTCTCAGATTGGGAACTTTCCAAAAAATTTTAGGTCTACAAAATACCTTGTTCTCCAACAGTTCCTATATTTTCTCCCAAAAACACCTTTGAATTGGTCCGGTGGGCCATCCTGGGCGTGAAATAATGTTGATTGGGAGCATGACAGAGCGCACAAAATGAGGAGTCGGGTGCTGTTTTTGGGCGTACAAAATTTGAGGAGCTAGAAAGAGGAACTGTTGGAGTACTTTTTTTTGCAATCAAGCCCAAAATCAGATTTTGAGAATGGATTTTAGGCACTGTTGGAGATGCTCTTAGAGCAAGTCCAACCCACCCCCTAAACCTCCTCCTATCCTAAATTATAAGGAGAATTGGAAAAATATGAGCTCCAACCCAACCTTTATAAGGAACCCCTATTTTAGGGAGACCCTTTCTCACCCCTACATCTAGGGGCTTTCTCCTTCCCCCTACTATTTTTTTCAACATTTTTTTATTTGTTATTTCTATTTTTAGTAAATGATTCATGGGTGCAAAGTAATAATAATGTTTAGATAAATAATAGGGGTGAGTAATAAGGAGTATGGGTTGGAGACAAATTTAATATAGGATGCCTCTAATTTTTACACCACCCCTAAATGAGTGATTTAGGAGGAAAATATAAGGGTTTGGGTTGGAGTTGCTCTTATACCTGATAGACTTTCCGGGAGGAGAGCACCCCACGTGTCCCCCTTGGCGATTTTGCGAAAAACCCTCTGCGTTTCTTGAAATTACGGATAGATCCCTATAGATTACAAATAGATCCTTCGCGATTTTTTGTGAGGGAAAGATGTTTTTTCTAAATCGCGTTTGGGTCCCTCGTCTACCGTTTTACGAAAAAAAGCTCTCGTGAAATTCAAATCGCAAACAAGCCCTTTTCTAATTTTTCAAGATAGCGGACAGGTCCAAAAACGTAACAATCAGGTCCTTACTCCTTACGTCTAGGTCCTTTCTCCGTTTTTTCGGGGAAAAAAATGTTTTCGTCACCAGAAATATGTTTGCAGCTCTATCTCTAGACTTTTTTCTCAGCTCGATTTCCCATCTCGATCTCTAATATTTTTTAAAACATGTATTATTGCTCGGTGAACGCGTAGAGTGTTAGACTCGACAAAAGAAGGTTGTCATCTCTAATAATTTTTCGTCCTTTTTTCCCTCTAAACTTTTTCCCCACCGCGGTTTTCCAGTTCGGTCTCCAATATTTCCCAAATAATTCGTCGAAAGAGATATTTCTACAACTCTAGTATGTGCTCTTTTATTCTCTGCTCTTGAAACCACCAATTATTTCTTATTGGCTTCGATGCAGTTTCCTTCCTGTCACATTCTACTATTTAATTTCCGATAGGCTGTTTCAAAATTGCTGTATCTTGGAGAGTGACTTGTTTCAATAACACCAAGATGACCAGCCTATTCACAATTTGGTCTAGAAAAACAAAGACTCGAGAGGTTATTTGGGTCAATCACGGCAAGGGAAGATAGTATTTCGTACCGATAATTGATCATCATCTGAATTATTGCCGACATTGCTGTCCTCTCATAACATATTATCATTTGCCCCAATTGATGCTAGGAAATACTCTATCCGGTTATAAATAGTTATCGTTTTGAATATAGGTGTAATCAAACTTTCGAAACTTTGAGTGTCAACATCTTTTTTAATATTTAAATTAGATAAATGAAAATCATATTTCCATAGTTATATCGAAAAGTAATTTCATAATATTATAATTTTATTGAATTTTATAAATATATTATAACGGAAAGTAGTTGTCGAAACTACGTTCTGAAGGATATCCAAAACAATAACTATTTATGATTAGAGGAGTAGAAAAATCTGTCCCCAAGCTGGGAAAGTGAACAACTTTCAATAATCGACGTGTGCGGTTGGCAGCCATGTAATTCCAACAATATAATTGCCGGCTTATGCTTGTTACAATGAAAAGCTGCCTAATCTATTAATCTATGGTCCGTTCATTACAACTTTTGCTTAAAAAATAGATTGTTTATCGAATGAGAGGATTTTAGACAATTTCTCTCACAATCAGAAGCTGCGCTCTACATAAAATCAGAATCTAGCTAGAATCTAATTCTTGCTGATTCTCACTAGGTCGGTCCGGAATCTAAAGGTCGCAGCCAGCTCGGTCCGATTGTTCCATGTTATGGCAGCAGCCGATAGAGTTTATTATCGGCGGCGTTAGCAGAAGTTTCTTGCATGTTAGTTAAGGGATAGGAGTCCTCTGCATGTTGCGCCAACACGCCATGCAAATAGTTCCGGAAATCAGGGAGTGAGTTGTTAGCAAGAAGGGGTGTTAGTTATCTATTTGAGTTTAGCCGTGATCTTCCGTTGCAAGTAGTTAGCAGCGGGGCGGCAGATTGAGTTCAGCATATGTATTCTATTTAAAGGGAGAATAAACAGAGAAAAAGGCATGCTTATTATGCCACAAAACTAACCTCAGACGGTGGCTCCGAAAACAGCCAAAACCTTGCGTTCGCACGCCGTCACGACGAGTTCCTCATCTTCGGCCGTCCGTCCTGGGTGCTGACCGGATACGAGGGCGTACGAGTTGGCTCGCTCGGAGTTGGTGCGTATCAATTTGGTATCAGAGCCCAACGGCCCTGGCACCATGACCACCACGACGATGGAAGATCGGATCGTTGCGCTGGAGGAGGAAAGTAAGGAGACATGGCGACTACTGGAGGAATTGCTCAGGCATGTCAAGGGTAAAGGTCCAGTGGAGGCGATGGGACCCGAACTCGAAAGATCCACAAGGACAACCGGAGGATGACCAGAACTCTCGTGTTCGGCCCGCTTCGGAGGTGTGGATGCGTGGCCGAGGCAAGGGTCGCAGTCGGGCCACAATTCGCGGTGGGGAAGACGGAGTTCCAGGGCGAGCTCCGTGGAACGGAAGAGAAGATGAGAACAACCGGAGGTGGACTCCTTGTCCTCTTCTGTTCGAGTTATCAGAATATGATGGATCGAGAGAACCGCTGGGGTGGCTACAGCAATGAGAGAGGTTCTGCCGCTTCCACCAGATTCCAGAAGAGGAGTGGGTGGGGGTGGCGGGCGTACACCTACGCGGCGAGGCTCTAGAAGTCCTGGATAACTGGCAACAAGATGAGAGCTAGGTGAGTTGGGAAGACTTCCATGAGACGTTTAGTCGGCGCTTCACTCGGCACTCAACCGTAGGGGCCCTCGGCGATCTGGTTAACTTGAAACAGGGCAGCATGAGGGTGGATGAGTACTCACGTGAGTTCCAAAGACTGCTAGCGCATGTTCCGCGCGTACGCCGTATGGATCAAATAGAAACCTTCACTGCTGGGCTTTTGGTAGCCTTGGCCGCGGAGGTTCAGAGGGAAAGGCCTCGAGACCTAGCCGATGCCATCGGGTGCGCCAGGGAAGCAGAGGAACGGAAAGATGCGTGGCTAGCCAAGGCGATGCAGGGGCTATCCATTCCTGGGCGTGCAAGACCAATCACTGGCTGTGGCTTCACTCCGGCAGTACCAGCAACCTCAGCCACATCTTGGTCAGGGAGCGGTGGCCGGAATGGTGGAATCATCATGCCAAGACCAACGGCCTCAACTCCAATAGGAGGAAGCGGGGATTTAACCATGCCGATCGCGCCCATGGCTCGCAAGGCGATTCGCATCTGCACCAAAGACGCTTTGATTGGTTGCGAATTAGCTTGCCGAGCGGCAAGCTAAGGGCCTATGTTACAACTGTGACGAGGTCTACACACGGGGCCACAAGTGCAAGCGACTCTTTCATCTGGAAGTGGTAGAGGAGGAAGAAGAGGAGGAGGAGGAGGAAGATGAGTAGGAGGAGGAGGAAGAAACTCCGGAAGGTGAGCTCTCTCTTTCATTATTGGTAGTTCGGGGACCCACGGGAGGCGGCACGATGCAAGTAGAAGTGGAAGTTCAGGATCGCAGGTTGTTGGCTCTTGTTGACAGCGGGAGTACCCACAATTTCATGAGTGGCTATGCTGCGCGTGGGGGTCGATGGGAGCAAATTCTGGCGACGTCACGGCAAGTGAAGGTGGCAGATGGCGGTCAATTACCATGCCTCGGCAGAATTGTGAACGCCTGTTTCCATATTCAGAGCCATGAGTTCCAAGCACCCTTCACAGTGATCCCACTAGATGGCTTCGATGTTGTGCTGGGCATGGAATGGCTGCGTAGCCTGGGAATGGTCCAATGGGATTTTTGAACCCTCACCATGCAGTTCACCTGGAAGGGAAGAAGGATTGAACTTCGGGGACTACAAGAGAAGCATCGGCAGGGTTGCTTACAGTATGCGATCACAGAGCCATCCTGGGCTCACAATATTTTGGAAGCCTATCCAGATGTCTTTGCTAAGCCCCAAGGACTACCTCGGCGGCATTGTGACCATGCCATTCATCTAGTCCAGGGGACTGCTCCAATTGTGGTACGTCCCTACCGCTGCCCCTACCGACGAAAGATGAGATCGAGCGCCAATATGCGGCGATGCTCCGTCAGGGAATCATTCGCCCACGTCAATCACCATTTTCCTCACCGGTCCTTCTAGTCAACAAGGCAGATGGGTCTGGCGTTTCTGCGTGGACTATCACGAGCTGAATGGGCGCACTATCAAGGACAAATTTCGATACCGGTTGTGGAAGAGTTACTGGATGAATTAAGAGGTGCCAAGTTGTTCACTAAACTAGACCTCCGATCGGGTTATCACCAGGTTCGCATGAAGGAAGAAGATATTCATAAGACGGCGTTCCGAACCCATCATGGTCACTATGAGTTCTTGGTGATGCCTTTTGGGTTGACGAATGCCCTATCCACGTTCCAGGCTCTTATGAATGAAACCCTCCAAGACTTCCTCCGCAGGTTCGTATTGGTGTTCTTTGATGACATCCTAATATACAGTCAAACGAAGGAGGATCATCGGGAGCATCTACGGTTGGTCATGGATCGTCTTCGGCGGCATCAGTTATTTCTCAAGGCATCCAAATGTGCATTCGCTCAAGAACACATCGGATATTTGGGTCACATTATTTCTTGCAATGGTGTGGAGGAGGATCCGGCCAAGCTTCAGGCGGTGGCTGACTGGCTGCAATCCACATCGGTGACGGCATTGCGAGGATTCCTCCGCTCACAGGCTACTATCGGCGTTTCATCAAGGGGTACGCCGTTGTCGCGGATCCTTTGACTTCATTGCTCAGGAAAGGGAATTTCCACTGGACCGGCGAGGCTGACAAGGCTTTTGTGAGCTTGAAGATGGCATTAACCTCAGCTCCAGTACTGGCAACACCTGACTTCACCATTCCATTCGTCATCGAATGTGACGCATCAGGTACTGGGATCGGTGCTGTTCTCCAACAAAATGGGCACCCCATCGCCTACTTCAGCCGCAAGTTGGCCCTCCGCACATGAAGCTAGCAGCTTATGAACGAGAGTTCATCGGTCTGTCCAAGGCAGTTCGCCACTGGCGCCCTTACCTCTGGGGACACACCTTTGTGGTTCGCACTGATCATGGCAGCCTCAAATACCTCTTGGAGCAAGCTCTTGTCACGCCGCCTCAACAACACTGGTTAAGCAAATTAATGGGATTTGATTTTCAAGTCGAGTATAAACCAGAGCGTTCTAATTTGGCGGCTAATGCACTGTCCAGGATCAAGGAGCTGGAACTCAGTTGCGCCGCTCTTTCCGCACCGGTGGACCTATCCTGGGAGCACTGGCTTGATGCACTCCGGAGCCACCCAGAAGTTCAGCACCTCTGTTGTCAGCTACGGGAGGGTAACCGCAGCCAGCCGGGGCAGGGGGCTTCCCCAGCGGAAGCATTAAGTGATCCGACTCTAGCTTCTCCAGTCCAGTGGGAAGAAAAAGAAGGATTGCTTTACCGGCAAGGCCGCTTGTACGTGCCAGCTTCATCTTCACTGGTGGAGGCCATCATTGCTTCTGTACACGAGCTCACACATGAAGGGGTCCAGAAGACACTACATAGGCTCCGATCAGAATATTATTGGAAGGATCAACGTCTGACGGTGGAAAGGTTTATTGCTCGTTGTGGGATTTGTCAACGCAGCAAATCAAGTTCACTGTCACCAGCGGGCCTCCTCCAGCCGCTTGCCATTCCACATCAAGTCTGGGCCGACATATCTATGGATTTCATCACAGCACTTCCCAAATCTCAGGGAAAAACGGCCATTATGGTGGTCGTGGATCGTCTCTCTAAATATGCACATTTCATGGCCCTAGCCCGCCCGGCCACGGCATCCAGAGTAGCGGCCATCTTCTTTGACCAAGTGGTCCGTTTACATGGGATACCAGAATCTATTGTGTCAGACTGTGATCCGGTTTTCCTCAGTGCTCTATGGCAGGACCTGTTAAAACGGAGTGGCACCTCTCTGCGTTTTTCAACGGCCTATCACCCTCAGACAGATGGGTAGACAGAGGTGGTTAACAGGACACTAGAGATGTACTTATAGTGTCTCGCAGCCGACAATCCATCAACGTGGGCCAGATGGCTACCATGGCGGAGTTTTGCTACAACATCTCCTTCCATTCATCCCATCGAGTTACACCGTTTGAGTTGGTTTACGGGCGCAAGCCTCCCCCCTTGTTGCCCTACCAGCAGGGAACGACAGCCATCGCGGCCGTGGACTGTCAATTGCTCGAACGCGATGCTCTCTTGCAACAGGCCAAGGAACACTTGCTGCGGGCCCAAAACCGCATGAAGCAGTGGTATGATTCTCACCATCGTGAACTGGAATTCACGGTGGGTCAGTGGGTTTGGCTCCGGCTTCAACAACACCGCCAGAATTCTCTCCGGGCAACTACCACCCACAAGCTGGGCACACGCTTCTTCGGGCCCTACCAGGTGTTAGCTCGGGTGGGTCCAATGGCCTACAAACTCACCTTGCCAGACGCTGCACGTCTCCACAACGTCTTCCACGTCTCCCTTCTCAAGGCATTTGCAGGCGAGCCACCCAGGGTGGTACCCCCGCCACCTCAGGACATCACACCAGCCACGATGGCACCTCCTCCAGAACCACAGCAACTTCTGGCACAACGCTTCGTTGCAGGCAAGCGCCAAGTTCTCGTCCATTGGCAAGGGGAACCACAGGAAGAAGCGACCTGGATGGATGCGTTGATTTTGCGGCGTTCCTATCCGCACATTGCGCTTGAGGACAAGGTCAGTTTCCAAGGGGGGAGTAATGTTACGGCAGCAGCCGATAGAGTTTATTATCGGCGGCGTTAGCAGAAGTTTCTTGCATGTTAGTTAAGGGATAGGAGTCCTCTGCATGTTGCGCCAACACGCCATGCAGATAGTTCCGGAAATCAGGGAGTGAGTTGTTAGCAAGGAGGGGTGTTAGTTATCCATTTGAGTTTAGCCGTGATCTTCCGTTGCAAGTAGTTAGCAGCGGGGCGGCAGATTGAGTTCAGCATATGTATTCTATTTAAAGGGAGAATAAACAGAGAAAAAGGCATGCTTATTATGCCACAAAACTAACCTCAGGCGGTGGCTCCGAAAACAGCCAAAACCTTGCGTTCGCGCGCCACCACGACGAGTTCCTCATCTTCGGCCGTCTGTACTGGGTGCCGGCCGGGTACAAGGGTGTACGAGTTGGCTCGCTCGGAGTCGGCGCGTATCATTCCACAATAAAAACAGCTTCTCCCATAATTTAGAAACCATAATCCAGAAGTTGAAATGTACGGAGCCTATGCGGGTAACCCACATAATCAAACAAAGCAATACTTATAATTAAGACAGGAAGGCCCATTAGAATTCTAATACACTTGGGCTGCGCTAAAGACAACTGCAGCTAAGTCGATATCGTTTACTGACAAGAACGAGTGCTATCAACCAGGTGAAGAGGAGGCGGGGAATCTGTCTGAACATACATACCAGCTTACCAGACCTTGGCGAAACTGTAGCCGCTACAAATTAAGCAACTCTCAGGCTCGTCGTTGTTTCCTGAAGAAGTTCTTATTGTGCTCTGGTGCTGGAAGAATTCCCAAAACTTACATACTACACTTTGACATCGTTAAATGCGACGCACCTGCCTTCTAATAGCTTTGATCCGGCCAGATTCGATGCTGGACTTATCTGTAAGCATCAAAGCAGTCTCATGGCTTGTTGAGTGGTGGATGCTAGTCCTGTTGCTGTTGAAGCCATCAAGGACTGAATAACCTGCAACGTTGCAAGTCAAGTCAATGAAGCTTAGTTGTAGTAAGTGTAGGTCTCGATTATTGTCCCAGCATGCTGCATTATTTGAAAGGACTGCCCCTGAATGCAAAACCAATACCGTTCATTGTTCATGGACCCCATTGAAGGTGTCAGATAATTAGGTATACTAGCTAGGGTTTACGCGCTACGCTACGCCATGTGAAATTTAGTTGCGCGACGCTGCGTTGTGCGAAATTTGTTCCGATACTTATTTCTGAAAAAATGGGCTTTTTTGTGCAATTTCAGTTTTCTTGTTTTTTCTTAAAAAAAATAGGTTGCAAGGAGCCGTTGCTGAATATGTGGATAGCTATGAGTCGTCGATGACTCTATGAATTTTTTTAAAAAAAAACCGCGGAGGGACATAAACGTAGTTTTGGTTTTTTCGGGTTTAAAAATGGGTTGTTAGGAGCCGCTGTCGAATCCGTGGACAGCTATGAGCCGTCGATGAATCTGCGCATTTTTTTTTTAAAAAAATGCGGAGGGACATAAACATGGTTTTAGTTTTTTTCGTGTTTATCCAGCTAAAAAACGGTTTTTTTGGGATCTAAATGTAATTTTGTTTTTTGGGGCCATTTTGTAAAAAAACGGCCAGAGGACTCGAACGTAAACTGTAGAGGGACCTAAATGTAATTTCAAATTTTTTCGGGTTCATTTTATTAAAAAACCAACGAAATGACATGAACGTAATTTTAAATTTTTTGGAGGACTTTTTTGCAGAGATGATGAGGTGGCGCCCCTGGTTGCTCGCCGATTCCTTCGCCTTTATGATATGTAATATTAATGATGAATTTATTTCAAAACTGAGCTATGATAATAATTGAAGATAGAACAATGAGAACAAAAAAACTAGACACTATCAATATACCAATTGTAATGTCTATCTCGTACATATTATTAGATAAACAGAACAGGCTAATGAGCATTATTAATCTATGCATTGAAAATAGATGCGATTCACGTGTTACCGAGATGATGCAAAGACGTGGCCGAGCCGGTATTAGAAGTCGATGAGATCAGCAGGCGATATAGTCGAAGCCGATTGTCGGTGAAGAAACCGATGAGCAGTCGCGTGAAGACGCTACCCAAAAACGTGATTCACCCTCTCCCAGTGCTGGATCTCAAGGGCGGACGTTTGAGAGGCCTGCTCTCCCAATAGTCGGTGCACGCCAGCGAAGGGACGGGGAAGAAGGAGGTAGCGCAGCATTGAAGCAAGGCAAAAAGTTCGAGAGCATGATAGATCCGGTCTCTATTCTGCGAATATATAACAAAGAGAATCGTACAGTATGATACAAGTCAGTTACATATTCATAGAGCACGATACGAGTCGGTTACGGATTTGTATGCGTAGTTAATTCCGCGTAAAATTCGTATTCACGTAACCGTGTTGACCTCTGAGTCCTACGCTGCAAAAACTGCAAAAGAGAACTGCACCTGCGCAAACCATCAAACTCAATTTCGTTGCACCATTCACGAACATGTCACGTACGCGTGCCGCCTAGCCTGGCATGGCGAGACGAGGTGAGCGAGCGTGCGTGTGTGTTCTCATCTTCTTATGCTCTAGCATGGTGGAGAGAGCCATCCCTTATAAATTGGTCTTCATCTATTTCCACTAGCAATGTGGTACTATTCTCTTTTCATCTCTCTTTCACATAATAGGCCTTTAGAATTTTTCAAGAATTATTTGTGAACTATTTGGGCCTAGCCCAAACAATTCTAACAATCCCTCACCAGATTCTAGAGGTTCCATAGGTCTTTTTCCTGTTCCAAAGTACTGTTTTTATACCAGCTTTTGGTGATAATGGACTATACCTTGAATTGCACCTGGACTTCAATCTGCATTCGTCTACAACTTGAACAATGGACTATACCTTGAATTGCAAGTTTTGCACAAACAAGTTGTCCTTAAAGCCCTCACTAATACTAGGCTGCCAACAGTCTACCCCTCAGGTGGAGCGTATAAGTCATACTTCTTGGCCTCTTCATGAATTTCTTAGAGAGTACCCACGTCTCACGGGCTGCGACTAACAGTCGGACTTATATAGGTGTATTCTTTCAATAAAGCTCTATGAGACAGTATCTTTGTTTGTATAAAAACCAACATAACACATTAAGATCGTAGTCAACCTACCTCACTGATTTTAAGAGTATTGCATCTTTCACGGAGTGGGATGTAGAATGTACTCTTCTTCCATGAATCCAATATCTTGTTATTACACAAGTACTAATTAATAGGATCTCCGATTACATAGCTTGGGTTACCACTGTGGTTAGCTATTTGATAGGTCTCATTCCCATCTCCTTAGATGTACTATCTATCACATTTCGTGATAGACCTTTTGTAAACGGGTTTGCTAGATTCTTAGCAGTTTGGATGTAATCCAAAGCTATCACTCTGGAATTTCTCAATTTCCTGACAGATTTCAACCGTCTTTTAACGTGTTTTGAGAACTTTATGTTATCCTTCGCATTGTTCACTTTCATGATAACTGTTTGATTATCACAGTTCATAAGGATAGCCAATATTAGTTTTTCAACTACCGGTAAGTCAATCAAGAGCTCATGAAGCCATTCTGCTTCGACAGTAGCTGTATCTAATGTTGTGCGTTCTACTTCTATGGTTGACCTCGTCAATATAGTCTGTTTACAAGACCTCTATAAGACAGTAGCACCACCAAGAGTGAATACATACCCACTCGTGGCCTTGAGCTCATCAACATTAGATATCCTGTTTGAATCACTATATCAGCTCAAGTAAACCAGGATACTCAGTATAGGGAATTTCATAACTTATAGTACCTCTCAAATAACGCATTACTCTCTCAAGAACACGCCAATGATCAAAATTTGTTGGTGTAGATCGTGGGTACGTAAGATTGAGTGTGAGAAGAAATCGTAGAATAGGACTTGTTTGGGAGGCTCATATCCGATAGGGATCTATGTGAATGGGTTGGGATTTTGGACTTCCTAGCCTAATCACATGCATCCGGTCAAAAATGGATCTTCCAAACAAAGCTATTGCGTGTGAAGCATTCTCATTAGTAAATAGAACAGAATGCGGCTTCTATGAGAATATACACTGTAGATGGCACAAACACAAGCATATGGCCAAAGATATTTAAGGGCATGTACAATAAATCTGTCTCAGCTGGTTTTTAGTATATACACATCAATTTTGATCTATGTGGAAGAGTGAGAAAAGATAAAAAGAGAAGACTGTTAACTCTTATTTAGTAGCCAGCTTTGCACTAGAACATAGATAGATTAGTTATATACAACAGAGAAGATATAGTTATTGCACAACATCTAGAACCAACTTTTAGAGATAGCTATTGTACAAACGAACTTTAGTGCTTACCCTAGATGATATGAATGAGAGATGGAGTAAGTTATAGGCTTTGTTATTATACTTGCTCTAAGATACATGGCACACAAAAACAAGCATACGTAGGTGATCATAAAATTTACCAGAAAAGTTACAAATTAAGCAAACCACACGAGTGTCTGGACAACATTATGATCACAGCCCAATAGCAATCACACGAAATGTCTGACATTCACAACCGAAATAGGCAGCACAACGATCACAGGCATGCAACCGAGCTAGTGCGGAAAACAATCAACGAAGACCTTGAAGGGCCAAAATAAAATACTTGGCTTCCTTTATTCATCGAGCTAGAAGTGGGGAGCCTTGAAGAAGCAAGTGCAGCACGCATGCGTACTAATTAAACTGGTGGTAACTGAATTTGAATGAAGAGGACGATCCGATCCTCTCCATGCGTCCCTCCCTCCCACCCATCATCTGCAAAAAGGTTTTCCTGCCAATAACAAGACATGAAAAAAGATGCTCAGCTGAGATCTGAAACTTGTAGGCTAAAATAAAGAGAATTAAGTTTATATTTTTGGTCTAAAATATAAAGTAGATGATCTATCTAAACACTCTTAATGTATACCCAGCTAGATCTGGTGGAGCTGGAGCTCTACCAAACACATCCTAAGTGAGTCAAAAGAAAAGGACGAGTCAACAGCTAGGTGAGGGAGTAGTGCTAGTCGAGCGACTTACATCTCCATCTAATGTCGCAAGCAGCGAGCAAGCGGTTGGTTAATGTCGGAGAGAATGCTCCCACCGCATACCAAGAAGTCTAGGACATTCACGCAGCAACGTCAAGAACTCAAGGGTGATTTCGTCAAAGCGTAGAGATTGGAGGGGCATGAGGAACTCAATGCCAGGTGGGACCTCCGTCATGCTCCTGAGGTTGAGTAGGTAGCATATTTCCAGGCTCGCCATGGCACCTTGCCGTATCTCTAGCCGCTTCAGATTTAGCAGGTCTTTTAAAAGGAGGGCCTTCAGTTTGGGAAACCAGCCGGCGAGAAATACCAGCTGCTCTCCGTCGTATGCTCTGGTGAAATCTAGCTCCGTCAAATTTACCAACTGACATAGGGACGAATCAATGAATGCAAATTTTGCGCGGCAGCTTGGAAGAGAGCAGACTCGCCCAAGGTCCCTTCCACCAATCGTCCTCCCAAATTTAATCTTTGAAGGTTTGGAGGCGTGGGGTTCAGAGCACTCAGCAGGAGAAGCTCATCCTCATCGCTTGCTGTAATATCCAAGTGGGACAAAAACCGCATCTGGACGATAGACTTAAAGAGGGGTTCACAGTAGATTGCCTTCACATTGCATATCCTTATAGTTCTCATTTGTCTCAGCTCCCCCAAATGTTTAATAGACTCATCCTGCGCTTCCAATGCTTGTAGCGTCTGTAGGTCTGTCAGGTTCCCAAGACCCTCAGGGATGCATACACCACTGCAGCACCGAAAATCTCGCCAAGCATGGCCGCTCTCTTTCTCAGCAAACAAGTGCCTAAGCTTCTTCAGTTTCACAATCCCTCGTGGAAGCTCCTGTATGTCAGATCCACATAGGTCCAGTATCAATAAGTTGGAAAGCTTTTGGATGGACTTTGGGAGCAGCTTCACCTTTGAATCCCGCAGGCCCAAATAGCGGAGACTGAAAAGATCTCCAATGGCATCTGGAACAGCCTCGATAGGTAGGCCACTCAAATCCAGTACTGACATATATCTTGATTTCTCCGCTATCCAAGGTAGTAGAGTCATGGATGATGGCATGCTTCTATCCAATGAGATCACAGATCGGAGGCGGCGCACACTTGAAATTGACAGAGGAATACTCTTCTTAAGTTTGTGTATGACCAATCGGCGTCCATCCCTCTCATCAAGACCAGATTCCCCGTGTTTATCCTCCTCGTACACGACACCAAAACATTCCCTCTGACACAAATCAAGTGCCAACTCACGAACGATGTCATGCATTCTGAATGATTTTATCCTACCAAATGAGTTCCTTTGAATAAGTTGTAGCATGTTTCGATGAACCAATTCTTTTAGATAGCCTTCTGCCCCTTCCTCCATCGTGCTCTGACCCCTTTTCTCGATGAAACCTTCTGCTATCCACAGCCGTACAAGCTTCTTTCTTCTAAGCAGGTAGTCTTCTGGAAATAAGCTACAGTACAAGAAACAACTCTTCAAGTATGTCGGAAGGTATATGTAGCTCAAATGCAGAACATTCCTTACGTGATCCAGCCTTGGATTATTAATTAGCTCCCAGCTTAGCTGATCATGTATCCGCTTCCATTCCTCTATGGTCTTGTCACGACCGCTGATAGAGACAATCGCGAGGGGTAGACCTTCACACTTGCACACTATTTGCTTTGACAGAGCCTCAAGTTTTGCAGGACATTCATGATCTGGAAAAGCCTTATTACAAAAGAGTTCCCACGACTTGTCCTTTGATAGGGGTTCTAGTGTCAGTATCCTGTCTTTGAAAGCAAGGTGAGCTACGTCAGCAATCCGTGTCGTGATTATTATTCTGCTCCCCTTGAGATTTGAAGTGAGTGCTCGACACAGGTCAGTGTATACTTCTGGAGTCCAAACATCATCCAATATAATCAAATACTTCCTTTCTTCCAAAAACCTCCTTAACTATTACAGACAGTAGCTGCTAGTGCCGTTTTCCCAAGCCCTCCCATGCCATGCAGAACTATTACAGAGCGTGCCAACTCATCATCTCCCAGCCACTGTTTAAGATCTTCCTCACCAAGGGAACGTGAAATGCTCGCTAGATCATGGGACTTCTGCACAATGTAACTGGAGTTGGTAATATCCCCACTGTTCATCGTCGGAACCCATCGCTCTTTCATCTGCGATAGGTGCATAAGGTTGGTTTCTGTTTCCTTCACCATTGAAGCTATGCTGTTGAATGATAGCAGAGCTTTTGGTTTTTTGAACCCTTTCTTCAGATAGAATCTCCATCCGCAATCTTGTTCCCGACCAACAATATAGAGGTACTCATCCACCATGTCCTCGATCATATATGCTACCTTGCGCACCTCCTCCAACCAGCCTTGATACACTTGATTGTTGCGGGTTCGAATGTCCATTTGAGAGAGAAAATCATGCATCACGCGAAGCTCTGCCATAACACGACCCATTCTACCCTGGACCTCTGTTAGCTCTGTAATGAACTTTTTGAACTGCGAAGTGGCCTGGTTGATCGCTTCATTCCCTATGTTGAAGTATAAGTGAATTGCCCACCTTTCCTCATCAGCTTAAGCTTTTGGGGGAACTGGTTGGTGCATGCAACTCAATATGGTATCAGAGCCAAGAGGTCTCGAGTTCAAGATCCGGTTGGCGCAATTTAAAAAATAATTGCAGCCCATTTCTATTCCACGTCCTAGGCCTGAGGGAGCCTGCACGTGAGGGGGAGTGTTGAAGTATAAGTGAATTGCCCACCTTTCCTCATCAGCTTAAGCTTTTGGGTGAACTGGCTGGTGCATACAACTCAATATGGTATCAGAGCCCAGAGGTCTCGAGTTCGAGTCTTGGTAGACGCAATTTAGCGTCCGCTCCTATTTCCACGTGTTGAGTGCTGCCTAAGGCGCCTCCACGTGAGGAGGAGTGTTGAAGTATAAATGCATTGCCCACCTTTCCTCATCAGCTTAAGCTTTTGGGGGAACTGGTTGGTGCATGCAACTCAATATGGTATCAGAGCCAAGAGGTCTCAAGTTCAAGACCTGGTTGGCGCAATTTAAACAAATAATTGCAGTCCGCTTCTATTATCTATCTGTTTGCTTTTTCTGGATGGTGAGATTAGTGGTTTAAGAACCATCGGATTATTGGATTCGTGAGCTCCTTTATGCATGAAACACAGTATTTGCTTTGTAATGGCCAAAGATAGATGATGATGAAATTGTTGCGGTATAGCTGTGTTTACTCGTACTGATTTGTGCATTAGAGGGAAAATTGCTTGCGTTTCCTCTGTTTCCGGAAACGGAGATCTGGCATCAGTAGGAGTCTCTGATAGCAGCCTTCTATTAGAGGCAGCGTTTGTCGCCTGAATCTGCATATTGCACGAATATACGTAGCCATAAAATCCATCATTCTATGCCCAGTGTCAGCGCTATGGTATAATGTAAAAATGTACTGTCAGCTATAATCTCAAAAATAGCATAACTTATTATAGGTAAAAACTAGTGTTCTAAATTGGGGTTAAACATTAGCAAGTCAGCTGTTTCGTTAACACTAATTGCACTGGTTGTTACTAGCAATTTGGTATGTACTGGTTTGCTTCTGCGCCAATGTTTGTCTAAACATGCAAATCAAGACAACAGTATGTGTGGCAGTAGTGGTACACAACTGGACAAGCGGAATCATGGTATATAGTATTTGTAGCATCTGATCTAAAATTTGCTCAATGTTCTAGCTCACCGTGATGTGGATCTGCGCATAACACACCGTTTACACTTTTATCCCCCTTTCATATAAAAGGGCTAACTCGAAAGTGCTATGGTTGAATCCAACAGACATTATATGTTACTACAACTTATTTTGGACAAGTAATATGGGATTAATAACATTATTGCTCTACATGAGCCTACACTAATGGGCGAGGGTATTATATTCAACCTAAGAGCTGATGTCCTCGACAGTATATTGTATACATAGCAAATACTTAGAATCACATCTCGGAACACGTCGTTTCATGCGCCCAGTGCTAGCACATATAACATACTATGTGGCCGCTCTAGGCCCACACACGTCATACGCTATATGACCATGTCCCTATCCCACGTGTCTATGCTATCTGGAACACCCTAACTTAAATTTCACTCAATGCTCTTGTTTGATGAATTTTTGTACACAAAATTCATTAAATAAAACAATAAAATAAGTTTCTCCGCATATGGCAGCCAGGAGATAGTTTGCCTGATTATGACGCGGCATTACACAGACAAATTTTGCATCTGGACACTGGAACATTGGAATCACGAAGCCTACACTTGAACGCCCGTTGCCAATTTCAGCGACGATTATATTTTGTTGTTAGGTCCCATTTGTTTGAATCCGTACATAGATTTAAAAAAAGAGCCGTGCTTCAATACTTTCCTTCCTAACACAAGTTATATAAATATGAAAACAAACAAAAAGATAAGTAATCACTATCTACCCTTCATTCATACTTTAATATTTATACAACTGTCAGAAAGAAAAACACGAAAACACCCCTCAAAAAGAAAATGTCCTGATCTAACTGATCCTCCCCATCGCATGTTGTTTTCTAACACATGGGCTGTATAATTTCCTGATCCTAGGGGAATAAACAGTCGCGTGGTCTTACATGTTGGCGCTGTCTTGTTGGCTTAAATAGGCTCAAAACTCTACCTGGCCTGACAATCAAACATATTTGCTCACACACCTAATTCCGTCAGAACTTTATCAGTTATCAATACACTAGAATTTCGGTCATCAACTAATCATGGAAATACTCAGGTAACAGCATGCTGGAGAAGTCATAGAGATACATTTCGACAAATACTGGCAAATTATCGATATCCAGATGTACATGGTCCTCATGATCAAAAAACAGACACGTCCCATGATGCAACCAGACAGTCGATAAGATATGCTGCCGCCCTGCCTTAGTAGAGTTTTCAGTGGGCAGTGGATGCTGGGCTGTGTAAATGAGCTGAGCTGGGAGCGAGCTTAGTCTCTCAGGCTCAGTCTTTGTAAAAGCTTGAGCGAGTCTAAGTTAAGATCTCGATTCAAGTTCGAGTCGGTTTGAGTAAATTTGGTAATGACAAAAAATTCAACATACATTGATTTTCAATAATAAGGAAAAAAAAACATCAACCTCAAGCTTAACTCGAGTAAGATCGGAAAGATTTAACATACAATAATATTTAACAAGTGATCCGTAAATTTACCGAGACTTACGAGCTATTCGAGCTCGGCATGTTTGGAGCTTGAATCAAGCCTAGTCAGCTCGAGTAACTCACGAGACTCGACCTTTTTTTTTGATGGCCCTAGTGGACGCGAAGCAAACATATATATGATGTAGGGTTGTTCTAGGTAAATGCATAAGCACACGACTCAGCACAATGGCCAGCTACGAACAATTCACCTCTAGGAATCTAGGATGCTTCATCGCATCCGAAACGATGGCTGAAATGACGGCCTTTCCTGAGCCGGCTGTTGCAGGATCTACAAACTCTGTCCAACTGCACGCAAAAATGGAGGGAGGAAAATGATGGTAGTTAGCATCCTAATCTAGTTCGAACTATACTGCGGATGGAGAGGAATTAACATGCAACAGGACGAATGATATGAAAGTATTAATATTTACAAACTATTGCAAAAATGTTGGCCGCCTAGGAATTATACTGCGGATGGAGAGGAATTAACAGGCATCTCTAGGTGCAAGCATCAAGCATAAGCACCAGGTTTTACAAAAACAAATTTTCAATTTTTGAACAATTTTTTGTATTCAAATTGGCAAAAACTGATCGAAAATCGGTAGAAACCGAAGAAGTTCGAATTCAAAAATTTTGAACTCGGCAATCAAACAACAGCGAAAAAATAAAAAACTGAGCGATTTTTGAGCCATTTTTTTCCAATTTTGAGCGATTTTATTCGATTTTTAACACTCTAAAGGAAAATTGAGAAATTTCAATAAAAATTAGAATTTTTTTTAAAAACTCCCAATTAATCTAAAAAAACATGTCATAAAATTTTAAATATTCATTTAGTGCTTCTGGAAAATAAAAAATAGCAATTAATAAAAAGGAATAGAGACACTATCAGTTTTTTATAAAAATTTACAAGCTTTATCATGCTCTTAAATTTTAATGGTACCATAAGGAGTGCTCAAGGATCATGTATTAAAATTTGTAGAAATATTAGACTTTATTTAGTGACCCTAGAAAACAAAAAACAGAAGAGTATATACAAAGATAGTAGCACTATTAAATTTTTTTAAAAAAATACACAGGTCTGATACGATCAATTTCAAATCTCGAGCCGGTTTATCGACCAATTTCAAATCTCAAGCCGGCTCGATATGATCGAAAATCATGATTTTCAAACAATTTTTATCTGTTTTTGGAACCCTAGAAGCACAGGACTCTGCTTAGAGCCCAGCCAAGAACACACTTGGCCGCCTCTAGGATGCTTCATACTGTCACAGGCTCACAGCACGCGAAACAATGTGCTATGTTCTTACGGAGAAAGGGAAGGAGTAAGGAGCAAGAAAGGGAAATAGGAGATAGAATTGGGGATGGATTCAGTAGTTTCTCCTTTCTCGCCGATTACAGAGCAGTCTGTTAGTATTTATACTCTTCCTCACCAACCCTTACAGGGCCCAACACACACAACGCCATTCCGGCCCAACCTCAACACAGACTCACACAACACCCACATCGCTAGCCTCATCGCCATGTACTGTAGCCCATCCGGCACATGTAACATTCCCTCCCCCTTGAGAAACGGCTTGACCCCAAGCCGGCGCCTCAGGAAACTGCAACTTCAGGGCATCCTCATGTTCCCAGGTCGCAAAGGACAATGGCAAGCCAGACCATTTCACTTGGATGGAAGACAGAACATGATTACCTTGCTTAATCAGGCGGCTTTGTAGCACTTCGACTGGTAACAACAGAAAGTCGGCTGAACAATCCAGGATGGATAAATCAGTCTGAACAACAACAGAAGGAGGAATATGACGCTTCAACTGGGAGGCATGCACAACCAGGTGAATCTTACTGTCAGGAGGTAATTCCAACCGGTAAGCCACCATACCAACCCTTTCCAGAACACGATACGGGCCATAAAAACGGAAGGACAATTTGTGATTATGGCGAGTAGCAACTGTGGTCTGAACATAGGGCTGCAATTTAAGATACACATGATCCCCCACCTGGAAAACGCGCTCAGATCGGTGCTTGTCGGTCTGATTCTTCATGCGAACACAAGCGCGATCCAAATGGTGCTTCAGCATTTGTGTCATGCGCTCACGTTGTTGTAGCCACTCCTGAAGGTTGGTTGTTGGTGACACATGAAGATTGGATATCCCAAAATGACGAGGAGGATAACCATAAAGCACCTCAAACGGAGTCTTCCCAAGAGCAGTGTGATAGGATGTGTTGTACCAATATTCCGCGAGAGCCAACCAATTAGACCATTTTTTAGGGCAGGCATGAACGAAGCAACGCAAATAAGTCTCAATGCACTGATTAAGACGCTCTGTTTGGCCATCCGTTTGAGGATGGTAAGCGGAACTCATATTCAATTTTGTGTTCGAAAAACGGAACAAGTCTTGCCAAAAGTGACTGGTGAATACCTTGTCCCTGTCCGAAATGATTACTTGCGGCAAGCCGTGCAGCTTATATATATGATCACAGAAAAGTTGAGCGACTTGTGTAGCTGTAAAGGGGTGAGCCAGCGGTATGAAGTGGGCATATTTAGAAAATTTGTCGATGACCATAAAAATAGTAGTATACTTGTGTGATAAGGGAAGGCCTTCAATGAAATCCATACTAATAATCATCCAAGCTTGAGTGGGTACCGGCAAAGGTTGAAGGAGACCCGGTAGCTTCACATGTTCTGTTTTAGCTTGTTGACATATTTGGCAGGAGTTCACAAATTGTTCCACTGTTTCCTTCATCTTGGGCCAGGCAAACAACGCCCGAAAGTTCACTTCGAAAGATCGTACGGAAGCGCAAAAGATATCCTTCTATCAACAAGAATCTCGTTAGTGGCTCCTTCTAGCCGCTTTTCCTTTCGATTTCAATAATAAGTCGTGAACCATATCGTGGTAGTGTTAATGATGATGACGAGTACTTGGCAACTCTTTATGCCACATTAATTTGGTCTTATGAATCGCTTTCCAAGGATGAGTTTAATTCGAATTTCATTATTGCCAAAGGTTCTAAGTGCCATAGTTGTGTGCAATCGAAGCAACCTCGAAAGCCTCACAAGGCAGTGAGAGAGGAACTTGGCACCTCTAGAACTCATACATTCGATCTCTGCAGATGAATGGTGTGTTGACAAAGGGTGGAAAGAGATATTTCATGACATTGATTGATGATGCGACTAGATTTTGCTATGTTTACTTGTTGAAAACTAAGACAGGCTAGACTACTTTAAAATCTATAAAGTGAAGTTGAAAATCAACTAGAGAAAGATCAAACGTCTTAGGTCGGATCGTGGTGGCGAATTTTTCCCAAAATCTTTGATGATTTCGTATCGGAACATGGTATTATTCATGAGAGGACACCTCCCTACTCGTGAATCAAACGGGATTGCCTGAGAGGAAAACCGCATGTTGGGACCCTTGGTGAACGCCATGTTAGACACCTTTTGGTTTATCTAAGGCATGGTGGGGAGGCTTGTGTTGACTTCATGTCATGTCTAAATAGAGTTCCTAAGTAAACATGGAGAAGACTCCTACAGAAGTGGGTTGGGAGAAAACCATCACTTTCTTACTTGCACATGGGGATGCTTGGAAAGTCAATGTACCGATTAACAAAAAGCGTAAACTCTGCCTAAGACAGATGGATTGTATCTTTACGGGATATGCTCAGACATCGCTATAGATTTTGAGTAGTTAAATCTGATGTGCCGATATGTATGTTGATACTATTATGGAGTCTCGTGATGCTACATTTTTGAGAATATATTTCCAATGAAAGATATGCATAACACTTCTAGATTTTCTTACGAGATAATTCCGAGACTATTACACCTATTGAGTCTTCGAGTAACCACGAGAAAATCCTAGAGGAGGATGAAAATGAAGCTCCTAAAAGAGCAAGAGACAAAGGATTGAAAAATCCTTTGGCAATGATTTCATTTGTATCTCGTGGATGATACTCCCACGTCCATTGCGAGAGGCATATGCATCTCCGTGACTGAGATAATTAGAAAGAAGTATCGAATGAGATGGACTCGATTCTGCAATGGGACTTGGGAGGTAACAAAACCTATGGTTGTAAACACATGGGTTGTAAATGGGTGTTCAAGAAGAAGCTTAGCTCGATGGTACTATTGAGAAGTACAAGGCTCGGCTGGCTAAGGGTTACACCCAAAAGGAAGCGAGATTTATTTGATACTTATTTACTTTGCTAGAATGACCACCATTCAGTACTACTTCCTTGGTGACCTCGTATGGTCTTCTCGTTCATCGATGGATCCTGTGATATGTTGCCTGAATACCCGAATGTCCTCCAATGCCACTGCTATGCAAGGATTGCAAAATATGTTGTTGCGCCAGTAAGTTATTGCCAATCCAAATCCGCCCTTTAAAGCGAATCACACCATCAACCAAACTGAAACCTCTGCTATTCGAACCAGAGAGACTCAATTCTGTCAACAACTTCTGCGCTGATTCATCCTGCTGATACCCCGCCACCAAATTCTCTAGCCAGGCCGGTACACTGACAGAAATCGAGTGAACATCAAGAACAGGGGGCCTCCTGGATAGAGCATCAGCTGCATTGTTGTGGCACCCTTTCTTATAATGAATCTGAAATTGTAAGCCCAATAATTTCAGAAACGCTTTGTGCTGAATGCCTGTGGTGAGTCTTTGGTCGGCAAGATGAAGTAATGCTTTCTGATCAGTGCGGATAATAAACTCTTTGTGTTGCAAATAAGATCTCCACTGAGACACAGCCATAAGAATCGCCAAACATTCTTTTTCATAAGTAGAAAGAACCTGATTTTTAGGACTCAGAGGCTTACTCAACAAGGCAATGGGGTGCCCATCTTGCATGAGGACAGCACCGATACTAGTATTACACGCATCCGTTTCTAAAACAAAGGTTCTGGCAAAATCTGGTAATGCTAGAGTAGGTGCTTGAATCAAAGCTTGTTGGAGAGTACGGAATGCTGTCTCTGTGACCGGTGTCCAAACAAACTGAATGCCTTTTTTCAACAATGTCGTTAATGGTTTGCAAATGATCCCATAGTGACGAATAAATTTGCGATAATACCCCGTGAGACCCAAGAATCCGCGCAATTCCTTCAAATTCTGTGGCACCGGCCACTCCACAACTGCTTGGATCTTGGTCGGATCGGTGGATACCCCATCCGGTGTGATGACATGGCCCAAGTACTCTAGACGCTGTTGCGCAAACGAGCACTTCTCCCTCTTCACGAAGAACTAATGCGTGGTTAAGATAGTAAAAACTGCCTGCAGGTGTTGCACATGTTCGGCAATGGAACTGCTATAGACCAATATATCATCCACAAATACCAAAACACAGCGCCTGAGCAAAGGTTGAAAAATCTGATTCATAGCACTCTGAAAGGTAGCAGGAGCATTGGTGAGGCCGAAGGGCATTACCAAAAACTCATAATGCCCATGATGAGTCCGAAAAGCTGTTTTATGTTCTTCATTGGCCGCCACACGTATTTGATGATACCCGGAGCGGAGATCCAATTTGGTGAACCATCTAGCCCCCGCGAGTTCATCCAACAATTCATCAATAACAGGTAATGGATGCTTGTTTTTCACTGTGATATTATTGAGGCTGCGAAAATCCACACAAAAACGCCAAGAGCCATCTTTTTTCTTAACCAATAACACGGGAGAAGCAAAGGGACTCACACTTTGTTGGATCAATCCTTTGGCCAACATGTCCTCAATTTGTCGCTCAATTTCATCCTTCTGTTGCGGAGAATATCGGTAAGACCGAAGGTTCACTGGTTGAGCACCTGGCACTAAGGGAATATGATGATCATAAGGCCGACGAGGGGGCAAGTGCATAGGTTCCTGGAAGACTGGTGCAAACTTGGCTACCACATCCTGAATCACCGAAGGAATCGCATCCTCCCCGGAGCGATGTTGAAACGGAGCACTTTCTTCTGTGGTCAAATACATGGGTACAAGATGTGAGACAGCTCCCCGATTCCACAATCCCTTTAACTCTTTGGCTGTGATATTTTTGCCCCCCTCACTGTGGTCTTGTATCCCATGAAGCAACACCCTGCGACCATTATGTGTAAATTTAATACATTTGAGTCCCCAGTGTACCCACATTGGGCTATGCGCTTCCAACCAATCCGCCCCCAAAATCATATCATAATAACCCAGAGGTAGTATGCGCATATCCTGCTGAAACGAATGGCCTTGGATCCACCAAGCTAAATTGGGTACCATTTGATCACACACCATAACTGTGCCATCTGCAATCGTCAGGTTGATTGGGGAAATACTAGCGGCTGCCAATTGCAAGGGTGTCAGCAGTCGAGTATTCAAAAAGGAGTTAGTGCTGCCTGAGTCCACCAAAATAAGCAACTGTTGCTTGCCAATCAGGCCCTGGAGCCGCAATGTCTTCCTGTTAAGGTTTGCTTTGCCAGACTGTTCAGTGACCGACAACAATTCCTCTTCGTCAGGGGTAGCAGCATTACTGGAATTGTCACCTGATATTGCAGATAGTTGAAACACCTCCAAAAGTTCTTCTATCACATGAATAGGCACCTGATCTGGACACTTATGCCCCTTGCTCCACTTCTCACCGCAAGTAAAGCACAATCCATGAGTCCTGCGATGAGCTTTCAACGCATCCAATTTGTCTTCCCATTTACCCAGCATCGGTTTCTTCGGTTCTTCCAGTCGTTTAGGCTCTTCCCACTTGTGCAGAGACTTCATCTTATCAGAAAATTTTCCTCCGGTTTTGGTGAAGTCCCTGTGCTCCCCTTTGTGGTACGGCCGCTTCCTGGTATGTTCGAATTCTTCTTCCTAAAGCAAGGCCAAAGAAACTGCAGTATCCACATCAACAGGATTATGTAAAATGATGGCGGCTCGAATTCGGCTATCCTTATGAACTGTGATAATCAATCTGTGATTGCTAAAGTGAACAATGCTAAGGATAATGCGAAGTCATCAAGACACGTTAAAAGCGCATGCAAGTCTGCAGAAATTGAAAACTCTGAGTAATAAGTGTGACTTATATTCAAAGCAAAAAACCCGGATCCTTTACAAGGGACTATCACGAATGTGATAGAAGGTGCATCGAGGAGATGGGTATGAGACCCATATAAGTTGCCATAGTGGTAACCCAACCTTTGTGATCGGAGATCCCGTGAATTAGGTCCCTGGTAAAACAAGCTATTGGCGACGAGGAGAGTAATCTATTACCTCTCTAAGTGAAGATGCAATACTCTCAAAATCTTTGTAAGGCGATGGAGATATGCCTTAATGTGTTTCTATTGGCTATAACTAGCGAAGATCTGTCCTACAAGAGCATTCTTGAAAGAACACACCTATATGAGCCCGATGTCTAAAGTCGCGATCTATGAGACTCGGTGATCTTAAGAAACTCATGAAAAACCATGGAGTACGACTCATATGCTCCACCTGGAAAAGGCTAACTGGCAAGCCGGTATCAATTATGACTTTGAGTGAAACTGTTCACACAAAACTTGCAATTCAAGGCATAGTCCATTGTTCAAGTTGTGGATGGGTGTAGCTTGGAGCTCTAGGAAGCTCAACTTAACATCATACAAACGCGGTATATTAACATAGGTAGTATTGGTAAATCTCTAAATGGACTTTGAGATCCGTAGGGGATTGTTGGATTATTTGGGCCAAGCCCACTTAATTGAGACAAATAAATCCTAGAAAATCTCAAAGGCCCATTCATAGGAGGCATGTGCAAGCATTAGTCCCATATTGCTTGTGGAGGTGGAGGATGACCAATTTATAAGGAGAGTTCTTCCACCTTCCTAGAAGCATGGCAAGAGAAGAAGAAAGCCCAAGCGGCTCGCCCGGCGGCTCGGGCGAGGGCGAGGCGCGGCACCTGCGTGAATGGTCCGCGAAATCCGGTCCAAGGCCTTGCGGACGCAGCTTCCTTTGCGCTTTATTCTTTTGCTACTCGGAATCGTGGCGTTAGTATGAGATAAGGATTCAGAATCGAGTCCGTTTGTGGCACGCTTCGAGTCACGTTCGTCACGTTACAGCTATCCCTATATATTGCTACCCACCCGTGTAGATATACGAACACACATTAGGGTTTTGCCACCTCTCGTCTTCGCCCAGTAGCCTTCTCCATCCCGAAAGCACGACGCATCCGCGATCGGGAGAGCAGGTCTCTAGAACCCTTCGCTCTTTGCGATCTCGCACCGGAGAGGGCGAATAAGGTTTTGGAAGGCGCTGACTGCTCAAGATCTTCACCACGGCTCGTCTTCCGCTCGCTGCTGGCGCGTCGTCGTAGCTGCGCTCTGCGACGCACCATCGCCATACGCCGACCACGCAATACCCGAATCGCACCATCTACGCGTCGCATCTTCTTCTGCTCAAGACGCTCGACGAATTCTTCTTCCTAAAGCAAGGCCAAAGAAACTGCAGTATCCACATCAACAGGATTATGTAAAATGATGGCGGCTCGAATGTCTTCCCGTAACCCTCCCAGAAAACGAGTGACAAAAAAGGTGTCGTCCTGGGCCGGATTATACAACAGAATGTGATGCTGCAACCGTTCAAATTTCTCAGCGTAATATGCCACGGTGGTAGTCTGTTGAAGAGTGAGCAACTGATTCATAAAACGGCGATACAAGTTCCTGCCAAATCTTTTATCGACAGCTTCGCACAAGGTTTCCCAATCTTCAAATTTGCCTTTAGTTTCAGTGTGTTGTAGCCAAAGTGCGGCTACACCTGTGAAATGCAATGATGCCAACCGAGTAAACAAACTCGGGTGAATTCCCAGTACTTCAAAATAGGTTTCACAATTGTCTCTCCACAATCTAGGATTATCTCCGTCAAATTTCGGAAATTCCAATTTGGGAACTGATTGTCTAGGCGGTCCATTGGTGTGTGCCCAGCATCCACTATCGTTCTTCATCTCCATTACCGGTGTTGCGAACATCGACTCCACTCGTCCTCTGGCCGGTGGACAACCCAGAATACTCTTCATCGGTTCCTTGGCGTGATTGGGCATGCTGGAACCAGTTCCTGCAACCAAATTTCCCCCAAGAAAAGGAACGGCTCCTGCCCCCGGAGAAGGGTTCATCGCCGGTGCCGATGGGTTTCCCTGATTTACGTCCAACAGTCCCGCCGGAGGATGCGATTCCAGCACTTCCACCCGGCCTTTTACCTCCTCCACCACAGAGCGAACCTCCCCAACTTCCGATTTTACACCATGAATATCATCTAAAATTTGTTTCAACAAGGTGTTGATACCTTCGAATTGGTTTTCCACCGTGGACATGGTTGCTGCCATCTTCACTTCCCACTGCGTCTGTTTTTTCTTCGGCGCCAGAGCGGAAATCCGTGCTTGACTCAACCAACTTGGAAGGATCGGATACCGATGACACCCGAAAACCTTCAGCGAGAATTGGGATTTTACAAGTCAAGCACTCCCTTCCAACGCAGCAGTGTCCAGGACTTCGGATCCCAACAGCAGAGTTAACCAGACGAGGTAACTCAGGTTTTCGCGGAAATATTTGGGATCGATTGATACCAAATCTTCCAACCCTCGTCTGGAACTTTTACAACTCCGGCTGAAGCGATGGAACCTGGCTCTGATACCAGATGCTATGTTCTTACGGAGAAAGGGAAGGAGTAAGGAGCAAGAAAGGGAAATAGGAGATAGAATTGGGGATGGATTCAGTAGTTTCTCCTTTCTCGCCGATTACAGAGCAGTCTGTTAGTATTTATACTCTTCCTCACCAACCCTTACAGGGCCCAACACACACAACGCCATTCCGGCCCAACCTCAACACAGACTCACACAACACCCACATCGCTAGCCTCATCGCCATGTACTGTAGCCCATCCGGCACATGTAACACAATGGCCGAAGCCGCGTTTCTCACAGGCTTGCCGCAGGGTTTTGTAGGCTCTAGCACCTGTCCAACTGAATAAAACGATACGAAAATCAAACGTCATAAACGGATGGACACAATGATCAACCGAATAAACGAGAGGAAAATCAAACGTCGTAAACTGTGGCTGTTGGTTGACTCTAGTAGCTAGGGTCCAATGCAGGGGTGGATCTAGGGCCGCATCCTCAAAAATTTTAAAAACGCTATAAGATCACATCTTCAATAGATCAAATTTATTGATTGAATTTATTCTGATTTTGATGGTTTTGAATTTTAAAGACCTTAGAACTGTTTATATTATACTTTAGTAAATTTCAAATATATGTGTTGAATTTACGATGTTACGAAATTATTGTACAAGACTGTAGAGTTGTACATGTGAAGTATGCACCCCTATAGAAAATTTTGTCCAGTTCCTGGCAACACAAAGCTGCCTCTCAATCGATGGCTGCATCAGGATCCTACTGATGCCAAACCTCCAGCCTGTCAGGAAACTGAGCAAAAGCAAATTAAGCATTTTTCTCCAAGAATATCGCGCAAATCAGTACTAGCAAACACAGCCATACTAAACAGGACCGCTTGTGTACTGTATCTAATTGATCGACCATAGCTTCTCTGTATCTTTTCTTTGTGTATTGAAGCCAGGAGATCATTGCCTGATTCTGCCACAGCATTACACAATGTTGCATCTGACCATAGCAACCCACTCGCGGCGCCTGTTGACCGGTAGGAATTCCAGATAGATTTTATAAGGTGATCCTGTTTGGAACGGCTCTAGTTATAACTTTTCTACTCAGGAAGTTGAAAGCTTTTCCAAACGACTGACCTCTCAACAGTCGAAAGGCAAAAGATTGTAGCTTATTTGTACTAGGAGAAGTTGAAAACCGAAAACTGGTTTCGATAAGTTATAGTTCTGATTTTGCTACTAGAGTTGAAAAAAATACCCTCTTCTGCCAAGTGTAAAATATCAAACCCTACCCCTCTCACCCTCATTCTCTACTAGACCCTTACACCTAAAAGCCAGATTAAAAGCTAGACTGCCAAACGCTAAATCTCTTTAGCCCAGCCATTCAGTCGTACAACTCTTCAGCTTAGCTGAAAGCTAATTTTTAAAAAAGTTACAGCCATAACAAATAAAGCCGCTAGCCCTCCAATCCAGACAAAACATACAGGCAAGTCATGTTGCCAACCAAACCAAAATCACAGCCAACATAAAACTGCCTACAGCATCAGCACCGCCACCTCTCAACCCACGAGGCGGCGTAGTAATGTTGCATCTAGTTGCTAGGGCGATAAAACAAGCGAGGCGATTCGCTTAACCGAATAATAATATCATTCACATACCTATACGCGCAAGATTTCCAGCCCAACCAGCCAAACCACCTGTCATTTGGCGATTTTCGAAAACATACTTCTTCAAAATTACGGATAGGCGCGATTTTTGTGAGGAAGATTTACTTTCTGGAAAAAGATATCATTCACATACCTAACCAAGATTTCCAGCCCAACCAGCCAAGCCACCTGTCATTTGGCGATTTTGCGAAAAAAGTCCTTCGCTTCTTCAAAATTACGGATAGGTCCTTCGCGATTTTTGTGAGGAAGATTTTATTTTTTTCGCGTTTGGGTCCCTCGCGCGGTACTTTACGGAAAAAGCCCCCATTAAATTCAAATCGCGGACATGCCCTTTTCTAATTTTTTCAGATAGCGGATAGGTCCAAAACGTAACAAATAGGTCCTCGCTCCTACGTCTAGGTCCTTTCTCCGTTTTTGTGGAAAAATATTTTCGTCACCGTAAATATGTGTGCATCTCGATAATTAAATCGAAAGAGATATTTCTACAACTCTAACTCTTTATTTTTTCCCCGTAGCTCGGTTTCTCTGTTTTTGATTGTGAGAAATATGTTGAAAATCGCGTTTGCATCGTTTAATCGATTTTTTCCCCTCGCCCACACAACACGGCGTCTGACAAGACGCGCTTCTCTCTATTTTTCCCCGTAACTTCGGTTTCTGCTGTTTTCCGGAGTAAGAAATATGTTGAAAATCGTGTTTACGTCCTTTCGTCGATTTTTTCCCACGCCCACACAGCACGGCGTGCAATAGCACGCTACCCTGTCTAGTCTATCTTTATAGCGCTGAGGATTACAGGCCTCCCAGGCATGCCACATCAGCACGTTTACGAAAAAGTCCTCGGAGAAATGCGAAATTGCATTCAGATCCTCCGCTCAGTTTTTTAATAAAATAGATCCAAAAAAAATTAAAATTACGTTTAGATCCCTCTACGATTTACATTTAGATTCTCTTGGTGGTATTTAGCGGAACGGATCTCGGAAAAAAATAGATTACTTTAGGTCCCTCTACGGTTTACGTTTAACTCCTCTCAGCGGTTTTTAGAGAAGCGGGCTCAGAAACAAAAACATGTCTCGAAAAAAACACAGATTCATCGAAGATTTATAGCAGCCCATGGATTCACCGACGGGTCCTAGCGACATTTTTTTAAAAAAAACACGAAAACCAAAAATACATAAAAAAGGCAGCCGCGATTTTCTAAAAAAAAACACAGATTTGTCAAAGGTTTATAGCAGTCCGTAGATTCACCGATGAGTCCTAACCGCGGTTTTCACAAAAAAAAACACAGATTCATCGAAAGTTTATAACAGCCCATTGATTCGCTGGCGAGTCCTAACTATCCATTTTTTTTAAAAAAAATACGAAAATTGAAAATACGACCAAATTTCCCAGATTACGTAAAAAAAATAGCTACGGTTTTTTCAAAAAAAAACACAGATTCATGAAGGTTTATAGCGGCTCATAGATTCACGACAAGTCCTAACGACCTATTTTTTTAAAAAATACGAAAACAAAAAATATGACCAAATTTCTCAAATTTTATACATAGCATCGTCATTGCACGACGCAACAGTAGCGCGTTATCTTAGCTAGTACAGTATAAATCGTTCTAGACTTCAGAACTAGAGCCAATATGTCAAACGAAATGAACTTCATAACATCATTCATGACGAGACTTATGAGAGAGAGAATTCAATTGAAGTGAGAGAAACAGAACATTAAAGGATTGCATGTAGCTGCAATTAAATAAGGGCGAGCAGTGCCTCAACGCTTTATCTCTTACTACAGGTTGCATAAATCTTTAAGCAAGCAAAAGGATAAAAAATCACCATCTACTTTCTATTCATATTTTAATATTTGTGCAACTGTAAAAAAGAAAAGCAAAAGCATCTCTCGATAAGGGCAAAGATGAAAAACTTGAGAGAAGAAATTCGTTGGAACAGTAGAATGACATGGTGACTTCCATTGTGGGACGGAGGGAGTAGAACGTAACAGTACAATCAACAAAGTAACACCAAAACACTTCTCCAAATTTATCAACTGGTTAAATGCCATTGCAGACAGGGAGCTATAATACGACCTCAACAGGTTAAATACTTGCTAGGCAGGGAGAACGTTTCAACCGAGCAAGACGAGGACAACCTAGAAAAGAACAGCAGGACAAGACCACGATGACATCTACTGAAGAACCATTCTTGGCTGGGGTCGATGACGTGCTGAATATCGTTTATCAAATCGACGATGATACCAATATGGCTTGGGCACGGGCCACCTGTTGTCGAATAAATTTTTTTTAATGTAAGTTGTTGAATAAATATATGCTTAACATTGTAACCAATTAGTACTGAGATGTAACAGAAAGAACACCTGTTTAGCTTACAATCGCCAGTAAGTTCGGCAGAAGCAGTCCCAGCAAACACACCAGAGAGTGCCCTTCAAACACAGACACACACACACACACACACACCAAAGAGAAGTATTAACATCCAAAATAACTGAATTAGCTCAAGCAAAGCATTTGACGACTATTCTTTAACATGTAAACACCACTGAGGGGTTTTTCTGGCTCTAGCAGCTTAAGCTTACAAGATAAGGGCAGATCAATGAGGTCAAGCATCAGAAATGGCTTAGCATGCGAGCTAAGGTAGGAGAGGATTGGGAGGGGGAGTAAGGATAAGCCAGCCAGGGCAGCTGTGGCTACCCCTCATAATTTGGTTACCCTGAGTACTATAAACATGGCAAGCACTTACATACCATACCAAACTATATATAACTGTTAAAAGACATACCCTGTTTCATGAAAATGCGCCAAGACTTCAAGAATTTTACTCCTTGGCAGGAATGGAGTTTCTTTCTTATCATAAAAGTTCATGCCAACAAAGCTCCCATAAACATCAATAAGGGGGCCTCCAAGCCCAGCCTAGTACAAAAATGAAGTGACAATGAACCAAGATTACAAGGAAAAGTTGTAATTTGTAATGCCTTAAAGATAAGTTTAGTAGATGTATTGATAGATTAACTCATATTGTGGTGCAACTATTTATTGATAGATGTATTGATAGAATTTAGGAGTACGATACCATTATTATTTACTACTACTAACATTATCTCTGATTGTCTTTCATTTCTATGCTACCCAAATTTATTTGGGATTAAAGGCTTTGTTGTTGTTATTGTATATTCTGATGCAGCTATTTATACCACCATGTAAAAAAGGCAAGAGAGGTTCGCCGGTGTACCTTCTTGATTTTACAAGTGGATATCATAAGGTCTTTGCAATCGAATCTGCTAAGGTTGGCAGTTACTTCACCACCTGTGGCCATTAATATTCCTTCATTGAAGAGACGCCCTATAGCTACTACCTTACTAGATTCAGATGGCACTTGATCAAGAATATTTGCTGGACGAACAGCACGGAAACCCTTGACACTGACAATAGCAATATTATAACTTAAATCATAACAATGCAATGTCCCACTGGAGCGTTGATTTGGGGGGAGAAACACCTCAATCTGCAATGATAAAGTAAAACTTAACCATTATCTTAGAAGAAGAAAAAGGAGTACAAAATGGTTAGGAGCACCAACCCTCAAGTTATCATCAATCTTGTTTTCATCATCAGACGTTCTAACCAAACTAGCCGAAGTCAGAATTCTGGTGCATCCATAGCAATTTATAAGCAAGCCTGTGCATGCAAAAAACCTTACGTTTCCTACATATCATAATTTTGATCATTAGTTAGTGAAGATCAAATATTAGGACAAAAAAGTAATGAGCATGTAACTGTAAAATTACCATTGAATGAACCAAGTGAGACAACACTTCGGCGTATATTTGTAACAACATTTTTATCAAGTTCACTCCAGATAACTTCCCCAGAACCACGTAAGTAGACTTTGGCACCTTTCCAAGTATGTATGTCACCAAAATCCTCTTCAAAAGAATTAAGCAAAGTCCCACAGCCTGGTTAAAGAACCAAGTACAGAAGTTGTTAATCCTACAATAGCTATAAAAAATGCACAAGGAGGACTCAGCAAAATCAAAAGCAATGACTCACATCTGATCATATCTAACGATGGTTTGGGATAGTCCATGGAGTCTAGCCACTTAAAATGTGCCATATATCCTGATGCAATAAGGTGATCAACGTTAGCACTCAGATGATAAGTATGGAAACATTCACATAATATTCTGCACATAATGATCAAAAAGTAATATTTAGAATGATGACTTGAATGATAATTCACACCTGAAGGAACTACCCTTGATACACCTGGAATACTCTCAGAAGGCAAGGAAGCTTGCTGGCTGCTATTTTTTGTTTCTCCACTTGAGCTACCTAAAATGGAAAAGATGAGAGAAGAGGAATCAGCACAATTGAAAGTTACTGCCTCACAAGCACTAAGCAGGAGTATGAAGCATACTCATGAACTTAGTGAAACAAGGTGAACCGATTAGCACTGAACCACTGGGCCATATGTTATCAAAATGATGATAAGTACAGTTGTGAAACTAACCTTGCACCACTGGTCAGGAACTTACAAACAATGATCAATAAGTTTGACTAGAAAATGATGATTAATGACTTGATAATGCACAATTTAGTGGTCTTAAGTGATCGTGCCATGCTCACCTGCAAGATAGGAGTTACAGGGTGTGGAAGTTTTTTGTATTTCATCTGTGTGTTTCTTCATTGTACAGTTGCCTCGTTGCTTATTTCCAGCACTGCATGAGAACATAGCACTATAGCAGAACATAGCACTATAGCACAGTCGCTATGATAAATATATACACAGTTCAAAAGCAAAATGGTCATACCAATGCATGAACCAAATCATACGAAAGGAACAGGGTACGAAAAAAGACATGGAAGTCGCATGCTTATAAATATTCAACAAAAGATAAGAGAGGATGGAGCAAATCCAGATGTCATAAATATGAGTTACATTGTCCATATTTTAGTCTGAACGAAAGTTTTTTAACTTTTCCTCATCAAGCAAAGGTACTAGCTTCAACATTGAAGCAAGAGCACTAAATTAGAAACAGGAGAGGTACGGGCGAAAATATCCAACAGGAAGAAGTAGAAAGAACCAAATTGTTATTAGGGGAGAAACATTCACAAAAGCAAAGCAACTACAAAAGACAAAAGGTTACAGAAAGACCAAATAGCCAATGAACCAGATTACCGTGTTAAAACTCCTACGGCTCCAAAGCTGTTAGTATGCAAAATGGCTTACGTTACAAGGGGGAAGTGGAACAGGAGTGGGTTTGGAACAAATATGGACAAGCCAATTGGGGAAGATATAGCTCATAAATACTGGAAGCCTAGAACACGTACCTGAATTTCTGAAATTGCCCCAAGTGTTGCAGAATTAAACTCCCTGGTAGGAACCAAGTTTTTTCCTTATCATGATAAAGGTTCATCCCAACAAAATTCCCATCAACATCAATAAGTGGCCCTCCAACTGCAACCTAGAACAGAAGTAAAGTGACAGAGATTACATAGGAAAATTGACATTTTTACTTCACTGCACACAGTGATACATTAGACCATTAATATCATAATGCAATTATTTGTTTCAAGTTTTCCATCATGCTGGACGGTAAGAAACAAATCAACAGTGTACCTTAGTGATTACACAAGTAGACATCTTAAGCTGTTCACGATCAGGTCCACTCGAACCATCAATCAGCAACCCACTCGTGGCCATCAATCTACCTGAGTTGAAGGCATGACCAGCAGCTGCCACCGTACTATGAGGCCCAAATTGCACCTGATGATCCAGATGTACTGGACGGACTTTAAGGAGCGACATGGCCGTGACAACAGCAATGTCTTGATCATATAGTCCCAAGTACCCTTCAACAGTTTCATTATTGGGAAGGCACTTCAATCTATAGTGATAAAAGCAGTATAACAGCACAGAATGATCACAATTATCTTGAATAAACAAAGCAAAATGGAAACAAAATGATTAGCAGCACCAACCCTCAAGTTATCATTGCTATTTCTTTCATCATTAAAGGCTCTAACTAAACATGCTGAAGTCATAAATCTTGTTTTGTGTGGTTTTGCGTGCTATAGCTATGCCTGTGCAAGCAAATAACATTGTATTTCCTACACAAGATCATGATTTCAATCATTAACTGGTGACAATTAAATACAATTTTGGAAAATTCATAAGCATATAACAGCATGATCACCATCGAACAAAGCAAGCGAGACAACACTTGAGACAAATTTGAAGCGACTTCTTTACTGAGTATACTCCAGACACCTTGACCAGAATTGTATAAGCTTCCAAATTGCTCTTCAAAAGTACTGTCCAAAGGCAAGAAACCTAAATAAAGAACATGATACAACACAACTTTGCTCTATTAGATCAATATGTGCAAGAAAAGGAAGAACCAGAAAACTCGAAATTAATGACTCAGTTTTCTTACTTCCACTTATGCAAGCTTTTTGCCTCTTATTTAAGCTTTCTGTGTGATCACTGCCCCTCTTACTTTTCTGCATCTTTCCAACCCTGAAGCATAAAGTAAATGCAAATGTTGTGTCACAACCAGTAGAGCAAGGTTGTAAAAACAATCACATTCTCAGTGCTCAAGGGTTTGCTAATACAAGTTTCATGTCAAAGCTGGTGGTTTTTGACCTCATATAAGTTTTATCGTACCCCTAACATCAAATTATAAAGGTAAACCCAAAAATTACGTTGTGACCTTTTATGTTCTCAAATTATCAAATAATATTATCAAACAGTATGTATTTTGATGAAAAGATAAATAAAATGCGCCCAAAATCAGTATAAAATAGACCTAACATAGTGTAAATAAATTTAAAAAGGCAGGACGCAAGCTCCAATTTATAGAAATCCCAGTGTTGTATGGCAAATCAGGAAGTAGTTAAATTATTGACAGCCAGTTCCTAGCAGCTGGTTATCATTGCGACAGAGTGGGCAATAGAGCAACACTATAACACAGGAGATTCAAACAAAGCAAAAGCGGAGTGCAATCCATGACAAAACCAATATGTGTTAATAGATAGATTAAGCGAGCAAGCAGCAAGCCCAAGCAAAACTGTTTGACTGACCACTTCGTTAGAAAGAAGTTCAAATCAAACAAGAAAAAGAAGTACATGGGACTCCAACGTCTGGATCTTTGCTTAAAGATAATTTACAAATTCAAATAGAGTAATCAAAGTCAGTAAATTAACCTTTCGCAATGTTTAGAGAGGACTATGATAGACACATGTATAAGCAATATCTTATGGACCAACATGTACATGGATTTTACAAAATGCTGCTACATAATCAGGGCGTTTGCTAAATATATAACAAAAGAACCCCGAATGTAGGCCTAGTGAAAGTGAATGGTTTCATTCCTTTCAAAATTCCTAAAGGGACTCGATGTTCCAAACAGGGCCTAGTCTGTGCTCTCCAATGGCTCAGAGGGATGAATCAATCATCAAGAGAAAGAAGCAGAAGTAGTAAAACTACGCTGCTTGCCACAAAAGGTTGTGAGACCACAAGCAAGTTAACACGTAATTTTAAAAACAAACCAATAATTTTTGCATGTAGATATAAATAATAAAAAAATCACATTAATCTGTGGAAGAACAATGAAATAAATATGATCAAGTGAACAAACACATTAATATGACAAGAAGGCTGAAGTTTACACTGAAAAATCCACATGACCAACACAAGAAGATATTGCTGGTGAATACGAACATCAAAGCAAGAAATCGCCAAGCAATTCACTAAGACACCAAAAACTAGAAGCAAATTTCCACCAGTCGCTGTGCACTCAGTCCAAAACTAGAAGCTGTACGTAGATGATTGGATTTGGATGTGTATACCCGATTTGAGCTTTAGAGAAGCAAATTTTGGAAGGGTCTGCTAAAATCAAACCTAAACTAGAGATCAATAGCTCCACTGAGGCAAAAACTAGAGATCCAACTCAGTCAAAACCCTAGACACAAATTTAGACGGGGATTACCTCACCTGAGGGCAATTCGAGGTTGGGGTGGTCGGCCTCGCAGAGATCTTCGGTCGTCTGGGCTCGGTAACGCGCGACTAGGGGGCGGCGGTGACGAGTACACGGTCGAGTGGAGGCGTTCGGCGGCGGCGGAGGAGGGAGAGGCGGCGGCGGCGGAGCTCGGCGCCGCTGCCCTAGCGTTGGGATGTGCTGATGTTCATGGTCGGTGGGAGTAGGCTGAATAGATAGGATGATTTTATTTTATTATTTTAGGTAATAGGATGATTTTATTTAAACAATCTCTACTACTTTTAATTACGAGTTAGTGACGGTCGTCTGTTGTATTCCAGAATATCTGATCCGTTGGATCTGACATGAACAGTTGAGATGGAAGGGGATTTCTGTTCAGTTCCAGTGTTCCAAAACTCGCCCTGCTGTCCCCGGCCTGCTCGCTTGTCGCTTCCTCCTTCGATTTGAACTCTCTCGCCTCTCCCCACAAAACCAAACCCACACAAGGGAGAAATATCTCATTGCGTTGTGGCTAAATCTAGGGTTGCTTCGCTCGCCCATGGACAACACATCCCTCCCGGACCTTGACCCGAGGCGATATGCCACCATTGTCGACAAGCCACCATCGCGCCGGCCGGAGCAAGATGGGAGAGGGATGGAGGAGGAGGAGTACATGAGAGACCTCGACGATGTGCCGCTCTCGGCGTCAGCGGCATTGGGAGGCCGGCGATGACGAGGGTCCAGGAGGAGGCACTCGCCAGGCGCGGATCTGGTCCGACCATGGCGACGATGGTCGGGGCACCCCAGAGGTGTACAAGGGACGAGATGGATGATGAGGAGGACGACGAGGAGTACTACGATGATTTAGAGGAGGAGGAGGTGGGCAAGGGTTTGAGGAGGAGTACTATGGTAGGCGGTCGCCCAAGGAGGCCCACCGCCTTGAGGACGAGAGTGAGAAGGTTGAGGAGGAGGAGGCGGAGCGGGAGGTCATTTAAGATTTAATTTATTTACTAGCCATATTATTAAATGTGCCAAAATGTGATGTTCATAATGCAGTTTGGGGTCATGTTTGATGATATGTTCATTGTATATTTTGGCAATTACATTGTTTCATATGAAAAAATCACGCATTTCAAATGAGATTTTTATATAACCTTTTACTATTCATTGTGTGCGTACATAAGTAGTACTTATGTGTATCTAAAATTTGCAAATAATTTGTAACGTGAGGGCCTTCAGATTGCGAAATTAAAGATAATTTTAAGCACGAGTTTGTAAACAGGTGCTTGGAATTTGTATGTTTCGATGAATTGATTTAAACATTCAACTATCCCATATTCAGAGTGAACAATATCGTTCAAACAAGGTTACTGCTCTTTGCAAATAAATTTTTTGTCGCAAATTGAGTTTTTGTTGTAATGCACAGGCACATGACTAGTATGGACACATGTTAGAAACATGGTGTTGGACATGGACCCACTATGAGACACTGCGAGAACGTTGTATTCTTTCATGTCATCAGTTGGTATCATATACGATGTGTATGCTATATCATTCGACTTGAGATTGTCGCATGTTCTCAAGATGCGTAATGGCTTACACAGGGTCGTCAAACGCTACACTGTAACTGGGTAGTTATAAAGATGGCTTTTGGGTTTGTCATGAAACATGTTGTGAGACATGGTCGATCAAGATAGAATTTGGCCCTCTATTCAACAGGAGAGATATCTTTAGGCCTCTCGAGTGGACGGATCCGGAAAATGCATGGCCATACTACTCAAGTAGAGAGTTAAAGAGTTAACTCAATACATTCGGGGAATCCGAGTCACGACATCGAGAAAGAGTGGTCGAGCCATCCAATTAAGGATGATAATTTCTCGTCTTGGGTTTGACCGATATCGTGAGGCAAAAGGAAAAGCATATACGACATTGTTGAGATTAAATCGATCTTTACATGTACTTGGGAGTCGAAGAAGTCTGCTAGGGGTGCTATCGACTATTGATCGAATGCTCGATGATCGGTAGGAGTACTCGATGGTCGAGTAGGTGTACCGATGGTCGATAGGGTAATCAACCATGTCCGAGTTCACGTGAACCTATAGGGTCGCATGCGCTAAGGGGTTGTAACTAATTCGGATAGGGACTCGAGTTGTAATGGGCTTAGAGTTCCTAATGGGCTTCAAGGGTTGAAACCCGTTATGGGACGTTTATATAAAGGGAGGAGGTGCTGGCTTTGCGATGTATGAGATATAGGAATTCATAATTCCTAAAACCCTAGCCGCCAGCCCTCCTCCGCTTAGAACCGCTCAACCGGCGCTAGCACTCCGGCAAGTGGTGTTCCTGCCCCGTACATGTGGATACCTTGGAGGTGTTGCTGCGAAGCTTCAACGCTAGGACGATCCGCAACCTGTGACGCTCAAAAGAAGTTGTTGAAGGAGGAGCATGGCTAGTACGACTACGTCTGCACTACTGCGCTACATCGACTTTACTTCCGCTACGGGTCTACGCGTCTAGTGGTAATTCTGTGATCTATAACTTGTAGCGGTTCCTTGGTTATGTGGTAGAAAATTTTTGATTTTTCGCTAGAGTAGCCTACCTGTTCCTAAAAAATCACCTATTTATTTAACTAGTCATGTGCCCGTGCGTTGCAACAAAAACTCAATTTGCGACAAAAAAATTATTTGCAAAGAGCAGTAACCTTGTCTGAACGATATTGTTTACTCTAAATGTGCAATAGTTGAATGTTTAAATCAATTCATCAAAATATACAAATTTCAAGCACCTGTTTACAAACTCGTGCTTAAAATTACCTTTAATTTCGCAATCTGAAGGCCCTCACGTTACAAATTATTTGCAAATTTTAGATACACATAAGTACTACTTATATACAGACACAATGAATAGTAAAAAAGGTTATATAAAAATCTCATTTGAAATGCGTGATTTTTTCATATGAAACAATGTAATTGCCAAAATGTACAATGAACATATCATCAAACATGACCCCAAACTGTACTATGAACGTCACATTTTTTTGGCACATTTAGTAATATGGATAGTACATAAATTAAATCTTAAACGACCTCCGACTCCACTCCCTTCTCCCCAACTGTCGGCGTATTCCACCTGACAGGCCCGGCGTCTACAGACCGGGTTTGGTTCGGTAGGAGGGCGTCTTCGCGGCTGGCTAACCCTAAAAGGTGAAAACCCTAGAGACTCCCACACGGAAGGCTCCGGCGTCTATGAACTAGGATGACACAAAAATTTTACCCAGGTTCAGGCCCCCTTCGCCAGGGTAACAACCCTACGTCCTGCTCGATTTCTATAGAATGCTTGAGGCTAGTACAGAGCTTTCTAGGTTACAAGTTCCTCCCTAGGCTCTTTCTCTGTTCGATTGAGGCGCCAGACATTTGACCTCTCCACGGATCCCCTTCCCCATGCAGGCGTCCTTATATAGGTAAGACCAGCGGAGTAGGTGAAAGGAGGTCATCATCTTGATCTAAACACATTTATTGCTCCTTCCGTCTTTGTCCGTTCCTCGGCCTCATTAAATGCCGACGATGGCCGCCCGTCCGCCGGGATCGACCCCTTTGTGACGGGTAGGTGAGAGGCGTCAGAGAAATGGGCTTGGCGCAGAAACCCTCACGGTGATAGGCACGACGACAAAACTGCCGCGCTGGGCGTGTCTGACGGGGAAGGAGACTTCGAGGTGAAGCCACCATGCCCACCATTTTGCCTTACGGCTGGGCGAGCAGGGCGTCCTCGCCCACCTGCTCGTCGGACGCCACGTGGGCCGTCACCACCGACGGGCGCACGCCGCCAGTCGCCCGAGCCGCCCGCCGGCGGCGAGCGCGAGCGTCCTCGCCCGCCGTCGTCGGACGCCCGTGGGCGTCACCGGCCGACGAGGCGCTTTCGCCGCCCGTCGCCGAGCCGCCACGCGTGGCGTGGCGGCGGCAGCGCGGCGTCCTCGCCCGCCACTCGCCGCCAACGCCACGTGGGCGTCACTGGCCGCGGCGTACTTCGCCGCCCGTCGCCGAGCCGCCACGTGGCTGGCGCCGCGGCAGCAGGCGTCCTCGCCTGCTCGCCAAACGCCATGAGCCGTCACTGCCGGCGGGCGTCTCGCCGCCCGTCGCCGAAGCGCCCACGTGGGCTGGCGCCGGCAGCGAAGCGTTCTCGCCCACTCGCCGGACGCCACGTGGGTAAATCACTGCCGACGGGCACACTCGCCGCGGCCGCCCGAGCCGCCACGTGGTTGGGCGCCAAGCGGCAGGCGCCTCGCCCACCTTCTCGCCAGGCGCCACGCGGACGCTTTTGTGCGGCGGAGAGGTACCCAACAGAAATCTGTTGACAGTAGCCCCTGGGCCTGCCCTAGAGCGCGGGCTAGAGCCTTTTGGAACCTTCATTGAATGCTTGGTGCGCTCTTGGGCGTGGCCACCACTCATGAGGATACGACCGCCTCGGTTCCCCCGTGTATCCGCAGACTTTCCTTGGGACCCGAAACGGCGCACGATCTTGTCTCTTCACGAACCGTCGGCGCGGGTGATGCAGATATATAGATACATTTGTGCCAAGCGGTTTACGCCTTCTGCTTTCTTGCGCACATCAACTTTCGCTTCTTCGTCTTCCTTGCTCCAAGTCTTTTTCTTCTTTGCATCCATGGCACCCTCCATTCCTGCTTCCACCGCTGACGCTGGCACGGTGAGGAAGATCTCTCACATCGCGCCGGAGGGCACCTTCCGCCTTCGCGCGGGGACTCCCACGCCACGGTGCCTTTCGGATGAAATCATCATCCATACCTGGGCGATGATGGCGGGCCTGCTCCCGCCATTCTCTGAATTTTTTCTCACTGTCCTCCATTTCTATGGAATCCACCATCTTCACCTCACCCCCAACTCCATCATATTTCTTTCCATCTTCGCACACCTTTGTGAAATGTTCATGGGGGTGATGCCGAACCTTCCTCTTTTCCACTACTTCTTCCTCTGTCGCGGCTCCGACAACAGCGAGATAGTGGGGAGCTGCTATTTCCGCCTCCGGGACGGATTGGCCTCCCGCTACATTGCCTTCCAGCCCAAATCCAACTGGAAGTTGTGGCGCAGCGACTGGCTGTACATCAATGACAACAGTGGAGTCGACGCCTTGGGAGTGCCCGCCGGGGCAGCGGAGGTCTCTGAGAGCTGGAACTCGCCGGTCGAAGAGACGGCGGAGCTCCTTGCAATGGCGGCCCACATCAACAGATGTCGGGACGCCGGATTAACTGGGGGCCTGGTCGCCCGGGACTTTGTGACCCAGAGAATCAGCCCTCTTCGTCGACGCGCCCGTCCTGCATGGCAGTACACAGGCGACGACGACATGACGCGCACATGGCCTGGACGTAAGTCTTCACTTTCCCTTAGGTTCTTTTTGGCAAATATGCTTCTTTATGTGGCTTCCTACCAACCGACAACCATTCTTTATCTTTTGCCAGGCACGGGAAATCTGGAGGAGTCGATTGCTAGCGAGATGGCTTTTCGGGCCGATCTTCGCCGATTCAAGCGGCTTGACTTTCGGCGGCGGCTCGATCGCTTCGCCGACTTGAGCACGTGAGCCTGTGGATCGTCGGCGGCTCGAGGATGGACTCCATCGGGCTTGTTGTGGTACTGCCGCGACGACCTGGTGATCAAAGGATCGACCACCGCCATCGGACGGGCAGGCAGCGATCACTCGCCCAGACGCTACGGGCGGATCCCAAGAAGGCGCGCCACGGACCAAACTCCGCCGCGCCGGCCTTGACGCGGCGGCACCTTCGCAAAGCGGCAGCGAGGCTGCCCCGCCATGACTTCATCGCCGGAGCCGCCGCCTCTGCGGCGCCAGCTCCATCGCCTTCACGATCCATCCTCGGCGCCAACCCGACAACTACGGCGCGGAACCTTCAACCACGGAGGTTCGCTCTCGCGCCAACAGGCGGGCTCACACTCCGGTGGTCGCCTTGACTTGAGGGTGCCGCCAAGGCGCCTCTCACGACGCGCCACAGGCGCGAGCACCCGCACCCATTGAGGCGGCAGGCTCTCGCGCCTCCGCCCACCACCGCCCAGAAGGGTCGAGGAGGGCGACCCTAGCACCAGCGCTCCCAGGCATCTCGCCCCGCGCGCGCCATCGCCCCTGGCGGGCCGTCGAGCTCTTCAAGATTGGCGAATCTGCGCCTCGGGCTCGCCCCGCCACCACCGCCAAACATGGCGACCGGCCAGCCAATGGTGGCGGTAGTGAGCGGTGAGCTGGAAAGGGAGCGGGAGAGGGCGGCGGTTGAACTGGCGCAGGAAAGGGCCAACATGGCCGCAATGCAGCTGCGGGCGGAGAAGGCCGAAGAGCGGGCAGAGAGGGCCGAGGCGGTGCTAAAGCACTCGGAGCGCGAGTCTTTCCTCCTGCGGCGCAATCTCGCCATCATGCTCAAGAAGGCCTTCCAGCGCACGAAGAGGTGCTTGGAGCCCTTGGGGGCGGCGTTGAACGCGCCATTGGAGGACTCCGCCTTGCAGTTTGCCCACGCGACCAACCAGGCCGCAGAGGCACTCCGGGGGTTGCCCGCTGCCTTGGTCGCCCACTCCGCCAGAGAGGGGTGGGAAGTCGTGATTGTGGCCGCAACTTACGCGCTGGCCTGCTGCGCCAGCCGCGACGCCGCTCTCGACCCAATGGCGGTGGTGACGGCCGGCGTTGAAGGAGACGCGGCGTAGGCGGAGGCACGGGTGCGCGCAACCGCCGAACATGTGGCTGGGCTGTTGCAGGTGGAGTAGCCGATCATGGATGTCTCCACTCAGCAGGCGGAGGAAGGCGACGACGGCGGCGACCTTGACTTCGATGACGAGTGAAGGGCCGGGCAGTCGTCTTTGTCTTTGTAGTTTTATTTCCTTTTGTGGTCTGTCTGTATAAACACTTGGGCAAACTTCAGTGAAATGAATATTTCTTGTTTGATGTTACCTGTGTGTTTATCTATCTTGACCAAATTCGCTCAATTGAGCCATCAGGCGGTCAATTTTTAACTTGGCTGAAACGCCTGATGAACGCTTTAGGTTAGATCAGCGTTTCTGAGTCTCGCCAGCAGTCCCATGTATTCGCTGCGAACACAAGTATAGATTGTGCAAGTCAGATGGGACTTAGGCAAAAAATGACCTTAAGACCAACAAGAGGTGCAAGACGTAGCTTAGTCTTAGCATCGGGTTTTTGCAAAGGATTGTCGCTGGTTCAAATTTTTCCTGAACTTAGGCCCTGATGATCGCTTGGAACCGTGCTTCAGCGCAACGCGGCGAGGCAACAAGTTTCCGAGAGTGTTCTTAGGCCAGCATTACTCGACGGTGACAACCAGCGGTGCTTCTGGGAGCCAACCCGAAGTGTGCGAGCCGTGTTTGAGTACCGTGCCCAACTTACACTCCAGTCACTTGACCTTGCAGGACGTTAACACTTAGAACAGCTCCTCTTATTATCATCAAGGGCCATTGGATTCTGACGCCCGCGATAATCATGCATAGCTTGATCCATCTTAGTGTATGCACATAAGGAAGCGACCAAAAACTACGACACGAAGCACTTATCTTGCTTTACATGCCGTTGGATGACCAGCCCCCAGGCAACTAGACGACTATCCTCTGAGCGCCGGGTGACCAGCCTTCTGAGCGCCGGGCGACCATCCTCTGAGAGCCGGACGACCAGCGGAGATGCTAGGGCCTTTCGCGAAATAGGCCGTTCCGACACTTCTGAGCTTAGCCTGTGCGCACAGATAGCTACTAGAAGGATGAGTAGATGCTAAGAAGGGCATACGCAAGGTAGGCCCAAATAATCTAAGTCCCAGCATGGGGTAGTCCTGATCCGCTCGGTTTGGCTTCTAAGTCCTTGTGGCCCTCTAGGAAATCGAACTACGGCGCTGTGTGCCAAAGCAGCGGGCTCCCAGGAGTGGTACAAGGCCGACGGTGCTCGCGGTGATGACCAGCGGTGCTTCAGAGAGCCAACCCGAGGCGTGCGAGCCGCGTTTGAGCACCGTACCCAACTCGCCCCCCAGTCGTCCGTGCTTGCCAGACACAGACGCCGAGTGTTGCCACAGATCACCAAGGAATTAGCAAACGTACGGGACCAGCGACACTCATGCAACAAATCGCCACTCAGGGCACAGAAAGGGACAACAATAGTAAAGCAAAAAGCCCTCTAGGCAATAACTTCACTAACGCAAGAACCGCCGATCACGGTAGAGAGACCTACCCGGAGACGTCGGAGCGGGTCATTGGTACTAATCTTTTCAAGGATAGAACTTCCACAACAGCTCAATGTTGTGGGAATTCGCCAGTTCTTCGCCGTCCTCAGTGGCCAACCGGACCGCCCCGGGTCGAGATACTGAGACCACTTTGAAAGGGCCCTCCCACCGGGGAGACAACTTGTGCAACCCGGCATGCGTCTGAATCCTGTGCAAGACCAAGTCGCCCACTGCCAGTGTTCTCTCAGAGACCCGGGTGGCATGGTACCGCCTGAGGCTCTGCTGATACCGGGCGGCGCGAAGGGCGGCCCGATCACGCACTTCTTCCAGGAGATTGACTTTCTCTCGGCGGAGATCCTCCTGGCCTTCTTCGTTAAATGCCGAGACGCGCGAAGAGCCGAGCGACAGCTCAGAGGGGAGAACAGCCTCCGCCCCGTACACCAAGAAGAAAGGTGTCTCGCCAGTGGCTCGACTGGGTGTGGTGCGAAGCGACCACAGCACTGCCGGGAGCTCTTCTGTCCACCGCGCGCCCCGCTTGTGGAGTCGATCAAACGCCCTTGTCTTGAGGCCCTTCAACACCAGCGCATTGGCACGCTCTGCTTGACCATTGCTCCTGGGATAGGCCACCGAAGCAAAACATACTTTGACGCCCATTTCTTCACAGAACTCCAGGAAGGCTGCGTTGGTGAACTGAGTCCCATTGTCGGTGATGATGCGGTTGGCGACCCCAAAACGGGTAAAGATCCCGTGCATGAACTTGACGGCAGCAGCAGCCGTGATGGCACGCACCGCTTCAGCTTCAACCCACTTGGTGAATTTGTCGATGGCGACGAAGAGGTGGGTGAAGCCCCCGTAACTCGAGGAACGGACCGGGATATCAACCCCGGATCGCAAGCGGCGAGAGAGCGGGATGGTTTGCAGAGCTTGGGCTGGTTGGTGGATTTGCCTAGCGAAGAACTGAAAAGCTTCACATATCCTCACCAGCTCGCAAGCATCCTGGAGGGCAGTAAGCCAATAAAATCCTTGGCGAAACGCTTTGCCGACTAGCGTTCGGCCGGACATATGGCTCCCGCACATGCCTCCATGGATATCAAAGAGCAGGCTGCTCCCCTCTTCCCGAGTGATGCACTTCAGTAGAACTCCATTTCTGCTCTGGCGGTATAGGTCCCTACCTACCAGAGTATAGCACTTGGCCTTGCGTGCAATCTTCTCAGCTGAGGCATCATCGTCGGGGATCACTTGGTCGCGTAGGAAGGCTAGGATAGGATCCAGCCACCGATCTTCCTGGCCAAGTGTGGCGAACACTCGGTGCTCGCCCGGGTACTCCGCTGGGCCGAGCTTTTCCCCTGATGCTGCATCGGCAACACCGCCGCCTTCCCTCCGGGACACAGGGGCTAAAGCGGCACCGCCGCCTTCCTCCTGGCTGGAGGCCGTGGTAGCGGTGCCGCCTTCCCCACCTGAGCCGGAGGCCGCAATGGCCATGCCGTCGTCCCCACCTGAACCGGGGGCTGCGACAACGACACCATCATCCCCACTTGAACCGTGGGCTGCGATGGACGGTCGCGATAGCCTTTCTTTGAAGACCCTGACCGAAACAGAAGCCCTTGAGGACGCAAGCTGGGAAAGCCCGTCCGCAATGTGGTTGTCGCGACGAGGGATGTGGACATACCCCAACCCCTCGAAACGACGCTCCATCTTCCAGACCTCGCCAGGTACGTCGCCATGGTGGGGTTGGAACACTGGAACTCCTTCCGCGCTTGATTGATGACTAGCAAGGAGTCACCTTTGACTTGGAGATGCCGGATGCCCAACGCCAAAGCGATGCGCAACCCGGCCAGCAGGCCTTCATACTCAGCTATGTTGTTTGTGGCCTTGAAGTCGAGGGCGACCACATACTGAAGGGTGTCACCGGTCGGGGAGACCAGGACAACTCCAACCCCCGCGCCCTCCAGCCTGAAGGAGCCATCGAAGAACAATGTCCATGGAGAAGGCGCGGGTGCTCCTTCAACTTCCGGAGTGGCGGGAGTCCACTCAGCAATGAACTCCGCCAGCTTCTGACTCTTGATGGCGGTGCGGGGTAGTTGAACTCCCCCAGCTCCACCGACCATTTAGCGATACGGCCTTCTGCTTCACGGTTGTGGAGAATTTCTCGCAGAGGATAGGCCATGACCACGGTGATTTCTCGCCCTTGGAAATAATGCTGCAGCTTCCTTGATGCCACTAAGACTGCATACAGCATCTTCTAGGCCTGCGAATATCGAGTTTCTGCGTCATGCAACACCTTGCTAATGTAGTAGATCGGCTTCTGGACACCTTCCCTCTCCGCAACCAGCACCGCGCTCACCACCTTAGGAGTGGCAGCGATATACAGGAGCAACGGCTCACCCGATGCAGGGGAAACCAGCACCGGGGGAGAGGTGAGGTACTGCTTCAAGTCTTCAAATGCCTTCCGTGCTTCCTCTGTCTACTCAAAGTGGTTAGTCTTCTTCAGCAACGTGAACAGAGGCAAGCCTCTTTCTCCCAATCGGGCGATGAACCGCCCGGGAAGGCGAGCGGTCGTCGCATCAACTGTTTGAGTCGCACTGGCGGCTTCATGTGCTCGATGGCCGCTATCTTGTCAGGATTGGCTTCAATGCCCCGGCTGGACACCAGGAAACCTAGCAACTTGCCGGAGGGCACACCGAACACACATTTCTCTGGGTTGAGCTTCAGGCAATTCTTCCGGAGGTTGGCAAAAGTTTCCTCCAGGTCTTGGATTAGTTCTTCGCTCTTCTTAACTTTCACCACTAAGTCATCAACGTAAACCTCAAGATTACGCCCTATCTGAGGACGGAAAGTGATATGCATGGCACGTTGGTAAGTAGAACCAGCATTCTTTAAACCGAAAGCCATTCTAACATAACAATAAACACCGTGAAAGTTACCATGATCTTCTCTTCATCTTCTACCGCCATGCTAATCTGGTGATACCCAAAGTACGCATCCAGAAAGCACAACAGCTCTCACCCGACCGTGGAGTCAACAATGAGGTCGACTCGCGGCAGGGGGTAAGGATCCTTCGGGTAGGCCTTGTTGAGGTCGGTGAAGTCGACACACATACGCCACTTCCCGTTGGACTTCTTGACAAGCACAGGGTTGGCAAGCCACTCTGGGTGAGTGACTTCCCGAACTATCCCTGCGCGCAGCAGCTTCTCTACCTCCTCCCGAATGGCTTCTTGCCGCTCCGGCGCATGCCTCTGGACCTTTTGCTGGATCGGGCGCGCTTCAGCGAGTGTTGCCAATCGGTGCTCGATCACCTCCCTAGGGACCCCAGTCATGTCGGACGGTTGCCAGATGAACACGTCGGAATTTGACCGGAGGAAGGTGACGAGCGCATCTTCCTATTTGGCGCTGAGGCTGGCGCCAACGTTGATGGTCTTTTAGGGCTCTTCCTCACTCAGGGCGACCACCTTAACCTCACCGGTAGAGCCAGGTGAGGCGCGGGTCCGGGCCTGAGGGACTCCCGAGCCGGCGGCGCCGGCATGGCCGACGCAGGTGGCGCCAGCCAGGTCCCATGCCTGCTTGTGGCAGCGCAGGGCCTCTGACCTATCCACCTGAATTGTAATGGGGCCGCCGGGCCCCGGCATCCTCACCACCATATAAGCATAGTGGGTTGCTGCCATGAACTTGACCAACGCCGGTCGGCCAAGCAGGGCATTTTATGGGAGGTCGAAATCAGCGACCTCAAAATCCACCATCTCGGTGCGGTAGTTATCCTTCCCCCCGAAGGTGACTGGAAGGCGCACTTGACCCAAGGGGATCAAGCCAGCCTTCGGGGAGACCCCGAAGAAAGGCAAAGCTGGGCGCAGATCCTGCTGCGGGATCTGGAGCGCCAGGAATGCCGAAGAGGACAGGAGGTTGATAGAACTCCCTCCGTCCACCAGCACTCGCCCCAGCCGTACATTCCGGATCGTGGGAGACACCACGATCGGGAGATGCCCTAGGCCGGTGGTGCTTTCAGGGTGGTCGGCCTGACTGAAAGCGATCGTCTGCTCCGATCACTTCAGCATCCGACCCGCCCCCGAGCTCGATGCCATGGCGCACACTTCCCTCTTTAGCCGTTTATACGCGGCGTTGGAGGGAATGGTGGATGAGCCACCATGAATGTAGGCCACAGCGTGATCCGCTTTCTTTGGAAAACCGGTAGGCGGGGTCTTCGTCTTGGTAAATGCGTCGGCGGCGCTCCTAAGCATTGCTCCACCATCTCGCTCACGACCCGACAGCCGTCCAGGTCATGAGTGTTGGACCGATGGATCGGGCAGTAGAGCTCGCCCTCCTTCTGCTCGCGGCGGTCGTTCCGATGACCGCGGCGGTCATCGCGCCGATCACGGCGATCCTCACGCCGGTCGCGGTGATTATCGTGCCGGTCCCAGCGGTTGCGCTTCCGCCGCGCGGGGTCCTCGTCGTCGCGCTCGGCGGCCAAGACCTACCGGGTCTCTCCTGCCGCACGCTTCCGCGCCCTCCGACTTGCATGGCCGGAACCCTTCGAAGTTTCAGCCTCGTCCTTGCCTCGGCCACCCGTGGGGCCAGATGCTGGCCCCCTCACCTCCGCAGCCCGCGCACACTTATGTGCGAGGGAGAAGAGCTCGAAGGTGGTGCTGATGGTACGGGTGGCCATCTTCTCCTTCATCTTACGGTCTCGAACGCCTCTCCGGAAGGTGATGACGACCGATTGCTCCAAAATGTGGGGGATCGTATTGCGGTAGTGGCAAAACCGCCGGATGAAGTCGCGCAATGACTTCCCCTTCTCCTGCTCCAGGGCGTGGAGGTCGTCCTCCACGCCTGGCTGCGCAAAAGAACCTTGAAAGTTGGCGACGAAGAGGCCGCACAACTCCCCCCACGAGTGCACCGACCCTCGAGGGAGATTTAACAGCCAAGAGTGGGCAGAGCCCGTCAAGGCCGTCGGAAGATAATTGGCCATGATCTTTTCAGACCCACCGGCCGCTCGCACCACCGTAGTATATATTTGCAGGAACTCCTCTGGATTGGTGGTGCCGTCATACTTCTCTATGGACGCTGGGCGAAACCTGTCGGGCCACGCCACGCGGCGCAGCCGTCGGGTGAAAGCCTGGCACCCAACGCCAAAAAGGGAACCCGGCCGCTCACCGGGAGCACGGTCCGGAGACCGCCCCCGAGAGCGCAGGGCCTAGCTCCCCATAGAATCGGAGGAGTGGGCCTCCTCCTTGGTCTGAGAATGAGAGACGCGGGAGGGACTCTCACTATCGGCAGCTATCTGCTTTTTGCGACAGCGCTCCGAGACCGGGCGGCGTGGCAAGCGACCACGGAGGTCATCACCGCGCTGCCGGCGGCTCTCATCCAAGTGAGTCCGGAGGTCCCCACGGTCCCTTGCGGAACCGGGACCGGCGCTGCGTGTGCCCTTCCTTCGGCTCCGGCCCGCCTGGCCAGAGCTACCTTTGTTAAGGCGGCTAGAGCGCTGAGAGCTTCGGCATGCGCCCGAGCAATGGTGTACCAGCAGTACGGTGGTCGAAACCCTACGAGTTGGGCGCATCCACGAGACCGGCGACGCTCCCCAGCCACGGGGTGGCCGGAGAGTCTCCCGTGAGTTCCACCGGAGGGTGGCCCAGGAGGAGACGAACAGCATGCAGATTTTAGCAGGTGGGCGCCTCCATGGCGATCGGCGCGCCGCGGGTGCTCGGCGCTTCGAGCAACCCGCCACCTGCGAGGCGGGCGAGACGATCCTCCGGCCGTGAGAGTGCCAGATGCGCAGGCTCGCTCGCCCTGCCGGTTCTTGACTTGAGAATCCGCCATCTCCAGATGCGCGGGCTCGCTCGAGCAAAGAGCAAAGTTTTTCGGGGAGTTGGCCGGGAGAACCAACCACTAGCCCCTACAGCGCGCCCTGCCGGCGTATTCCACAGACAGAACTGGTGTCTATAGACTGGGTTTGGTTCGGTAGGAGGGCGTCTTCGCGGCTGGCTAACCCTAAAAGGTGAAAACCCTAGAGACTCCCACACGGAAGGCTCCGGCGTCTATGAACTAGGATGGCACGAAAATTTTACCCAGGTTCAGGCCCCCTTTGCCAGGCTAACAACCCTACGTCCTGCTCGATTTCTATAGAATGCTTGAGACTAGTACAGAGCTTTCTAGGTTACAAGTTCCTCCCTAGGCTCTTTCTTTGTTCGATTGAGAGCACCCAGATTACTTGACCTCTCCACCGGATCCCCCTTCCCCAAGCACCCGGGCGCCCTTATATAGGCTGGGCCAACGGGAGTAGGTGAAAGGAGGGTCATCATGCTGATCTAAACACATTTATTGCTCCTTCCCGTGTTGTCCCGTTCCTCCAGCCTCATTAAATGCCGACGATAAGCCGCCGGTCCGCCCGAGATCGACCCCTTTGTGACGAGTAGGTGAGGCGTCGAGAATGGGCTTAGCGCGAAAACCCTCACGGTTGATAGGCGACATAGCGAGCTGCCACTGCGCAGATGATGGGAAGGAGACTTCGAGGTGAAGCCACCGTGCCCACCATTTGCCTTCTGGCGACGGGCGGCAGGCGTGCCTCGCCCACTGCTCGCCGGACGCCCGTGGGCCGTCACGGCCGGGCGGGCGCCTTTCGCCGGTCGCCGAAGCCGCCACGTGGTTTGGCGCCCGGCGCAAGCGTCTCGCCCACTGCTCGCCGGATGCCCGTGGCCGTCACGGCGGCGTGGCGTCTCGCCGCCCGTCGCCCGAAGCCGCCACGTGGTGGCGCCGGCGGCGTCTCGCCCGCCCTTTCGCCGAATACCCGTGGGCCATCACCGGTGGCGGCGCCTTTCGCCCGCCGGTCACGTGCCGCCATGTGGCTGGGCGCCGCGGCAGCAGGCGTCTCGTCCACTGCTTCGCCAGCGCCACGACCGCTTTGTGCGGCGGAGAAGGTACCCAACAGAAATACGGCGACACCAACCTTCTTACCCTCGTCCCCCTGGGCGGCTGCGGCCTCCTTGGGCAGCACCGCCCAGCCATAGTACTCCTCCTCGAAACCCTTGCCCACCTCCTCCTCCAAATCATCGTAGTACTCCTCGTCATCCTCCTCATCATCCATCTCATTCTTGTACACCTCCGGGGTGCCCTGACCTTCGTCGTCGTGGTAGGACCCGATCCGCGCCCTGGGCGAGTGCTTCCCCTCCTCGGACCCCTGGTCATCGCTGGCCTCCCGACGCCGCATCGCCGAGAGCAGCACATCGTCAGGGTTGTAGGGTCGAGGATGCGCCTAGAGGGGGGGTGAATAGGCGTTTTACGAAATTCGATCGCTCACTAAAATCGATCGCCCTAATACACCCCTAAGTCAAAACCTAATCAAATATATATGCGGAAGCGATAAACTAGGTTTTGACAATTAAAGCCTAAATCAACTAGGCTCACTAGTGCACTTAACTAAATTATGTCTCTACACTAGAATTGCTAAATTGAACAATCAATTAATACTAAGCAATTCTAATACATTCAAGCAATTGATAAATATGCAAAAGGTAAATACTTGAATGTAACGAGACAAGGGACAACCGATGTTTTTCAGTGGTGTTCGGAGACTTGCGGTCTCCCTAGTCCACGTTGAGGCTAGCAGAGCCACTCGGACCGGCTCCGCTCGAGCACCGCCTCTTTCCACTAGTCGTGGTTTTCACGCTCGTAGCGTAGGCTCAACCGAACCTTCACAAACTTGCGGGGCTTCTCACACTTGAGAGCTCCGCGCCGACGCCTCGCGCAGTCTAGAGTCGGCAACCTCCAAGAGTAATAAGCCGCTCCTTCGCTTGAACCTCCTTTGGGCACAACAAATCGCTCCTCGGTGATCACCAAGTGCAACACATGCACAAGGACTCCCTCAAGTGCAACACATGCACAAGAGGCTCTCAAACCACTCACTAATTGCAACACATGCAATTAGCCTCACTCTTAAGCTCAAGAAGCAAGGGAGAAGAGCAACACATGCAAATGACTCCCACACAGACCAACTTCTTGCCCAAGCCCCCAAGGGGTGTATTTATAGCCCACCAAGAAAACTAGCCGTTGGGGGCTCAAAGCAGGCGAAATGACAAAAGTCTTGGTACTACCGCCTCTAAGGGCAGTAGTACACGCCCAGCCCCAATCGGCTAACGGTCACATGTCGTACTACCGCCCTCTGGCGCAGTAGTACCGACTTTCTTGATACTACCGCCTCCCTGCAGCAGTAGTCTTGGCCTCGTATATGAGAAAAATCACGCTCTGGAAGATACCTACATGAGGCTTAGGCCGGTAGTACCGCGACTAACGGTACTACCGCCCATGCACAGCGGTAGTGCCGGCCACCCTGGAGAAAAACCAATTCGACTCCGAAAACCATTTCTCCAAAAACCGAAACCCATTCTTTGAGCCTCTAGATGATCAACACATGATCAAACACACGTGCAAAACACATTTGCACCAACTTAGCTCATGCTCAAAGAATTTCAACCAAATTGCAAAACACATTTACAATCAACTCAAGATCTATTTGCAAGGCGTATTAAGCAAATCAAACTCGAGTTTATGAGATTAATCCCCTAGCTATGTGAAGGTCAACACAAGACCGGTCAACTTGCCAACACCGTTGCAAGCCCCACTCACATGCTCTCGAATTCGGACTCATAAACCTCGGTTTATTCGCTGTGAACTTGCAAATAGCATATAAACGCATTTCATGCTTGAGCACTACTCTTTGCAACACATGCAAAAGTCTAGCTCCAAGCAACATCAAATCAAGATGCATGAACTCTTTAATTGCAACACATGCAATTCTCTAGTTCCATGCAACACCAAAACCAAACTTCAACTAAACCAAAACCATACGTATGAGCTCTTTACTGCAACACATGCAAGCCTCTAGCTCCATACAACATACAACATAAAATCATGCTTGAGCTCTCTCCTTTACAACACATGCAAAACTTAGCTCCAAGCAACCACAAGGTTTATAAAGATGTTTTGCGAAACCAAAGCATGAAGCTTCAACTAATGCAACACATGCAAAAGTGAACTTCACATAAAAGCCAACGACTAGCTTATCCTATTTGCAACACATGCAAATCAAAGCATAATCGAAAACCAAATGCATATGCTCTTCCTCTTTGCAACACATGCAAATCGGAGCATAAACCAAACAACCAAGCATAACTTTTAACCCATTCGCAACACATGCCAAATGGTTAAACTTCATGCAAAAACCAAATCCAAATGGTTGAGCTTGAGTGAGCGCGGATTGAGATCACCAACACATGATGAAGCTCAAGCAAAGAGGCAACCCTCTTAATAGTGCGGCGATAAAAGATCTAGACTCAAAGACTACAAAAGTCCTTAGCCTATCTAGTTATACCTTCGCCACAAATGCATAAGCAATCCCCTTTGGGGTCTTTATGATCATCACTTTGATACTCCCCGAGATCTCTACTCGACTCCTCTTGGGATCCACTCTTGGCGCCTATCAACTCATGATGCCGTCCTTGTCCGTTTTCATCATCTCATCCATCTTTGGACCTAACTCAAACATAACTCAAGAAACTTGTTAGTCCAAGATGCATGGTTGTCTCAATTATCTTTTGCACTCCATTAACACATAATAGATGCCTTTAGATCAATTGAGCACAACCTAAATCAATAGAAATGATTTAAGTGTGTCTTAAGTACAATAATGCAACTCATGCTTTATTATACTTAAGAACTATTCATTGTCCTCAATTAATCACGGAGCACCATCAACACATGATGAAGTGTTAGTTAATGATTAATAAGACAAATGAACTCAATTTAAATTATCATTTAAATTGATATGAGTATATATTAACTACACAAGTTTTCATATACTCACGTTGATGAAAAATAATGATCCATTATTTGTAAACTATATGGAAATGATCATTACTCTAAGTCATCAACTATAGAATAAACTCCACATGTATATGTGCATAAATATGATTGACTTGGAGATAATATGCACATATTTACTTGATCATTTTGGAGTATGTCCTATATTACCATGAGTATACTTATAACTAGGCAATTCAAACATATACTCAAGGATTTAGTTTCTTTGTCTTGATCCTTATGTATATCAATAAAGAATCGATCAATACAAAGAGATTTTCAAGTTAAACTACAAACTCCCCCTAAGTATGTGCATCCATGTAATATATGGATTGGGAACCATGATGCACATTTGTGGTTAATATAATGGGGACATTCATACTTTAACTTGACTCCAAAGTATGCAACTAATACTAGAATGAATATGCAAACATACCTTGGGTTTTCCATTTTTCAATGCGATGAGACTAAACAAAGATATTCTAAATAAACAAGTTAGTCTCGATATAAGATTTGTCATTAATAACAATATCGCATTAGGGGATAAACTTAATATGAGATTTGTCATTAACACAAGATTAGATTTGTCATTAACACCAAAACCATAACTAATGAAGGTTGAACTTACAATCTCCCCCTTTTTGGTGATTAATGACAAATCCAAGCTTAATGAGCACATTTGGGTTAAAACTAACATGTTGAGAGAATTTAAGCTAATTGAACACATATGCATATTAATTCTTCCCCTTAATCATATTAAGCTTACTTTTTAAACCAAATGACATTAAGCTTCCTAATTCTCCCCCTTTTGGCATTAAGCACCAAAAATGGAAAACTAAAAGATTAACTTGAAATACATTCTTCCTCCTATTTGGCATTTAAACATTTATCATTAATAAGATTTATCATTATCTCCCCTTTTGGCATTTATCTTAAGAAATAATTCTCCTTTGTATTTCATTTTTCTCCCCTTTTTACTTTAATCATTCTCCTTTTTAATGAAGGTCATATAAAAATTAGGATGTATACTTATGACCTTGGAGTGGAATTTGAAGAACTTAAGCCAATTGAAAAAGATAGACAATGAAATCCCAAATGAAAAGGATATACAAGGAATAAAACAAGTTTTCACTTGAAATATGGCCTGATACCAAAAGAAGAAAAACTCGAAAAGAGACCATATTCGGGATTTTGGATACCACTTTGAAGGAATAATAAGCACTTGCAATTATGGATACCACTTGTAAAATTTAATCTCAAGGGTTTGACTTGAAAATCCAAAAGAAATGAGCATTTTCAATTTTTCATGAATAACAATGCTCAACAGGAGATTTTCCTCTTTTATGTATTTCAACACATAAAGAATCTCACACAGAGAATTCTTAAGCGGTTGAACTTACAATTTTAGCTTGAGAGGAAAAATCTTAATCACGAATGTGGGTATCGGAGTAATACTACAAAGAGGTAACGAAATACCACTTGTAGGAAATAATTGAATTCAATGATACCACTTAAAAAGAATTTCAAATACACAAGGATATCACAAGAAGAAAAGAACCATTAAGATCCATGATACCACCCGGAGAAAAGAGAAACTAAATGATACCACTTGTAAGCATATGAAATGAATAAGTGCTCAATTGATACCACTTAGGATCAAGTCACAATGATTGATACCATTTGAAAGAATTATCGATAACATCGATGGGTATCAGAGCAATATTCTCAGAGCAAATATACTTACAGGTATCAAAGGCTCAAGAAAGATCAATAAAATTCACAAAGAATGAGTATCAGAGCAAAATAAAGACATGAATTCACTTGGAAGCATTTAAGTGCCCAAAACTTGATATAAATAAACTCCCCAAGATATTCAATGAATGAATCATGGAGTTATTTGCATTTGAATTGCACAAGTTTTGTCTTTTCAAAAGATCAAGTGAAAATCACTCTTTAAGTCAATTAAAGTGCTCAAACTGATACCACTTGAAAACTTGATCAAATAAATTTTAGAGTTTTTGAAATTTTGCACAAATGAACTTTGGGATAGTAAGAATCATTTCCAAAAGAATTTTTGAAGAAGCACATTCAATCAAAAGATATCCCAAAGCCAACTTGAGAAAAGCTGAAAAATTTTCAGAGCTAATCTGCCGGGCCGGTACTACCGCTCACGGGGCAGTAGTACATAAACCAATACTACCATTGGTAGAGGCGGTACTACCAAGACCTTTTGACGACCGAGGCTTTGAGTCTTTTGCAAAACTTTGGCAAAAACTATTCAAATGAAGTCCAAATAATTTGAAAATTTGCAGAGATGATCTTTGGACTAATTAGAAGGTTTTGCAAAAAGAATTTTCTCAAAATCAATTTTATTTTAAAAGATATGGTAATTTGCGCTTTGAGGCATAAAAGGAAATTGATTTTCACGAAAAGCCTCAAAATGCAATTCAATTTGGATTTCATGCAATTTCATTTTTCATGGCTTAGATTGGTGTATCATGAATGTTTCTAGCCAAGATTTATAATGAAATCCAACTTGAATGCCAAGATTTGAGCTATATGCCTAATTAGGCCATTTTGGATTAAAATCAAATCTTTTTGTGCCAAATTTGTTTTCAACATGGTATTTTTCACTTTGAAAGCTTGTAAAACATTTGGAATACATAATAGAATACCTTTTTCAAAGTTTTTTTTTTTTTGCAAATTTGGGTCTTTTAGAAGCGATTTTGACTTTTTAACCTAAATAGTCCATTTAAGAAGCAATTGAAAAGCAAGGCCAAAATCAACTCGAAAATTCAAATTTAGCAAGGGGTAAGATATAGAAATATGAATTATATGTATGAGTCTAGAATACCATTTTGAATCATAATTCTACACAAGAATTGATCAAAATGGAGAAACTCACTAAGTGCTAGAATATGACCATTATGGGTCAGGTATAATTTTTCGGTGAGTTTCAAAATCAAATATCTTTTGATGAGTTGGTCTTTTGAAAATCTTTTGAACACGAGAGTTGTTAAGAATGACCAACTCTAGGATTTTCGTTTTGGAATTATTTTCAAAATCCTTTTACTTTTATTTCTATGAAAATTATAAGTTTAAATCAAAATCAAGATACTAGTAACTAGATATTGGGCATGAAACTCATTTTCTTTTCAAAATAGATTTTTGTGAAGCCAAAACCTTTGAGAAACATTTCAAAAGCATTTGTATACATTTTTCAACTAGTTTTTCACAAGATTAGTAATAGTATACAAAATTTTTGGCTTTTGGCTAAATAGTTGATTTTGAAAATATATATATATATGCACTTATATTAATATGGGCACATGTAGGGATGTGATACACATGAATATGAATTAACACTCCCCTAAATATGCCACTACTAAACTTGCTCAAGATTTGCAATAAGAGAATAGATAAGAGGCAAGAGCAAGTGTTCATAATAAGTAATCTAAATTGATTTTAACATGAATATTACAATATAACCTACACAAGGCTATAAGACATAATAGTAATCAATTTAAATACTTGTTACCGAGATGGCATTGGCTTATGATAAGCATGATTGTCTTCATGCTTGACACCACTTGTAGACGAATGTAATCCTTCTCCTCTTGATGTGCAAGCGTCCAATCCATCTCTTTATTGCCTAAAATTCTTTTAGGCGGTTTTAATACCCAATCCTTGTTGGGTCCGACAATGTTAGTCACAATGGATTTAGGAACCCAAATGGTCCTAGTTTTAGCATTTTTAACAAGACTAACATGACTAGGAACGGTTTTGCGATAATTATTCCTCCTAAGCAACGTATTTGGATTTAAGTGAGAGGACTTAGGAGGGTAATGATATTTTGCGAAACCATTTCTAGTTTGATCCTTTCTAAGCATATGATAATTAAAATTATGAAAAGGCTTAGAGGATCTAGTATTTCTAGCAAATGTTTTGCTATTATTTTTCCTAAGCATATGATCATCATGATTTTTCTTATTCTTAGGAAATTTTGCATTTTTAGCAAACACATTACTAGAATTACTCTTCCTAAGCAAATATATATCATTTTTAGCCGGCATAGGGGACTTGACAAGCTTGGCAAACACATTGCCATTCTTGTCCTTCCTAAGCATATAATTATTATCGATGAGAATAGGCTTAGGGGTTATACCTTTGGGACAATCCTTACCGAAATGTCCTTTTTCCCGACAGTTGAAGCACTTTACTCCGTTTGGTCCTCTCTTGACCTTCTTGTTGTGCTCAACGCCGGTTTGCCTCGTGTTGGTGTTGTGGCCTTGTTATCCACTTGATTAGGGCACACGAGGCGAGTGGCCCTTCTTGTTGCAATTGAAGCACTTGATAGTATTCGAGTGGCGCGTTGTGCCTCATCTTGCTATTCTCACTACTCTGAAAACTTCATCACAGGCGGTTCATAAGCGTCGCCGAGAGCGGTTTTGTGAACCGTCGATAATAATAAATGCTGTGATGAAGGAGATCATCGAGACGGTTCTATACCATGCGAGAAAATATATATCACGAGCGGTTGTATTATTAAACCGTGCAGTGAAATTCAATTATCCTGAGCGGTTCTCATTTGCAACAAATGCGTAATAACTAAATATCACGAGCGGTTTCAAATAAAGAAAAATGCATGATATCTTATCCTGAGCGGTTCCAAATTATAACGTCGTGATATGAAATATCCTGAGCGGTTCCAAATTATAACAAATGCGTGATATGAAATTATCCTGAGCGGTTCCAAATAAAAAAATGTGATGACCTTTTCCCACACGGCCAGAACCTCCATTAGTTATGGTGTTGTTGAAATTTCCATCAATATTTCTACTTGCGATATTTATAAGGCACAACCAGTTATAGATGTTATAATTGAATATCTGCACTTCCTATATGCATTGAGGCAGCTTGATTTGTCCGTCGGGATAGACTTAAAATATAAACATTTGTAGCGCTTTTCCCCTTCTTACGATAATGTTGATGGAACTCGACTAATAAATCAACCAAGAGCGCTGAGCGGCATAGCGGCGGCGGCAACCACGGCTTTCTCCATCGAGCCGGACACACTAGAGTGTGTGATTTGCTTCATGCCATATGAAGTGGCTTTCTTGAAGTCACCGTATAGCCCACGGTCGCGAGTAGCGAGACGACATGCTCACGATCTGGCGTCACCGTCGTGCCACGGTGGGAGATCGAACATGGTACTTTGGTAAAAATTATAGATGTACTTGATAGCTTTAGGTAGGGTAATTAAAGATTGAACAAATGTGATTGCAAGTCGGGTCTTCCATACCACGAAGGACTTTGGAACACAGAGCTTGAATGGAGAAAGAAGCGGAAGTAAGCCTATAGACGGTGGTTAGCGAAGAAGGCAGCCTTATCTATAAGCCAAGGCTGTCTTCTTCCATGTACCTGTAATCCATCGACTCCTCGCTCTTCTCCATTCAAAATCAGTGTTCAAAATCAAAATGAAGATCAAAATCTACAATTACCATGTGACGGCAATAAATGTCTCGTAAATATTGATGAGAATACCTAAGTAGATGGAAATTTGAACAACAAACCATAAATAATGGAGGTTCTGCTGAGGGTGTAGGAAAAACATCTAGTTCAACAAGCAAGACATTGTTAAGTTGTTGCATTCAAGATGAGCAAATATGTATTAAGGATAATATCATGTGACAATACAATGAATCGTACAAACAAGAATAACCATGAAGTTTTTGACATATTTTCGAATTAATGAATACCATTTGACAATTGTACAACTCAGAACTTATAAGGCTGCGTGGAGCAGCGCCTTTTTATGTATTACTTCGGTGGCGAGGAAGAAACAAACTCTCCCTCTAATGTTGCTCAAATCGGCTGACTCAGCAGTTTTATCTGTATTGCTACTTTCTCAATGGCGATGGTTTGCATGTTGTAGCAAACATAAAATCCACATAGGTTATTTCCGGACCTTCTTTGGTGGCTTTGCAAATAAAACCTACGGTTAGTTCTAGAGTCCTGTCTGAGGTTTGATATAGAATTGTTGTGTATAGCGGATCAGGAAAGTTCAAATCATGTTGTAGTTTAGTCCAATCTTTCCGTGTTTGAGCGCTCTACAAGATTGCAAAAGGTTAGCCTAAGCCATTCCAATAGCAATATAAACACGGAACAACTTACGACCATATCGTAGGAAGCGTGATTACGGTGAGTAATTTTGCGATAGGTACCAAGTCGTGGTTTCATACGTCAGGAATCAAGGTACTTAACCGGTTTGTGGTGGTTCAACTACAATGAGAACCAGATGATACCTACGGGTATATCACAATGGACAATGAACAAAAGCGAGTTGTGTGCAGTCTGAGACAAAGTATAGCATGTGGTAGCACTTACAGGTTATGGGGTATAAGTATGAATTCTTTATCCTTTTGTGCTAGCAATGCCTCTATCACGTATTTCTCGACCATGTTTATATCATCATCCATTGTTTGCTTTGAGACTATATGTGGGTCGAGAAACCGATCGATAGTTTCTTCTTTGTCGCTTCAAGTTGCATGTATCTATATATACAAAGGCGGATTATATATATATTGGAGGACATTTATCACTATTAGGCGAATGTAGGTGTGATAGCACACACTTACAAGGTCCAGCATCTTATGAGTCTTGGCGTCGATGGCGTCGAGGTTGTAGAGATGGAACAAGTCGAGAAAATCGACCGTGAAGAAGCCCCCGTGAGTCGTTGAATAGATGTTCATACTTGAACTTAACGGCGATACTTGTTATGCGTTCACGCTCTGGCTTTCCGGCTTGTTGGAGATACCACTTATGCAATTGTTGGCAAGGTATACTAAGTGAAGTTCTGCTGCCTTTTCGTTAATGCTGGCTCTCTAGCTTGTATTGTTTAGCCAACTCGGCGGATGGATAGTCAACTTGTTCTTGCGGGCTTCTTTCTTCTTTTGCCCTTGCCTTTCTTTGTTTTGTATGAACCCTTCACGGGAGAGGAATGGGTAGGAAAAGAGGTCAACATTGTGTATATCAAGTGGAGTCGCTCTCATTGCGATTTAGTATGTGATCGACAGCGATACAATAAGCGAATCGGATCGTCGCGGTTGTTGCATGATGAAGAGGCGACGAGGAGATGTCATTGCTAGGCCATTGGATGAATGTGCCAATGGCATCCCCAAGTTCCACGATCTCATCGTTTGGCGCTACGTAGATCGACAATTTTGAAACTATCAAACACCCGTCCACATTGACCTTGGTGAAACCGGCGCTATGATGGTGCAGTGCACCATGGTCCCCTTTGGGGATGGATCGCCATGCCCCAAGCGGCCGTCGGAGGCGGTGCCATTGCTAATTCTCACTTGGAGATTGCAGCGTGGCAGCCTTAATGTCACATCTGAGGATAAGTCCGCTATGTTCATCTTAGTCACTTGGAGGAGCGGATGCACAATTGCTCTTCACAGGCGATGGGGCTGACTGCGGACATATACGGGGCTTGTGAAGTATTTTTTCTTGATTGGTGAGCCTTTCCTCGAGGATTCGTATCCTTTCATGAAATTCTTCTCTCGGTTCTCCCTCAACTCTTCTCTCAACTCTCCTCTCAACTTGTCCTCCAAATTCTTTATAAGATTTGACTCGCGCTCGGCTCTAGTTCTCTTCTTATTTGGTATATGTGGAAGTAAATGCAGGAATCCAGTTTTCCATGGAACAAAAACCCTTTGCCTCTTATGCGACCGAGGGTGTTCCTTGTTTCCCAAGGCTATGGACGGTGCATCTTTCTCTCTGCAGGAAAAAAGAGCCATCGCACGATTGTGTACTCAACGCTACGCAAGATCCGGACAAGTTATTTCACTTATGAAGTCATGGACTAATTACGTAAAATTGGTAGTTGATTTATATATTACGGCGTTGGCGAGACTTCCTCGTCATGGGTTTCTGAAGGAGGCAGTTGCGGAGGGCGTGGCATCGACCTCGCTCTCGCTCTAGCCGATCTACGCACGTTCATCTGTGATCGATGGAAATGGCGCGATACCCTCCTCGTCCTCCTGTGCCATTGCTCTCTCTTCCCCGTAGCGGCGATGCCGAGTCGTGGGGTGAGTGTTCCTTGCTTGCAAGGCCTTGTTTGCTTCAGCATGGCGCATGAATTAAATGCGTGGTCTTCATCCCAACAAAGCGCCTCCCGTGTCCTCATCAATGAACCCATACTTGAGTATGGAACCAGATCCTTCTTGGCGTAGTCTCGTAAGCGTATGCTTAAGGTCTTCCATGCCTTTCTGCGCTAGCGATGCATCCGTCGCACTAGGGGCGGATTCTTACGGAATGTTGAATGATGAAAAAATTTCCGTTAGCAAGGCATTGCGAGCCTCAATAGTCACCAACCTCCGGGAAGATAAGCGTGATCGGAACCCGTTCGACCTACTATCCCACACACTCTCGAAATGCATTCGCGCCTTTTTGGCTTTCTAGGGGCCCCATCATCTGAATCGATCTACGTAATGGTATATCGATGCTGTTGGCCTTTTGTTTGGTCCTCTTGCGGTAGCGAGTCGATCCTTCTTTTGAGGCCACATCATGTCCTTGAGCGATGGATTAGAGGGCGACATCTTCTTTACAAGTTAAAATAGTTTGAGGCGAACTAAAAGTGAAGAACAAATAGAATCACATTAGAGTGAATGAGTTTGTTATACTTGCATCTAAAAGAACTAGCCTAAATGGCTTATTATTAGCCTTTTCAAAGAACTAGCCTAGATGGCTTGTTATTAGCCTTTTAAAAGAACTAGCCTAGATGGCTTGTTATTAGCCTTCTAGCAAAAGAAGCGAACTAGGAGGTTGCAGAACTTAATAAAAATTTGTGACACCTCCTAAAACTAGGACATCCACACAGCAGACAAGCGAGAAAAATACATATGGATTCAACCATTTGACGATTAACAGAATAATTGAGCGAAGCTCGGGATCTCACATATGAACATATGCGATTATTACGAATAAAGCAATTAGCATAAAGCTCATATTGATTGTTTGAATGTTCTCGAGATGTCGGGTTGCCTTAAAGGCCCTCCTGCCACAATGGACAAGTAATAGACTAGATTGTGACAACTTTATCTCAATAACATGATTTAATACTTGACGGAGTTAAGTATAAATCTACTCAATTAGTTATCTTATATGCATATTCACTAACTAAGCATATAAAGACAGGTTTGCAATAGAGCTAATCAAATATATATATATATATATTTTTAGTTCAAAAGGTTTCCCTGTTTTATTCGGGACCATGTACAACCACGGCATGTACAACCACGGCACCATCTCACATATGAACATGTACAACCACAGCACCATCGCTCCTATCCAGCGAACAAAGACATTTTAACTAATTCTTGGCTCTTGTGCTCTAAACAACGGAAAACAAACATCCTTTGCCGAACTCACACTAATCAAATATATATATATATGAAAGTGAAATTATTTGCTAAGATTTGTTGTCACAATTAGTCTATTCCATCCCTAAATCATCCTTTGAACATTAAGCCCCACATAAGGTCCCCAAGCCGAGATCGGTGGCCCTTTGCAAGTCGAGAATAATCAGAAAGTGTCCCGAGAACTCACTAACTAGCGAGCAACACGAAAAATAGAGCAAATGGCAGGCGGTGCCTCCGGATCGAGCGGCCTCTAGCTCGATGGCTAGTCCCCGAAATACTCACGGTTGAAGCCGAGAGGGGGCCGAGGAGGAGGCAGAGCCGGGAGGGCCGAGGGGAGGACGAGGGAGGCCGCCGAGGGGAGGGCCAGGGCGAGGAGGGCCGAGGGGATCGAGGCCGAGGAGGGAGGACGCCGAGGCGGGGAGGCCAGGGGGGGGACGCCGGGAGGAGGTCGCCGAGGAGGGGACGCCGGAGGAGGGACGCCGAGGGGGGACGCCGGGAGGGAGGACGCCGAGGGGAGGCCGCAGCGGGGAGGCAAAACGTCGTCTCAAGGTTTAGGGTTTGGGCGCGGTGAATGAGATCTCTGCGGGAGATATATAGAAGAAATAACATCACGAGCGGTTCTATAATATAGCGATGCGTAATGACATATCACGAGCGGTTCTATAATAGAAGCGATGCATGATGTTTAAATATTACGAGCGGTTCTATTATAGAACAAATGCGTGATATTAATGACATCACGGACGGTTCTATTGTAGAAGCCGTGCAGCGATATTGAATTATCACAGACGGTTCTATAATAGAACCGTACGTGATATTGGTGACATCACGGGCGGTTCTATAATAGAACCGTCTCGATGTTGAGATATCCTGAGCGGTTAGGTAACATAACAAATGCATGACCAACTCTTTATCCTGTTGTTATGTTAAAGAACCGTCTGTGATATATCTTTATTCATCGACATTCACTTGTCGGTTCGATTCGATCGACTCTTATGCATGCCACTTTGTTGTATCTTACGGGAAAGTTGTCTTTAACGAGAATATAGGCTATCTTGTGGTTGAAGTGGAGGTTCTAATCCTCAATTCAAACCCTAAAATCTGAGAGCAATCACATACAACTATTTCCATATTGCCAAAGTAGACATGATTACATTCTTGTCATCAATTATGTACGAATGGCCATCTTTGAATCGTGTATTTGGAATCATATTGATATTAACGAATAAATCGTGCTCTTATACTTGCATCTTTTCCATCAATCCGGATGCTTCTGAAGCTACTTACAAAGATCATCACAATCATATATACATAATTCGGATGCTTCTGAAGCTACTTACAAAGATCATCACAATCATATGTACAAAGCATGATGGGTCGTATCATCTTTACAATAGCATTAATGTAATATTATTACACATGAAAATTAGTAAGCATGATGACAATGCACCCTTCTCATAACTCATACCACATGCTTATTCTTTTGTATGAAAATTAGCCCTTCATGATGATCGGCGTGTGTAGCTTGCTTCCTCATGTTGTTCTTACGGGACGAGGATGTCATTTCCGATGGGTGGCAACTCATCAAATTGATTGTACTCTTCCTCATCTACTACATTCTCAACTCAGACAATTCTCCTTTTTCACTGAAGAACTCGTGGCTCTTCTTGTTGGATGGTCGGTTACATAGAAGACTTGAACAACTTGGTTAGCGAGTCGAATGGTTCGTCTTGGTATCCGAACACGTTCGAGGTCCACGATAGTGATGCCATTCTATCGACCTTCACGTCTTTGGAGGTGGACCCAACGACACGAAATAGGGAATCTTGAAAATCGTAGTCGAGCTCCCATATCTCCTCTATGAACCCATAGTAGGAGCTCCTCGTCAACCAGTGGTATTATTGAATGCATCTATCACGGACACCACTTTATACGGTTTGTGCTCTTCATATCCTGATCTCTCGTGTAAAATGTGTACCCATTTAAGTCATATCCTTTCCATGTGACAAGCTGTAAAAGTTGGTCCTTTTGCCAACCATGTCGGCGTGTCATCGGCGAGCTCCCGATGATAGGTCGCTCCTTCAACCATTTGTTGAGCTGAAGGTTATCTTTGTCTCGTGATCCAAGACTCTGCCGTCTTTGGATTCTCTTGCCTTAGCCATTGCTTGTGCTTTCGGCGATATAGGCGGACACTACTGACCATGTGTTGCAAAACCGTGAAATGGGCTCGAGCATAATCAGCGAATCGGCGTGATTGCTTTCCTTCCGATGGTCCCCATACCTGGAGCCTCCCCTCATGGCGAGATCGAGGCACACCTATTGGTTCGACTGGGCCATGTAATCGGCCTTGAGAACTCGGCGGCCTCTTACATTGCATAACCAGCCGACAATGCTACCCTCCGGACGAGATCGATTCGTCACGTAAGACTTGAGAATTCCCATGTACCTCTCGAACGGGTACATGCTACGTAGGAACACTGGTCCGCATATCTTTATCTCTGTCACAAGGTGAACAATGAGATGGACCATGATATCGAAAAATGATGGAGGAAATACATCTCAAGATTACATAGAGTCATCACCACCTCGACTTGCGAGCATCTAGTCTTCGGGATCGATGACCTTACGGCGATTGTGTTAAAGAAATAACCTGACCTAGTGATTGTCTCACGGACCTTGGCCAAGCAAAATACTTCTAATTGCGACGGGGAGCATCGTGTCATCGGCACATGACAATCATGAGACTTCATGCCGATTAATTTCAAATCTTCCAGCGAAACAAGTCTCTTCATGTTGGAGGAGTAGCAGGACGGAACTTTCACACCATGCAAGCAGCGCGATTCAGTTCTTCGGCCTTTGTGAGTATAACAAGCGAGTTCCAAATACGTCGGCCTTTATCGGTCTCTTTCGGTGCTAACTTCGGGTCTTATGCCCATATCGACCAAGTCAAGCCGTGCGTTGATACCATCCTTTGTTTTACCCTTAATGTTGAGTAAGAGACCAATCATTTGTCACGGACATTCTTCTCTCGTGCATGACATCGATGCGATGGCGAACTTCTAGGTGCTCGATAAGGTAGGTCCCGAATATTGATCTCTTCTTCCACATGCTCTTTTCACGGGTACTTGATTTCGTCCCTTTCCATAACGCAACATCAAATCCTTAACAATGTCATGAACATCTCTCCGCTCAAAGCGCCTTGGAGCTGGACCATTTCGTTCCTTCCGTGAAAAGTTGCTTCATCTTGCGATATGGGTGATTCCTCGAAGGAACCTCTGATGGCGCATGTACGGTTTTGCGGGAGTGATTCACCATAAACTCTCGGTATCATCTAAGCGGTGAGTGCGGGCTTTGGTTCCTTTTGTACTACGGCACAGCGAGTTAGCAAAGGCGGGGTAATCATTTATAGTGCGAGAACAACAAGCGATGCAAAGTAAAGTTCTCTCGTTTATGCGCATCCCATCGTGTACCCGGTAACCCACAGTGTTTTAGATCTTCCACCAATGGAGCTAGGTACACATCAATATCGTTCCCAGGTTGTTTCGGTCCTTGGATAAGCCTGAGACAACATAATGTACTTCGCTTCATACACAACCAAGGAGGAAGGTTGTGAATCTGATTCTGGGCCAAGTGCTATCTTGGTGCTCATGTTACGAAAGGATTCATTCCATCTGTACTCAATCCAAACCTTATATTTCTCGGATCCCACCGAATTCTTGAAAGCTCTGTCGATGTTTCTCCTTTGGATGGAATCGGCGAGGTGCCTTAGCATTCCATCATTCTTACGCTCCTCAAAGTGCCAGCAGCAGTTTTGCCTCCTTTGGGTTCGCAAACAAAGCGCTTCAAGCGAGGAATTCTGGCGGATACCATGCCACCTTAGCAGAGTACCTTTTTCACCTCAATGCTCTCGCCATCATCATCTGAATAACTCTTACGCTTGTCTTGGGATCGTTGCACACGGACATATATACAAGTTGTGTACTCTTTGCGGTGCAGGATCTGATCGTTTGGACATGCATGTATTCTTTCTACTTCCATTCCCAAGGGACAAAGAACACCTTGGCTTTGTAGGTGCTTATCGACAACTCGTTTCCCTCTGGAAGCATGTCGCCAATAGGCGTAATAATTATTGTGAAACTCTTGTCGGACCAACCGTTGCTTGCCTTCAATTTGAGTAGTTGAAGCACGGATGACAACCTTGTGTATTTCAACTTGCACCTGCGAACAAAGGTTTCTCGAGTCCTCCATTAAGCCACAGGCATCCATATTCCTGTCATCAAGGTTTCATACGCATCGCGTAGCATCTGATCCAAATTGTCATCGTGCAACTTTGTCCTCATCGGGCACAATCGATATGATCATCAGACATATCATTGACATCGTCGACGATATTAACACTACTTCTTGCTTCACGTATATTATGCTCTTCGCCATGGTGGTCCAACATGTATAGCCCTTTTGAAACTCCTTGAATCAAGTATTAGCCGATCTGCATTTGAGTTTGAAACATCTTGATTTTCGCAATCAATGCACGGACATGACATGAATTGCACCCCTTATTAAACATATCCTCCTCTGCGGCTCTTTTGAAAGTGGAGCGCCATTAAGGTACTCGGCACTCGTGCGGTTCTCAGCGTACATCCGACTTCGATCCATCTCGCTACACATGTAACACTTAGTGTTAAATATTAAGTGCACGGTGTAGTCGTATGCACACATTCTTAAACTAATTATGCAATTACATACCTTAATTACATCACAAAGAAATAATTAACAAAATTCAAATTAATCTTCAATATAATAATGAAATTAGAACCCATTACTAATCTTAGATCACCAAAAGACTTGAATTGATCTATAAGCTAGATCTAAACAATCATTAAATTCTATCCTTAACAAGCTAGCTAGCTACATCATGATCGAATATTATATTATGCAAATAGAACCATTACTAGCTAACCTTATTCATCAAAAACCAACACATGGTTCTACAAGCGAGATCTAAAAAATCATCAAATTCCTTCCTTATCAAGCTAGATGTTGAATATAATGCAATTAAAACACATTACTAACCTTAGATCACCAAAATCAAAGGAATCTAATATCACCCTTGAAATCAATGGCTTTCTTCTAAAAATCGCATCACTTCGCGGCCGCCACTTAGGATAGAAAGCGAAACCCTACCAACAAAGTGGATGGAGCGAGCGGGCTCTGTTTTTACGGCCTCGGAAGGTTTTATCACGAGCGGTTTTATATTACGGTAAATGCGTGATGCAAAAATATCACGAGCGGTTTCTAAATATAAATGCGTGATGGATCTGATACTCATTACGAGCGGTTGTGTTATATAACCGTCAGTGAAATCCTGACGGTTTTACTTTGAAGAAATGCGTAATAATCTTGTAGCCATCACGACGGTTATATTTTGACACCGTCTGTGATAATATTACATCACAGGCGGCTGTTATATAAAACCGTCTGTGATATTATGCTTGACGGTTTGAGTACATAACCGTGCGTGATATTCCATATTACAGACGGTTTTTCAAAACCGTGCGTGATCGTCGTCTGATATAAGCCTCATTTGTAGTAGTGTCTCCCTCTTGGAGTTATGGCGAGTCCTCGCTTGTCTTGGCGCCCTTGGCTTGCTCAAGATTTCGTCGAAGGGCTTTTCCTTTAACGCACCTCTTCAAGTCATTTTCCAATTTAATGACTTGGGCCTTGAGCTCATTGTTTTCCTCTACAAGGTTAGTTTCAACAAGCATAGAGGAAGTACTAGCAATTGTATTAGAGCAATAAGGCAAATCATCGCTAGAAGTGGATATGCATTTATTTGATGAATTGTTTGTGATAGGAATTGAGTGAGGCAATTCATCAACTAAATTACATTGAATGCCTATATCCATACTAGCTTTAGTGAATTCCTTGAAAAGGATTTTCTCATGATTTTCTTTTAGAACATTATATTCATTTTGAAGTGAATCATGTTCTAACTTCAAAACTTTGTATTTCTTTTTCTCCTTTCCAAGAAATTCATTGAGCTCCTCTAATAAATTCATAAGTTCATCATATGAGGGCTCACCTTCATCATCACTTACCTCATTCTTACCTTTAGCCATAAAGCAAGCGAATTTTTGTCGAATTGAAAATTCATAAATCGCTTGAGGCGGAGGTTGAGTTGGAGTTGTCGGTTCATCATTTGATGTAGAAGATGAAAGATCATCAACCGGCGCTTCTTCCTCAATGCAATCCTCATTTGATGTGGACACTTCATATAGTTCTTGAATCTTGGTCCACATTGCATGGCGCTTGAGAGGTTGCAAATGAGATTGAATATCTCTCGCTCACAGCGCTAAATAAAGCGTTAGTAGCTTGGCGTCAAGATGTAGACATTTCTCCTCTCCTTTAGTTGGAGCAATATCGTTTAGTGGAGAAGAAATGCCGACATCTACGATCCACCAAATTTGTGGGCTCATGGATTTAAAATGATCAATCATGAATAATTTCCATTGAGCATAATTTGATTCATTTAGCATGAGTGGATCGTGTGAGTGCACTAAACCTCTAGTTTCCATCCCTTTTTACTCTCTAGACGGTTAAGCCTAAAATGAGAGTGACCGTGGCTCTGATACCACTTGTAGGGTCGAGGATGCGCCTAGAGGGGGGGTGAATAGGCGTTTTACGAAATTCGATCGCTCACTAAAATCGATCGCCCTAATACACCCCTAAGTCAAAACCTAATCAAATATATATGCAGGCGATAAACTAGGTTTTGACAATTAAAGCCTAAATCAACTAGGCTCACTAGTGCACTTAACTAAATTATGTCTCTACACTAGAATTGCTAAATTAAACAATCAATTAATACTAAGCAATTCTAATACATTCAAGCAATTGATAAATATGCAAAAGGTAAATACTTGAATGTAACGAGACAAGGACAACCGATGTTTTTCCGTGGTGTTAGGAGACTTGCGGTCTCCTAGTCCACGTTGAGGCTAGCCCGACCACTCGGACCGGCTCCGCTCGAGCACCGCCTCTTTCCACTAGTCGTGGTTTTCACGCTCATGGCGTAGGCTCAACCCGAACCTTCACAAACTTGCGGGGCTTCTCACACCGAGAGCTCCGCGCACGCGCCTCTCGCCGTCTAGGAGTCGGCAACCTCCAAGAGTAATAAGCCGCTCCTTCGCTTGAACCTCACTGGGCACAACAAATGCGCTCCTCGGTGATCACCAAGTGCAACACATGCACAAGGACTCCCTCAAGTGCAACACATGCACAAGAGGCTCTCAAACCACTCACTAATTGCAACACATGCAATTAGCCTCACTCTTAAGCTCAAGAAGCAAGGGGAGAAGAGCAACACATGCAAATGACTCCCACACACAGCCAACTTCTTGCCCAAGCCCCCCAAGGGGTGTATTTATAGCCCCACCAAGAAAACTAGCCGTTGGGGGCTCAAAACGGGCGAAACAGCAAAAGTGCGGTACTACCGCCCTCTAAGGGCAGTAGTACCGCCATCTTCAACAAATCGGCTAACGGTCACATGTCAGTACTACTACCCTCTGGGCGCAGTAGTCTGACTTTTCTGTTCTACCGCTCCCCTGCAGCAGTAGTGCCGGCCTCGGTATATGAGAAAAATCACCGCTCTGGAAGATACCTACATGAGCTTAGGCCGGTAGTACCGCACTTCTTGTACTACCGCCCATGCATAAGCGGTAGTGCAGCCACCCTACGAGAAAAACCAATTCGACTCAAAATCCATTTCTCCAAAAAGCGAAACCCATTCTTTGAGCCTCTAGGACGATCAACACATGATCAAACACTCATGCAAAACACATTTGCACCAATTTAGCTCATGCTCAAAGAATTTCAACCAAATTGCAAAAACACATTTAGCAATCAACTCAAGATCTATTTGCAAGGCGTATTAAGCAAATCAAACTCGAGTTCTGAGATTAATCCCCCTAGCCATGTGAAGGTCAACACAAGACCGGTCAACTTGCCAACACCGTTGCAAGCCCCACTCACATGCTCTCGAATTCGGACTCATAAACCTCGGTTTATTCGCTGTGAACTTGCAAATAACGCAATAAGCGCATTTCATGCTTGAGCACTACTCTTTGCAACACATGCAAAAGTCTAGCTCAAGCAACATCAAATCAAGATGCATGAACTCTCTAATTGCAACACATGCAATTCTCTAGTTCCATGCAACACCAAAACCAAACTTCAACTAAACCAAAACCATACATATGAGCTCTTTACTACTTAACACATGCAAGCCTCTAGCTCCATACAACATACAACATAAAATCATGCTTGAGCTCTCTCCTTTTCGCAACACATGCAAAACTTAGCTCCAAGCAACCACAAGGTTTTATAAAGATGTTTTTATGAAACCAAAGCATGAAGCTTCAACTAATGCAACACATGCAAAAGTGAACTTCATAAAAAGCCAACGCACTAGCTTATCCTATTTGCAACACATGCAAATCAAAGCATAATCACGAAAACCAAATGCATATGCTCTTCCTCTTTGCAACACATGCAAATCGGAGCATAAACCAAACAACCAAGCATAACTTTTAACCCATTCGCAACACATGCCAAATGGTTAAACTTCATGCAAAAACCAAATCCAAATGGTTGAGCTTGAGTGAGCAGCGATTGAGATCACCAACACATGATGAAGCTCAAGCAAAGAGGCAACCCCTCTTAATAGTATGGCGATAAAAGATCTAGACTCAAAGACTACAAAAGTCCTTAGCCTATCTAGTTATACCTTCGCCACCGTACGCAAGCAATCCCCTTTGGGGTCTTTATGATCATCACTTTGATACTCCCCCGAGATCTCTACTCGACTCCTCTTCGGGATCCACTCTTGACGCCTATCAACTCATGATGCCGTCCTTGTCCCGTTTTCATCATCTCATCCATCTTTGGACCTAACTCAAACATAACTCAAGAAACTTGTTAGTCCAAGATGCATGGTTGTCTCAATTATCTTTTGCACTCCATTAACACATAATGGATGCCTTTAGATCAATTGAGCACAACCCTAAATCAATAGAAATGATTTAAGTGTGTCTTAAGTACAATAATGCAACTCATGCTTTATTATACTTAAGAACTATTCATTATCCTCAATTAATCACGGGCACCATCAACACATGATGAAGTGTTAGTTAATGATTAATAAGACAAATGAACTCAATTTAAATTATCATTTAAATTGATATGAGTATATATTAACTACACAAGTTTTCATATACTCACGTTGATGAAAAATAATGATCCATTATTTGTAAACTATATGGAAATGATCATTACTCTAAGTCATCAACTATAGAATAAACTCCACATGTATATGTGCATAAATATGATTGACTTGGAGATAATATGCACATATTTACTTGATCATTTTGGAGTATGTCCTATATTACCATGAGTATACTTATAACTAGGCAATTCAAACATATACTCAAGGATTTAGTTTCTTTGTCTTGATCCTTATGTATATCAATAAAGAATCGATCAATACAAAGAGATTTTCAAGTTAAACTACAAACTCCCCCTAAGTATGTGCATCCATGTAATATATGGATTGGGAACCATGATGCACATTTGTGGTTAATATAATGGGGACATTCATACTTTAACTTGACCCCAAAGTATGCAACTAATACTAGAATGAATATGCAAACATACCTTGGGTTTTCCATTTTTCAATGCGATGAGACTAAACAAAGATATTCTAAATAAACAAGTTAGTCTCGATATAAGATTTGTCATTAATAACAATATCGCATTAGGGGATAAACTTAATATGAGATTTGTCATTAACACAAGATTAGATTTATCATTAACACCAAAACCATAACTAATGAAGGTTGAACTTACAAGGGTCTCCCATGTACTCCTCCTCCTCCATCCCCTCTCCCATCTTCGGCGCCTCCTCGTGCTCCGGCGTTAGAGGTGCAGTGGTGGCTTGTCGACGATGGTGGCATGCTGCTCTGGCTGCGTGTCCGGGAGGGACGTGTTGTCCATGGGCGAGCGAAGAACCCTAGATTTGGCCACAACGCGGTGAGATATTTCCCCCTTGTGTGGGTTTGGTTTTGTGGGGAGAGGTGAGAGAGTTCCAATCGAAGGAGGAAGCGACAAGCGAGCAGGCCGAGGACAGCGGGGCAAGTTGTGGAACATTGGAACTGAACGGAAACCCCTTCCATCTCAGCCGTTTATGTCAGATCCAATGGATCAGGTACTCTGGAGGAGAACGGACGACCGCCACCAACTCGTAATTAAAAGTAGTAGAGATTATTGGTTTGATATCTCCATATCTATGACCTGTGAAATATGGCCATCGACCAGTACATATGCTAGTCTACTCATATGTGTCCTTATATGATTATCGACTAGGGATCCCTTTTAGAATGAACATCACAAAGATGAATATAGAGTTTCACAAACAAGTCACGTACTTGTTAATCAATATCCATGATGTTATTTAAAGAATAATATCATAGTTTATGAACATTTATGAAAATATAATCATCTCTATGATTGCTTCTAGGGCATATTTCTAACAGTCTCCCACTTACACTATAGTCAATCATTCTGGTATCTCATACCCATAGCTCTTGTGTGCACCTCATGCTTTGGCTGCGAGGGGGGTTTTGTCAATAGATCTGCCACATTCTAATCTGTGTGCACCTTGCATATCTTTACATCTCCTCTATCCACGATCTCGCGAATAAGATGATATCGCCTGAGTATGTGTTTGGACTTTTAATAGGACATTGGTTCCTTAGCCTGCGCAATGGCTCTACTATTATCACAATAGAGATTCATTGGGCTGGAGACACTAGAGACCACACCCAATTCAGAAATGAATTTATTTATCCAAACACACTCCTTTGCAGCTTCAGAAGCCGCAATGTACTCGGCCTCCGTCGTAGAATCAACAACCATGTCTTGTTTGGAACTTTTCCAACTTACTGCCCCTCTATTTAAAATGAATACAAATCCAAATTGCGAACGACAATCATCTTTGTTGGTTTGGAAGCTTGCATCAGTGTAACCATTTATAATGAGCTATTCGTCACCACCTTAAACTAGGAACACGTCCTTAGTCCTTCTCAAGTACTTAAGAATATTTTTAACCGTTGTCTCGTGACTTTCACCTGGATCAGACTGGTATCTGCTCGTAATACTTAGAGCATATGATACATCTGGTCGAGTACATAACATAGCGTACATGATAGACCCAATAGCCGAAGCATATGGAATCTTACTCATACGGTCTCGCTCATCAATAGTCGAAGGACATCGAGTCTTGCTAAGACTTATTCCATGTGACATAGGCAAGAACCCCTTCTTGGTATCCTGCATGTTGAACCGATTCAGCACCTTGTCGATGTAAGTACTCTGGTTTAATCCAATTAGCCTTTTCTCTCTATCTCTATAGATCTTTATACCCAATATATATGCTGCTTCTCCTAAGTCCTTCATAGAAAAACTTTTTTCAGTGAAGTCTTAACAGATTCCAGCATAGGAATGTCATTCCCAATCAATAATATATAATCTACATACAAGATTAGAATTACAAGTGCACTCCTACTAACCTTCTTGTAAACACAAGGTTCTTCTTCGTTCTTGATGAAGCCAAACCCTTTGACTACCTCATCAAAGCGAATATTCCAACTCTAAGATGCTTGCTTCAACCCATAAATAGATTTTTGAAGTTTGCATATTTTACTAGCGTTCTTTGGATCGACAAAACCCTCAGGTTGTGTCATGTACACATCCTCACTTAGGTTTCCATTAAGGAAAGCCGTTTCGACATCCATTTGCCATATTTCATAATCAAAATATGCGGCAATAGCTAGAATGATCTGTACAGATTTAAGCATCGCTATCGATGAGAAAGTATCATCGTAGTCAACTCCTTGAACTTGTCGAAAACCCTTTGCGACAAGTCTAGCTTTATAGATGTGAACATTGCCATCCATATCAATCTTCTTCTTATAAACCCATTTGCATTCAATGGTTTTTACACCATCAGACGGATCGGCTAGGTTGCAAACCTGATTGTTTCCCATGGATTCAATCTCGGATTTCATGGCTCCAAGCTATTTCTTAGAGTCTGGGCCCATCATCGCTTCCTCATAAGTCGTAGGCCTGTCCGACCTATGTGGCATTAGTGCCTCCTCAATCGGGGTCCTTCCAACTAGAGTTTTCTCAATCAAAGGTTCCTCAACCAGATTTTCTCCGATAGGGGTGTCTCCGACCAAGTCCTCCCCAAGTGGAGTAACTCAAACTTCTTTGAGTTGCATTGTTCTTTCACTTGCCTTTCACGGGAGAAACTTTCTCTAAAAAGACACTGTTTCGAGCGACAAACACTTTGCCCTCTTCTCGATTGTAGAAGTAATATCCTAACGTCTCCCTAGGATATTCCACGAAAAAGCATTTATCTGATTTGGGTGTGAGTTTGTCGGACGTCTGACGTTTAACATAAACATCACAACCCCAAATTTTTAGAAAAGACAAACTGGGTCTCTTTCCAGTCCACATCTCATATGGTGTCTTATCTACATATTTAGATGGCACCCTGTTAAGTGTGAAAGCTGCAGTTTCTAGAGCATAACTTCAAATAGATAGTGGTAGATCTGACTGACTCATCATCGACCGAACCTTGTCGAATAAGGTCCTATTACGCCGCTCGGACACCCCATTCCTTTGAGGCGTCCCGAGAGGCGTAAGTTGTGGAACAATTTCCGTAACTCTTAAGATGATTATTAAACTCATGACTCAAATATTCACCTCCACGATCAGATCGTAGAAACTTAATTTTCTTGCCACGTTGATTTTATACTTCATTTCGAAATTCCTTGAACTTTTCAAAAGTTTCCGACTTGTGCCTCATTAAGTAGACATAACCATATCTACTATAACCATCGGTAAAAGTAATGAAGTACTGAAAACCACCTCTAGCAGTCGTGCTCATTGGTCTATAAACATCAGTATGTACGAGTTCCAATAAGTCAGATGCCCTCTCACAATACCCTGTGAAAGGTGTCTTGGTCATCTTACCAGGTAGACAAGACTCACATGTTTCAAATGATTCAAAATCAAATGATTTTAGAAGACCATCTCTATGAAGCTTCATCATGCGTTTCTGACTAATATGACCCAAGCGACAATGCCAAAAGTAAGTGGGATTCAAATCATTTAGCTGAAACCTCTTAGCATCAATATTATAGATAGGTTCATCATCAAGATTTAAAATAAACAACCCATTCACAATGGGAGCAAAGCCATAAAACATCTTATTCAAAATTATAGAACAACCGTTGTTCTCAATATTGAATTTATAACCTTCTGCCAACAAACAGGAGGCAGAAATGATATTTCTACTTAATACTGGGACATAATAACAATTATTTAATTCCATAATAAATTCTGAAGGTAAATGTAGTAGCAAGGTTTCGACAGCCAATGCAACAACCCTTGCTTTATTCCCAACTCGGAGATCAACCTCGCCTCTTGCAACGCTCCTACTACTTATTAACCCTTACATCGAATTGCAAATATGAGCAACCGATCCGGTATCAAATACCCAAGAGCTATTAGGAGAATCGGCAAGAAATACATCTATAACATTGATACCTGAATTTGATGGCTTAACTCCACCATTCTTTTTCAGATCTGCCAGGTATCTTTTGCAGTTCCTCTTCTAATGGCCCGACTTTTTGCAGTAGAAGCATTCACTCTCTAAAGTAGGGCCAGACTTGGAATCAGGCTTAGGCTTATTACTGGGGATCTTATCCAAAGCTTTAACCTTGCCTTTTCCTTTAGTCTTAGCTTTCTTCTTGAAGCTAGTACTTTTCTGCCCTATCATCACATGACTAGTGCTTTTCTTGATGTTGTCCTCTGCTGTTTTGAGCATCATATGCAGTTCGGTGAGATTCTTGTCCATGCTATTCATATGAAAAGTCATAATGAATTGCACGAAGCTCAGAGGGAGTGACGCAATAATCAAGTCAGTAGCCAACTCTTGGCTAGGTGGGAAACCAAGTTTTTCCAAGCTCTATGTGTAACCAACCATTTTGATTACATGAGGGCTCACCGGATTGCCCTCGGCCAGCTTACATCCAAACAAGGACTTTGAGATCTCATATCTCTCAGTTCTAGCCTAGGTCTCAAACATACCCTTAAGCGCTACGATCATGTCACAGGCTACTACGTTCTCAAACTGCTTCTGAAGGTCTGAGTTCATAGCTGCAAGCATGAGATAGCTAACATCGAGGGACTCATCAACCGCCCTTTTGTAAGTGGCTTTAACAGCATTGGAAGCATTCTTGTCAGGCACATCTGGAATTGGTTGCTCTAGAACGTGTTCCTTTTTATCTTGCCTGAGAACAATTCTCAGGTTGTGTGACCAATCTGCAAAGTTCGTTCCATTAAGTTTTTCCTTTTCAATTATCAAACGTAAAGCATAACTGGAAGTGGGTGCAGCAGCAGGTGGTGCCATGATCTAAAACAGAAAAATATGCAAAAACTGAGACAAATGTTCATGAAGAGTAACTTATATTAAACAATTTAATAAAGATACTCCTACTAAATTCCATATCCCTCTTATGGAACTTAAATGATTTAAGACCCACAATTAATTAGTCTACTAGTGAGTTTTAGCATCACTGCTAGAAGGCTAATGAATTTGGTAAGTAACCCTTTGCTAATCATATCACTATATGACTTTTGTTGTTGGGTGGCATCTCTATACCCTAACCCCAACCCTATGCCCCAAGGTTCATAATCGTTATGATGACCTCGTCAAGTATAACCAATGCTATGCGTGTGAGTGTCCGACACAAACCCATCTAATCAAGGAAAGTTAATGGCACCCTACTTTAGTAGACCTACCATTAATTTAAATGATATTGGATGGTGCAGCTAATTGGGAGGGCATCAATTTTGCTTAATATTACTTGAGGGATTTTTACTTCTACCATGTTAAAAGCATTCGAAACTACTATATAACATGCATAGAAATAAATATAAACAGAAATATAAAAGCAATCACAGATAATCACATTAACTGTGATATAGTATGGCCTTTCATATGGTGATCTCCATCGCCACATTTCCTGTTCGTTATGCCTCCAAGTGCTTGATTCCTCCAAGTACTACTGCTAAGCTATTACTCCTAATAGCACTGGTAATAGATTACAAGGAGTGTAGAAACATCACAAGTTGACACGCATGCCGTTTATACAAATATAGACAGCCTTGGGCTGCAATTAAGTATGATACGCAGGTCATGAAAATTACACACATGGATCACATACATAGGGGCCATACTATTCACATCAATCCTACAAAAATAAGTTATGCATAGAATCGCATTCTACCAAAACGATGTGAACTCGCAATGAACTATAAGGCGCTGTACACATAAGGCAGTCCCACTAGCCGGTTAGCGGGCGGGTTTGGGCGGCGCCTGAAACCTCTTCGAAAAACATTGATCAAATCATGAATCTGACCATGGAAAACCTCTTCGGGTTAATCATATTAACCCTATTTCCGATCACAGATCCGTGTCGATCAATCCTATTGATCTTTGTATGCTGCTTGTGGCTTTAAGTTTCACAGTCTATCCCGATGGCAGAAAACCGACCGATAAGGGTAAGTAGTGGCGCGACCATAACTGCATGATCACAAAGCAATGATCTTGATCACATCGAGGACCACCGAATATGAATTCATCTAATTAACCAGTGCCAAACATCAATCTATCAAATAGAACGACTGATAAAACAACAATGGATCATATCTATTACTATCGCATATCATCATATGCATTTATTCTTAATCTAGAACTATGCGGCAAGGCTCTGATACCACTATTGGGGAACGTGCAGGCTACTCTAGAGAAAAATCAAAAATTTTCTACCATGTAACCAAGGAACCGCTGTGAATTATAGATCACAGAATTACCACTAGACGCGCAGACCTGTAGCGGAAGTAGAGTCGATGTAGCTTGGTGGTGCAAAGTAGTCGTAGTAGCCACGCTCCTCCTTCAACAGTTTCTTGTGAGCATCGTAGGTTGCGGATTATCCTAGTGTTGAAACTTCGCAGCAACGCCTCCAAGGTATCCACACGCACGAGGCAGGAACACCACTCGCCGGAGTGCTAGCGCCGGCTGAGCGGTTCTGGGTAGAGGAGGGGTGGCGGCTAGGGTTTCAGGAATTCTGAATTCCTATATCTCATACATCGCAAAGCCAACACCTCCTCCCTTTATATAGACGTCCCAAAACGTGTTTCAACCCTTGAAGCCCATTAGGAACTCTAAGCCTACTACAACTCGAGTCCCTATTCGAATTGGTTACAGCCCCTTAAGCGTGCGACCCTATAGGTTCATGTGCACTCGGACATGGTTGGATTACCCCTATCGATCATTGAGTACTCCTACTTGACCATCGGGTACACCTACTCGACCATCGAGTACTCCTACTCGATCATCGAGCATTCGACCAATAGTCGATAGCGGCCCCTAGCAGGACTTACCGACTCCCGAGTACATGAAAAGATCAGATGAACCTTAACAATGTCGTATATGCATTTCCTTTTGCCTCATGATATCGGTCAAACCCAAGGTGAGAAATTGTCATCCTTGATTGGATGGATTGGCCACTCTTTCTGGATGTCGTGACTCGGATTCCCCGAATATATCGAGTTAACTCTTTAACTTGATGACTCGAGTAACTCTTTACTCGAGTAGTATGGCCATGCATTTTCTGGAATCCGTCCACTTGAAAGGCCTAGAGATATCTCTCCCGTTGAATGGAGGGGCAAATTCTATCTTGATCGACCATGCCTCACAATATGTTTTATGACAAATTCGAAAGCCATCTTTATAACTACCCAGTTACGGTGTAGCGTTTAATGACCCCTAAGTAAGCCAGTACGCATCTTGAGAACTTGCGACAATCTCAAGTCGAAGGATATAGCATACACATCGTATATGAGACCAACTGATGACATGAAAGAATACAACGTTCTCGCAGTGTCTTATAGTGGGTCGATGTCCAACACCATGTTCTCTAAAATGTGTCTATATTATTGGTTTGATATCTCCATATCTATGACCTGCAAAACATGGCCATCGACCAATACATATACTAGTCTATTCATATGTGTTCTCATATGATTATCGACTAGGGACTCCTTTTAGAATGAACATCAAAAAGATGAATATAGAGTTTCACAAACAAATCACGTACTTGTTAATCAATATTCATGATATTATTCAAAGAATAATATCATAGTTTATGAACATTTATAAAAATATAATCATCTCTATGATTACCTCCAGGGCATATTTCCAACAATAACATTTGTACAAGCAACCCAACATACCATGACCATTGGCTCTCGACTTTTAACTTGAAACCAACACTACAGGTTCTGAAGAACCGGGATTCGGTTTTGCCATTGAGAGGAACATTTCAGAGATTGTACGATGGGGATTCACTGATAACTCTTCGGTTAAGTGCATCTAAGGGCTAAGAGAAGAGAACTGAGGTTATGAAGCTTGGAGGGTCATGATTTCACAATAGCCTTTCGGCTTGATCTAATGACTAGGATTATCTCTAGTATTTACTGTTTACTATTTAGGATGGAGTTTGTTACTGTTCATCATAATTTTTTTTCTCTGTTGCCAGCTCTGTCTTTCCTTATATGCAGTCACGATTGTAAGAGGATAATTATCAATTGGAATGGAATCTAATTAGTTCCAGCTTTACTCTTGTTCTTCGCTTTTTTTCTGCATTTATCTTGTCGTAGGTGTAGAAATCGAACACAAGAGAGGGGGTGGACATCGGCAGTTTAATGGGCTATCGTCCACGAGAGTGAAAATGACACAGGGGATTTATACAGGTTCGGGGGTCTGAGGAGACTGCCCTACTCTTGTTGATGAGCCTACGGGGTTAGTCTCCAGAGAGTAGGGCCCCGAGGGCTCGTCAGTTTTGCTTTCCTTTATGTTACTCAAGAGAGCTCAAGTTACAAATGAGAGGAAGATGAGGTATTTATAGGCTCCATGGCCTGTACAAATTACCGAAATGCCCCTTGCAAGAATAGCTAGCCTATAAGTACAAATGAATGGTAGTTTGGTCCATTCTGCATGCGACTGTAACTCCTTGACACTACCTTGAAAAAGGTCATCTGTGGCGGTTCATAACTGTCATCAGTGGCGGTTTTTGAACCGCCACAGATTTAGTGCCACTGATAATCCAAGATTATCAGTAGCGGTTCTAGAACCGCCATAGATAATGTTGTTATCTGTGGCGGTTTTATCCACCAACCGCCACAGATAGTACCTGACGAATAAAAGAAAAAATCGCATTTTGGGCTAGCCTCAGGTGCTGCTAGCCATGCCCACTGAAACATATACATCAATCACAGATTTTGCATATACACAATGTACTATACTGAAACTCCTCACAGACATGTCACGAAATGAAAGATTAAAAAGTAATGTACATAAAAGATAACATCCAATACAAGAAAAGGTGTTATGACTTATGAATTCATTCTTAAAAATGACTTATGAATTCATTCAACCAATTAACAAGACTCAGTATCAATTTAACTGATCACTCTAATAGGTCATGTACAACTTGCACTATTCCTATTTACATATTAACATCTACCAATTTTCGGTTTTGAACAGCAGTCATGCCATTTGCCAAGGAAACAGCAAGCATACAATATGGCAGTCATGCCACTTGCCAACGAATTTGATTTTCTTTAGAAATTTCCTTTTTGGGGGGCTGGTTCCTGAAAAAGAAAAATGAGATAAACCATTAAGGAGGAACAGGAGGAAGGAATCAGTTTAACAGAAGCAAAATCAGCACAAGAAATGGAAATATTGCAAAAAGAAGATGAGATGCTAAGTGTAAACCTCTTCGACTCGTCTCATTCGTAGGCATGCCTTGCAATTACAGTTCTTGCGACAATATGGGCATTTTGCAACAAATTCATCTTCTGGAAACTCAAGGTACCTAAATACCAAAAAACTGTTGAGCATTATGCAATACGCAAGATCAACAGAACAGTGTCATGTGTCAATCACCAATGAAATGGAAATATTAGAAGGGAAGGTATTAAAAATTTTAAGTTACGTAGCACGGGAGACGAAAGCAGAAACAATAAGAACATCAGCAAAACAAAAGTGAGAGTACATGCGTACAGAAAATACTGGTTGATAAGCAAAAGATGTATTTAAGTTATATTCAGAACAGTGATTTTACAATAAAATAGTAGATGATGGGCAATCCAATTAGTAGAAAACAAGATTGAGACAACTTGACGCACCATTGTTTTATGCATGGCTCACAGAAGCGCTTGCTCTTGGAGGATGGGACCTTATTTTCTTCTTCCTCCCATTTCTTCAACTTTTTTGTCATGAACTCCTTTCCTGCATCTATTCCCCTCCGCTTCTTTGTCGGCTTCAAAACCTCATCGTTGCTTATGTCCTTGTTCCTTATTGTCTCTGCATCACCCTTGTTCCTTAGTTGTAGAATTTTTGTTTTAAAAAAAAAAACTAAACCTGACTGAAGCACTCAAAATAAACCGAATAAATGCAGAGTCATTTTATACCTGGCAGCCAAAAACTTTCTGACCCCATTGGGGTACATCATCTCCAGCATCCATCTCTTTCGCCTGATAACTGATAAGATGATATACAAAACAGAAACAGAGCAAAGAAACGCGCCACCAAATTAGATTTTAGAGCATTTCAACAGGCAACCGAGCTTCTAATCAAGCTGAACAAATGCAGCCTCCTTATGGCATTGACAAAAGTACATGCTACACTAGCACAACCACTGACAAAAGAAGTGGCATTGACAAAAGAAGGGGTTTCCATTTCAAAGGAACAAAGAGTTATTTACACTTTGTAATGAAACAAAATTGAAGTAACAAAAACCTAAACTAGTTTTCTAAACTAGAAGCCTACGGGTCTTCGGAGGCCGGAGACACATGATGTGAGATAAGAGTATGGATGACTGGATCGTTGTTGTCTTCGTCGTAAAACTCGCCTTTTTTGTTGATTATTTCCTTCATGATGAAGTAGGCGAGCTGGCCCTGAATGGCTTGGATATCAGAAGGAAGCAATCCTACCGTAGACAACTTGAGGCGCTATAAGTATAAAAAACAAAGTTAAGAGAGTATTGTGTGAAAATGAGTGGTGTGAATCAATGTGTCAGGTCAGCATGACTTACCTCTACGTCATTGTCTTTTATTGTGCAACCTAAAATTTCGCGCATGTACTGGCACACGAAGTACCCACATAAATTTGTTCCTTTCGGCTGCTTGTGACACTGCAAAAAACGAATGAACTAAGATGTCGTCGAATGAGCTATTTACTATGAAATACGATGTAAGAATATTTTTGCGTGCGTACCGGAAACTTAGTACGGATCGTAAGGGATTTGCGGTACGGGAGGTATCTCGTGCTCTTCTCACAATACCTTTTGAACGCCTGATTCAGTAAATGTGTCATCACTTTATAGTCTTTTTTAGGTTTATCCAGTGGATCCATGATCAGCATCTTGCTCTTTTGTGGATGAATTATTACGAGAATCCAGTGGAAGCTACATACGCATACATGATGCCATAGTCATTAGTCCTTACATCAGAGTAAATAACGAAATCAACGAGTAATTTAACTAGCTAGTGAGGAACTTACTTAAAATTGTATGGGAAAAGTATAAACTCCTTGTCTTGTAGTTTAATCAGAGATTTATATACGTACTCCTCGACCTCCTTTGGTACTCTTATGATTTCGTCTTGGCAAACCGTTCCCGGGTCGAGGAATCCCACTGGCCCCTTGGTTCTTCGAAGTTCAATCATCTCGTATCTATATAACAAAATAGTTAGATATGACATTTATCGGTACTACGTGAATGTAGACCAAGATTGATATATCAGACACTTACAGTGACCAGCATCTCAAAAAACATATGTCGAGGGCGTCCTGATAGAACAAGTTGTGCAAGTTATCAAATTCTATTAAGAAGTAGCCAGCACCGTCATGGTGAAAATGTTCCTCTTGGAAAATTGCAGTGATCACCTTCGGGAGTACGTCTTGGTTGGATCGTTCCATGTACCATGCATGTAACCGCTGCATCATGGGTGTCATATCTTTTAACTTCGAATCGGCGACTAAGGGCTTCCCTACCTCGAATTTCAATTTTTCTTGGAAATCTTGGTCAGCAGACTTCGCCTTGCCCTTACTTTTTTCTCGCACAACATCATACTCGGTCCTGGCTTCCCCTGATCTGGCTGACACAGCTTGTCTAATGTACCATTTTTTCGGATCAGGGGTTGTAGGTTTGTCCTTTGAAGTACCAGGTGTTATAGGTTTCTGCTTTGGAGTACTAACAGTGGCTATCTTTATGGGGTCCTCAATGAATTTCTTTTCTACCTCATCTTGCTCCTTCACCGTTTCACTCTCATGTGCTGGTGATGGATGCGCGGATTGTACTGCAGGAGAGGCTGGCATTGGATGGTCCAAGACGATGTCACGCTTGCGCCACTGGATGAATGAGTGGACGGCACTTCCTAGAGTTGTTATCTAAATCGTTGGCGGGATTTTCTAGCCCGATATCGACAAAGCGTGCAATTATACCGTGTCCACCGGACCTTTGCATAACTTGGCGCTATCGGGGCATTGTGCAGACACCCCTTCTTGGCGGATAAGCTACCTGTGTGCACTGTAGAAATATGTTCATCACGGGCACGTTGAGCTGACAGGGTGTGGAGTCCTGTATGTCATCCACCGGATAATGGTTGTTGTCCGCTTCTGCCATTGGCGTGGGACGCATGAATCTGCGGACGACACAGAAATTTGGACAACACGTTGTGGGTCTGCGCCTGGCTCAAGGCTTGTTGTACTTGTCGTTGAACTTGTTCTTGAATGGTGCCTTGTAATTCTTGCAGAACCCTTTCCTTCATCCTTTCCATTTCCTTCTCAGCCCGCTCTTCCTTAGCTCTCTTCCGACTCCTATAAGAGTCTTCGTGCTCAGAAAATCCCATCTTCCATGGAACCTTGACCCCGACGCCTCGTGTTCGGCCAGGGTGCTCTTTGTTCCTAGGGCATTGTTAGCTCGTCTTTCTCCCTGTCTGGGTGGAAAGATCCTTGGGTGGACTGGGCGTAAAACTCCTGAACTCTTTGCGTCATTGCTTCGTCTTCGCTGCTCTTGAATGATAAACTCCCACTAGACAAGATATCTGCCCTCGCTAGCACGTAGTGCTTCACTCGGTCTGGTAGTCCGATCAAGGGACTTGTGCCAGTCAATTGGAGCGCTTGTAATTCCTGCCTCTCCCATTCAACAATTTTACCAGCGTACCCACTTGTGCCAAGTCTGTGGGGGTGAGTATTCATTTTTGCGATGCTAATGTGGTCCTCACTGGACTTCCTTGCTGCTTCAGATTGCTTCATCGCCACAAACTCATCCCAATATGGCTCTAATCTTGGGTAGTCTCCGATGGCTGACCGGTTTTGCTTCACATAATTTACGTTCAGCCTCGCCTTGAAGTTTCTCCACACCGCATCCATGGTCATCAATGCATCGCGACGCACAAGTTCTTCGGCTCCTTCGGGGAATTCGAAGCTCTCTTTGAGCTCTGTCCAGAGGTCCTCTTTGGTGGCTCGGGGCACTTTATGCCAATCCGAATAGGTGATTGGCACTTTATCCCTTACGATGTACCCGCATGTTGACTTGTATTTTGCTGCTGGTTTTTTCGGTGCAACAGGGGCCCCGGTATCTGAGACCTCCGAGATGGTGTACCGGCCTTCAGGCTTCTTATTTTTCCCTCGTCCTCGGCGTCTTGCGACAGGAGCATCATCTGCAACAGGGGTGGAGGCCTCGGCACCTTTGGTGGTTGGATGTAGTGTAAGGTACCTGCTCGGGCTGTCGTCCATTACTGAGCTCGGTTCGGGCTCCATTAATGCACTACATATTTCGGTCGGAGTTAAGGATATAATGAGAAGTGAGTTTATGCCATACTATAATGGCGAAGAACTACTTCGCCACTTTGAGAGAATTATACAAGGGTGCAAATCTATCCAAGATTACCATATTGAGTTGCATCGTACAATACGTCATGCTGGTATGACTAGTATATCTAACGACTTACCCCTATTTCTAGTGTTGTTTCCCACATTGTGCAATTTGATGTTGACAATGAGAAACTGAATGCAAAATAACCGCACCACTAAAAGGTGAAAAAGATGAGTAACCAAGGTTGGATTGAAACTCTTGTTGTCCCATTGTTAGATCATGAAGAAACTCTATCTATAACATCTACATCAACTTAGGAGAATGTTAAAGATAACAACAAATGTGTTGAATTAATAGAAAATTAATAAAAGAGGTGAGCAAAAGTGAGAAGCATATGTTTCTTTAATGAGTGCATGTTCTGAATTTAATGTGCTTAATTTACATAATGTGGAATGGATTTACTCCTCCGAGATGGTGTACCGCCTTGAGCTTCTTATTTTTCCCTCGTCCTCGGCGTCTTGCGACAGGAGCATCATCTGCAACAGGGGTGGAGGCCTCGGCACCTTTGGTGGTTGGATGTAGTGTAAGGTACCTGCTCGGGCTGTCGTCCATTACAGGCTCGGTTCCGGGCTCCATTAATGCACTACATATTTCGTGGAGATTGCATGAAATTCACCAAATTCAAACATGTTCCGAACAATCTCTATCAGATGCTTCATGGAGATTCACCGTTCTAAAGCTTCTTTTCAAAAGTATAGGAATTCTTTGGTTCTAGCTCAAACTCATGGTGTTTAATGTAAGCAAAACAATGAGATGGGTTTTGAGATAAGATTAAAAACTGTTATGGGCAAAACTAGATTTTAACTAGCCTAAGGTGAGAAACTTGATGAAACTTGATTTTGAAACAAGTTAACAACTAAAAGATTACACAGGTGAGAAGTTCTACAGAAAGAAGGGATAAGCTTGTATAAAATCTTAAAGAAAGAAGAGATAAGATATTTTATGATCTCCTATGTACCCTATGGTTCAAATCTTAAGGTGAATCCTAATATATGCAAATATAATAGCTTTTCAAAATAAGATTTTTAATTTACTTATTTCAAAGCTAGCGACCATTCTATGTAGTTAACAAACCCAAACAATGTGTTTGCAATTCTCTGAAAGTATAATTAGTCAATTACTGAACCTGATAATTGATAAACTATAAACCAAGCATAAAGGAAAACTATTTCCAGCCAATTCCCTTACCACATCCCCACTAGGGTCCAGTTTCAGAATTTGCACAATAGTAGATGTAGTTCAACCGATTCGACATATCTGAACTTTGAGCTTTCAACCAATTTGCACAATCACACATTTCTGACGATTTATATATTTGTGAACTTTGAACTTGTTACAAAATCTTAAATATCACTTGGTTTGATATCTTTGAAAAAAATTATACATCTCTATGCAATTACAGATCTGAGATAAGCATTATTTGCACTTTCCGTGTCTTTTTCAGGCTAGAGCAAGATGATAACAACAGATCCTTCAAACTCCCATCTCTAAGGAACATCATGCTTAGATCAACAAACTCTATGGATGGTAAATTGAGATGGTAAGCCATATAAGATACAACCAAAGCTTGCTCAACAATTTCATCCCCCCTTTTTTTGCAATGTCCACTTAACTCCAGAATAGCTCATCTAGTTATTTTATTTAATGCTTTACCAGTTTATCACATAGCGAACCAAATGTCGCCAATGCCTTCTGTGGTCGTAACCGGAGGAAAGTTTTGAATGATCATCAAAGAAATTCTAGTTCAAGGTATTAAAGCAGTCATTTCCATGTAGCCTAAAAGACTCCTGCACCGATCCTTGTTTCATGGACAGACTCCTGCACCGATCCCTGTTTCATGGACCAGCCTTTCCTATACATCCCCATCAATACTTAATGATGATTATGCAGCAAAGCACAAACAGATTTGCTAACTTTAGTACTACTAGCAACGATTGGCATCTTCAGGTAGGAACTACAAGTTGGGAAGAAATTAAGATATGTGTGGCATTGACCTGATTCGCAAAAATCCACACAAACTGCACAAAAATGCTAGCATTCACACCAGTTTTGCCTTCGATGCTCTGCCACATTACTAGCTAGAGGGGTGGTCTTATGTGATACTACATAGCAAACAAGCTGTAAAGCCGCGTGAAATACTAGATTGTTTGCAAAATTTCCTTCCACTTCCCCACATAAGAATGAGATGAGAAGATCATTACCTAGGTTGTCGGGAGCTTGTCGGGGGCGTCGGCGCAGGTGGGGCGGCGTCGGGCGGGGCGGGCGGAGGTGGGGCGGCAGGCGGAGGAGGCGCGTCAGGGCGGCGGCGGCGCTAGGGCGCGGCGCTAGGCAGGCGTGGGCGCAGGGCGGCGTCGAACGCAAGGCGGCGGCGGCAGCAGGGGCGGCGTCGAGAGAAGAGAGCAGCGACGAGAGTTTAGGGTTTAGGGTATAGCGCACTTTATAATAGGGATTATCAGTGGCTGTTCTTAACTAGAACCGCCACTGATAAACTTATCTGTGGCGGTTCGTATAAAAAACCGCCACTAATAAATAATTATCTGTGGCGGTTATTTATACGAACCGCCATAGATAAGTGTATCAGTGGCGGTTCTTCGGAAGAACCGCCACTTATATGCCTCTGGCTGTCTCGCAATACCTTCTCAAGCTTGTCCTACAGCAGTATTGGGGAGAAGTAACTAAAAAGTACAATCAACCAAGAAATTCTTACTTCTAAGCTCTATTGGGGAGAAGTAACTAAAAAGTACAAATTGAAATGATAATCTGAATTGTCCGAACTACTTCGAGATCTCATTTTGAGTTTCTAATCATTAGAGCTTTGTGTAAACCCATATGATTCTTATTATTCTATTTCTCTTTCTTTCCAACCAACAACTCTTTCATTCCATCCTTCTTTCTTTATGAAATTGAAATTATTAACTAAAGGGCAAATTTTATTCCATTCTCATTTGAAAGTCGATTTTATTCCATTCTCATTTGAAAGTCGATTTAATTCCATTCTCATTTGAGAGTGCGAATACAAGGAGGTATTTTGCGTTTGGGAAAGTCCGAAGAAAAAAGGATTTAGAATCCGCCTTTTCCTTTTTCCCTTAGAAAAATAACTCAATCAAAATCCAATTATGTACTCTACAAGAACGAAATGCTTGTTATGCCCAATCGTGGATGTTATGCATAACACCACATTTCCATTACTCCATACAAATGCATATTGTTTACAGCACTCGTATGTAGTTAATTATTTTCTTTCACAATTTGCCCTTCTTCATGATCGTCGCGATGATAGGTAGCTTCCTGAGTGGTTTCTTCCTCGAGCCTGATGTTGCCATCTACGAAAGGAGGCAACTCATCAAACTGGTTGTACTCATCCTCATCCACCACATTCTCAACTCCGACAATCTTTCTTTTTCCCTGAAGAACTACATGGCGCTTCTTATCTGCCGGGTCGATTACATAGAAGACTTGTGCTACTTGCGAAGCAAGTATGAATGGTTCGTCTCTGTATCCAACATGTTCGATGTCCAAAGTAGTGAAGCTGTACTTGTCCACCTTGACACCCTTTGGGAGTTGTACCCAACGACACCGAAACATCGGGATCTTAAAAATACAATAGTCGAGCTCCCAAATCTCTTTTATGACCCCATAGAAGCTACTCTTCTTACTGCCGGTGTTGTCATAGGCATCTATGCGGACACCACTATTTTGATAAGTGCTTTTGCTGTCTTGAGATCTCGTGTAAAAGGTATATCCATTTATGTCGTATCCTTGCCATGTCAAGATTGTACCTGATGGCCCTTTTGCCAACCACCTCAACATAACACTTGTTTCTTTCCCAGTCATATGCTCTTTGAACCAATGATTGAACAAATGGTTATGCTCTTTTGTTACCCAAACCTCTGATCGTCCACGATTTTCCTCTCGTAGCTTATCCTTGTGCATGTCCATATACGAGGACACCTCAACTGACTGTTGTAAGACTGTGAAATGAGCTTTTTCGAACAATTCATGATCGTAAGAATTTGTTGATTTCCTTCCAATCGTCCCTTGCCCAGCTAGCCTACCCTCGTGGCGAGGTATAGGCACTCCCACCGGTTCCACCCCCTCCATGTAATCCACGCAAAACTCGATAACCTCCTCGGTTGCATAACCTTCCACAATGCAGCCCTCCGGTCGAGCTCGATTGCGTACATACTTCTTCAGAATACTCATGTACCTTTCGAACGGGTACATCTGATGCAGGAATACGGGGCCACATATATTTATCTCATTCACAAGATGAACAATGAGATGAACCATTATATCGAAAAATGATGGAGGGAAATACATCTCTAGCTGGCATAGTGTCTTGACCACGTCATTCTGCAGTTCAGAAAGTCCGATGGGATCGATGACCTTCTGTGAAATCGCGTTAAAGAAGAAACACAACCTCATGATTGCTTCTCGGACCTTTTCGGGCAAAATACCTCTAATTGCAATAGGAAGCATTTGTGTCATCATCACATGACAATCATGAGACTTCATGCCAGTTAACTTCAAATCTTTCATCGAGACCAGTTTCTTGATGCTTGTGGAGTAACCGGACGGAACTTTCACACCATGCAAGCATTTGCAGAGGTCTATTCTCTCTTTCTTGGATAGAGTGTAGCAAGCTGGGGGAAGGTAAAGTCGGCCTTTTCCGGTTTCTTGAGGATGTAGCTCAGCTCTGATTTTCATATCTTCCAGGTCCCTTCTTGCCTTCAGTCCGTCCTTAGTTTTGCTAGGAATATTCAGTAAAAGACCAATCAAGCTGTCACATACATTTTTCTCTACGTGCATGACGTCTATGCAGTGTCGAACTTCTAAGTCCTTCCAATAGGGCAAGTTCCAAAATATCGATCTCTTCTTCCACATGGTCTTCTCAGTACGAGACCTCGATTTATTATTACTATCTCCCTTTCCAAATACAACATTAATATCCTTAACCATATCATAGACCTCTTCCCCACGACGAGGCCTTGGAGCTATGCCATCCTCTTTTGTCCCGTCGAATTGTTTCTTCATATTGTGGTAGGGGTGATTCCTGCGAAGGAACCTACGGTGATGCATATACACAGTTTTCCTCGAGTTATTGAGCCACAAACTAGCGGTTTTATCCATGCACTGGGGGCATGCTTTGGCTCCTTTTATAGTACGGCCGGATAGGTTACCAAGGGCAGGAAAATCATTGATGGTGTAGAACAACAATGCGCGTAGGATGAAGTACTCTCGTTTGTACTCGTCCCATACCTGTACACCTTAGTTCCACAGTATCACAAGATCTTCCACCAATGGTTGTAGGTATACATCAATATCGTTACCAGGTTGTCTCGGCCCTTGGATAAGCAGCGACATCATAATGTACTTTCGTTTCATACATAACCAAGGAGGAAGGTTGTAGATGCAGAGAGTCACGGGCCAAGTGCTATGAATACTACTCATGTTACCGAAAGGATTCATTCCATCCGTACTCAACCCAAACCTTACATTCCTCGGTTCATTCCCGAAGTTCTCCCTGAAGAGTCTATCGATGGTTCTCCATCGGGCGTAATCACCGGTGTCTCGCTTTTCCATCCTCTTACGGTCTTCGAAAGTGCCATCGCATCAATTTGGCGTGCTTTTTGTTTCCAAATAAACGCTTCAAACGAGGTATTACCGCAAATACCACACCACTTTAGCGGAGCTCCTTTCTTCACCTCGATAACTTCATTGTCATCGCCTTACGCTTGTATCGCGATGCTTTGCACATCGGATATACATGAATGTCTCGCATAGTCTTTGCGATAGAGTATACAATGTTTGGACATGCATGTATTCTTTCTACTTCCAATCCCAAGGACATACAACCTTCTTAGCTAGATATGTGGTTTTAGGCAACACATTACCCTCAGCAAGATGTCCGCTAAGAGATGTAACAACGCCGTGAAACTCTTGTCAGACCAACCATTGCCTGCCTTCAATTTCAGCAGCGAGAGCACCGTGTGCAACTTCGTGTATTCCTCCTTACAACCCGGGAACAAAGGTTTCTCCGAATCCTCCATCAAACCCTTGAATTGATTAAACTCTCTCTGACTACTGCAGTTCTCTTCTGCATCGCGCAACATTTGAGCCAGATCATTGTCGTCATCAATGTCCAACCTATCTTCATCAGATCCATAACCGATGTCAGCTGCCATAATGCCTTCTCCATCATCCAATACGTTATCACGTTGAAGTATGATCTCCTCTTCACCGTGCCTTGTCCAACTTGTATAGCCAAGTACAAAACCCCTCTGGATCAAGTGCAAATGGATATGATTTTTGTTCGAAAACATCTTCTCATTCTTGCAATCAATGCATGGACAATGTATGTACTCCGTCTTCTTTTGCAAGCTATTCTCCTCGGCGGCCCTTAGAAAAACAGATACACCGTCGATATATTCTTGGCTGCAACGGTTCGCATCGTACATCCATCTCCGGTCCATCTACAGTTAATTTATTTAAGCAATTATTAATATCCAAAAATCTTAATTAAATAATTTGTTATTCCAATATTCAACAATATCCACTAACGGGACAACATTAATGCTAAGTAAATGTTGAAAAATTTTAATATATAGTACTCATACGTAACCAAAAATTATATATATCCTCCCGAAGATCAACATAATAAATTCCTCATCTCAAAATGCAAGGCAACTTCATGATCACCCATCTATCATATTAACTAAAATGTTTTTTCATGCATATCCAATAATCTTAATTACATAAATAAACATATATGTTTGACCAAAAGTTCATCATCTAAGTAAGGTAGACAACTTAATCTAATCGAGCAAGGTAATAAATTCATCATCTACAAATTGCTAAGCAAATAAAAAACAAACTAAATATGAACCTTGCATCTAAACATTAATTAAGTTATAAACCTTACATTGCAATTTCACATTACAAATGAAGGGAGGAGACACAATTTACACACCTAGGAACAATTCTAGGAAGTAGAAGCACAATATTTTGGCCAAACGAAATCTGAGATCAAAGAGCAATCTTTTCTTCTCGGGGAGGAAGATGACCAGCGACTGGTGACAGCAAGTATTTATAGGAAAATTAATTGTGGCGGTTTTAAATTCAAACCGCCACAGATAATTATATCAGTGGCGGTTCTAAAATCAAACCGGCACATATAATGAATTATCTGTGACGGTTCCAACTAAAAACCGCCACAAATAGTACCTGCATTATCAGTGGCGGTTCCAAAACCAAACCGCCACAGATAGATGAGGTATCTGTGGCGGTTTGTGGATGGAACCGCTACAAATAGTCACATCATTATTTGAAACCGCCACAAATAGTCCTCCCGCCAATTTCCATCTAGACCCACCACTGATACATGCATTTGTGACGGTTCCAAAAGAACCGTCACAAATAGGGCGTCACCTATGTGCTGTTTTGTAGTAGTGTGAGCTGTACGATGTGTAATTGACAGTTTGTCAGGTATTCTCCAACACTAGCCCCCTGCCCCTTGGCATTAAGGAAAGCGTCCAAAGGGGTGGTATCGAACTATTGCGCATACTTTGCTGAGGTTACAAAGGAAGAGCCGGGCTTGGTTGAACTTTTGCACCTGATGAAAACAAATCTTAGATTTAACCGGATTCTGGGCGTCTCAACTAGGGAAAAGGTGGATACTTCTGGAGCATGCCCATCCCTATTACCGATGGGGTGAGTGGTTGAATTTGGTGTTGGCCTGAACCTTTCTCCAGCTTGCCAGCCCATTAGGCCATGAATCTCACCTTGGCACAGTAAATCAAATACCTGTAGTTAAGACCTAATTAACCAAATCCCTCACATCACATGTTATCATGCAAGATGCATAATAGTTCTTCAAATATGAGCAATGCATCTGTTCCAGGTTTTTCAGATAACCAAAAGATGTTAGGATTCCTCCTATTTCACCAAGTCTTAGTCAACATCTAGTTTGCGTCGTAAAAATTGGTGTATTATGTAATGTAATGTGTGGGTTGTTTAAGAAATTAAATCCCTTTTGTCAAAACAATGACAAATAACAATGACGACATAGAACTGAATGACACAGACACAGTAAACCTTAACAAAAAAAATCTTTCTTTTGCTACTCTTTGCATTAGCTATGTCATCTACTTAACAAGCCAAATTTGTATGTCAGCATTAGCACCACAGATTTCAAGCCATTGCAGCTGCCACCTTTGAACAATGTAAATGCCTGGAAAGCATTGAGTTAAACTTGCCATCTTCACAGTCTAGATAGCATATGACAACACTGATTAGCAGCACTTCAGACCAGCAACAAGAGAATTTCTGACACTCAAGATGGCTCAACGGAAATTTCCCCAAAGAGTTTGTACCATCACTCTAAAAACTAAGCAGCCTTGTGCAATAGTGCCTGGATTACCAACCTCAAACAGAAATTCGCGGTACAACACATTTGCAAATCTGTGCAGCTGTGATTCAAGCTTACGTCAATTAAGGTTGCAACAAGGGCCAAAGACGACATTGTCTAAACCTTGTCTACCCGTAGAACCTACATAACCAAATCGACCTACTTGCCACATGGACGACATTGCAAAGCAATATTTTGCCTAGTTATTTCTCCCACGCAAAGTGTGGGTATTCGTGCCCATAACAAGGGCACATCAGCACAAGGCACAGCTAGTAACACATGCACCACGAATTATATTTAATAAAAATGAGCTTTGTGGGTCTCAAACTCTAGATATCCTGCTCTAATGCCATATTGAGTTTCATGTGTTAAGCTATCAGGAAAGGTAGGCAGTCTACTCATTTTCCAACCAAATTGAAGAATGTTGACAGTGGGCAAAACATCTAGGTAAAATTTTAAATAATATGCAGGCACTAATTGTTACCAGCTGTTTGTTGTCATTTTTTAGTAACTTTTCAGAAAAAGGTTTGCATAGTGAACGCAAGCGGTTCACTGAAGCTCAAGAATGTGCATACGTTGCAAAAAAGAATGCTTTTGTACTACAAGTAGAGTTTTTCTATTCCAGGCAAACAACAAGTGCCAGTGCAATACTTATGCACATTCTTGAGCTTTTGGCATGACTACATCAAGAAATCATCAAAGAAGAGTTATTTATGCTAATATGCTATCCAGTTAACTCTTAAGCCTTCTATGCAAAGTATATACTGGGAGCTCACATGGGTAAAGAGATCTCTAGACCAAATAGAATGTCACATTGCCTGTAAGCAGAGAATTTCACACTCCGAACAGGCCCTAAGTAACTGTAACTGTGATATACCCCTGTTATCTTGTAAGTATGATTTCGACCACACACATCCTTGCCTATAATAAAAAAGGCTTTCTTTATTTTTTTACATTCCAAGTAATAGCCATGCACAAAAGAACAATGTCTTGACCTCCCAGATCAAAACCAACATCACCTGCTTTGAAATTGACTAGTTACTACTTCACTATGCATTGGTTGATTGTTTCTACTCCATCAACTGTAAGCTTGTTTAGAAGCAACATTTTTGGAAAGAGGTCACCTCACTGTGTGTAGCTATGTTTTAACCATAGTCTAGGTTTTTAACTGCTAAAAATGAAACAATGCAGATGGACAGTGCTGAGTGGAATTACCACAACACTAGGATAGTGTGTGAGCTTTTTGTTGAACAGGTAGCTGCCGGGAATCGTCCTAATACCCATTTATGCAACCCTGGTTATGATGCTATCATAGAGAGATTTGCGGAGAGAACCGGTTTGCGTTACACCAAGCGACAGTTTAAGAACAAATGGGATAAATTGAGAAGTGAGTATCACACCTGGAAGAAACTACTGAAACAGACAGGTTTAGGTTGGGATGAAGAAAAGAAAACGGTACAGTGCTCATATGAGCGTGGCAGAAACTTAAAAAAGTAAGTCATTATTTCTTTTAGATTAGTTTTCAGTTTGCCAATTTGCTTTGCTTGTTCTAATATGTAATGTTTTATAGGAGTTACCTGGCTGTGGCAAGTTTCAAAAGGCAGGATTGCAAAATGAGCCATTGTTGTCTAGAATGTTTGAAGATATTCGCAACAGCGGTGAAGACCATTGGTCTCTTTCTATGAGTACCATTCTTGAGAGCTGTTCGCACCCATCCCCTACCATTGACATCGATTTGCATGAAGATGGCAATGAAGAGGAGGATGAGTCACCGGTGAGCACTAGGAAAGGAAAGAGAGCTCATTGTCCTAGAAATGATAAGTTGAAAAAGGCTAAGAGTGGCTCTTCGGTGATGCAAGAAGAAATTAAGCGTGTTGTTGAGATGAGTGAGAAGTCATTTTCATCACTTGAATCATTTGCAAGAAAGAGAGAGAGGAATCATCGGGCTATACTATCAAAGATGTCATGGACTTGGTAGATGAGTGTGGGGCTGTTGAAGGGAGTAATGAGCACTTCATTGCAACTGAAAATTTTGTCAAGAAGGAACAAAGAGAGATGTTCATGACTTCATTGCGCAGTCCTTCAGCACGTTTTGAATGGCTTAAAAGGAAGTATGAAGTCAAGCATGGCAAGTAGATGAACGTGGTTTCTACTTTATTTGAGAACAATTTATCTCCTCTTTTGTACTCTATTTATGTAATGTTTAAACTGTCATGTGCTCTTTATGTGATAACAATTTATCTGGCTTGTACTCTATTTATGTAATGTTTAAACCTTTTTACATTACCCTTTATTTATGTAATGTTTAAACCTTTTTACGTTACTTTTTATTTATGTAATGTTTAACTGGCTTGTACTCTATTTATATATCGTTTGTTGTTATGCACAGATGTCCTCATGTGAAAGGACTGATTCCTCTGATGATGAATGTGAGTATGATTTGCATATGATGTGCCTATATTATCAGATTTCAACCAACCTTCTTGTGGCTGCAAATATTGTGAATAATTATCACTCAACCTACTTGGACAAGAATGAGCGTAGGACTTCACATCTCAGCGGAATGGGTTGGGTGAGGGAAACTTTGACCACTCCAGGTGAATGTCATCGTATGCTTCGTATGAATTCTACAATCTTTTAGAGTCTACACGATCTTTTGGTTAGTACTTATGACTTAAAATCAACTACACATATGCATTCAATGGAGTCATTGTCTATGTTCCTATACATATGTGGGGGCTGTGAATCTAATCGAAAAGTGCAAAACCGGTTCAAGCATTCTGGTGAGACAATTAGCAGGAAGTTTAATGAGGTTTTGCAGTGTGTGGTTAGGATGTCAAGCTGTCAGCTGACCTTGTGAAGCTGAAGGATCCGAACTTCTCTACAGTTCATAGCAGAATTAGAAATGATCGTCGCATGTGGCCACATTTTAAGTATTGCATCGGGGCTATTCCTGGAACTCATATTCTAGCTGTTGTTCCCGCAGAAGAACAAGTTAGATATATCGGTAGGTAAAGGTCTACAACTCAAAATGTGATGGTAGTGTGTGATCATGATATGAGATTCACATATGCATCTATTGGGCAGCCAGGATCAATGCATGACACAAGTGTCATATATCATGCATTGGAAGCTGATAGAGATACTTTTCCACATCCTCCTCAAGGTAAATTGTACTTGCTTATTTTCTTTGTACTTTCTATACATTGGGTACTTAAATGACATGTACATTGCATGTTTTAGGTAAGTATTATCTTGTGGATGCCGGTTATCCTAACCGTCCAGGGTACTTAGCGCCATATAAGGGCCAAGGGTACCATGTGCCAGAGTTTCAAAGAGGGAATGCACCAAGTGGTAACAAAGAGAAGATCGACCAATTGCACTCAAGTTTACGCAATATTATTGAGAGATGCTTTGGTGTATGGAAAATGAAATGGAGAATTCTTCTAAAGATGCCAAGCTATCCGATGTCAAAGCAAAAGATGATTGTAGCTGCAACTATGGAACTACACAACTTCATACATGACCATGATACGCCAGATAGGGATTTTCAAAGGTTTGATCAGATCCAAACTACATGCCTACAATACCATCAAGATATGCAAGATATGTCATTTCTCAAGATGTATCGGATGCGTCAACATCGGATAGGAGTGATACATCCATGGACGCATTTCATGATGTGCTTGCACAGGCAATTGCAGGATGATTGAGATATTACTTGTGGCATTTTCTCGTCTTTTGTTAGTGCTCATGGTTAGTCCATGCCAGAATTACCAACATATGGTTTCTTTTTTATCTGTAATCTTTTTTCACTTGTGGTATATGCTCTAGTAATTCCTTGACTTTAACGAAATTCTCCCATCATCTGCTCGATTACATGAACTGCGCCATCTAGCATGAAGTCTAGGTGGTTGTATTTCAATAACTAGCAAATCTCTGTGGGCATAATAATCATTTTTCGCGTGGCCATCTCATGAATCTCCTGTATCATGGACTGAACTTGAGCCTCAGCCATCTCATGAACTCCTGTATCACGAGCACCTGCATGTGTTATTGCCTCAGCCATTCTCAATCACGAGCCTCAGCCATTCTCAATCTCACAATATATGTCCTCCATGTGTTAATGGAAATTTGATATATTATTGCAAAATTTAAAAATGCAAATTGTTAGCTAGAATGGTGTAACTTAAGCTATTGGAATTTGATTATGCGAGTAGCCGTTGGATTGGCCTCGATAAAGAATTGATTTTGCTATTATTTACACTTTTGCATTAGCATGTACTAAACTTCTGGTTGCAGTTTTACAGTAGGTTCTATCCCAAAGTCCAATTAGGCTGTGTGTTCATCAGTAGAAACGTAATTGTCTTTATGCTTTAACTGTGGAATCAATTCATGACTTGAGAATGTTCCTGTGAATCCAGTTGAACTCTGGTAAAGTGGTGGCTGTTGGCCCTAGCGAGTGTGATAGGGATGGCAAGCTGATCCATAATAGACATAAATTAGTACAAAAATAAACAAACATTACAACCAAGGGTAGTATGGTCTATTTGTCTTCATTCCTCCCTTCAAGATCTCTGGAGCTAACCTTCTAGCCAAACGCTTTTGTCAGACGGATCCAGCTTCTCAGTGATATGAATCTAGAAAAGCAGAATCTGGAGCCCTACCAAACAGACCCTTACTTTACTCTGCTTCTCTAAAAGATGCCCCCTTTGTCCTGGCTTTGCAGCCATCAATGGACTTGGTCCTAGCGCATCAATCTCACAAAGGGGAGCCGGTCCTGGGCTTAGGTGCTCAAGCAGAGGAGAGCGCTGACTTCACGGTAAGCAGCGGAGGGCTCCCTCTATTGTTTGGCTGTGGCGCGGGGTGAGTCCTAGTGACACAGAGTCCCGGGAGGCGGGCGCTAGTGGGTGGGGCGCAAGCACCTATTTGTGCCGGCTGGGTTACCTCCCCTGAGCTCCAGCTACTGCCAGAGTGCATGGCGTCCGAGAGGCACAGTGCGAGGGGCAGCGAGCGCAGGGTGCTTGTAACTTCGAGGAGGGATGTCTTGGTCACTTGAGGGCAAAAATACTTACCATACGGGAGCTATTGTTTTGAGCATAGCGACCATAAGCGCAGTCATGGGATGTCTAGCTGCTTAGAGCGCGTAGATTAACTTAGTTGCGGCTCAAGACTAAGTGCCATCCTTAACTAATGACAGGCGTTGGGCACTGGCCATGGAGGGGAAGGCCCCGCCCAAGGTCTCAAAACACATCTTTTTGTTGTCTTTGCATCCATCCGTAGCAGACGAGCGTTCATTTGCAATGGATCTGATTTTTTTGTCTTCTTTCGTAGGTACCTCTCTCAAAGCCTTCGTGAACGAGGATGAGAAACCTCCCCTTCGCGATGAGGAGAAGGCAAGAAGCCGGTGGGTCTAACTAGGATGGAAGACCTGACGGGCGCCTACTTTGAAGAAGTCAAAATCCTTGAAGATGGTTCAACTAAGGAGATCCTCGTGGGGGTCGAGCCTACGACCCTCACTGAGGCAGAGAAGGCGGTGTTAGTGGCCTCTGGGAGCCGCTTGACCCCGAAGGATGTCCTATGGTCAGGACCGGAGGAGTGCCTCAATCCTCCCCCAGGGTACACCGTCGCTCTCAAAGCTTGGTTCGAGGCTAGCCTTGGGCTCCCAATGCACCCATTCATCCAGGCCATCGTGAGGCACTACGCGGTAGAGCTTTGCACTTCTCCCCTAACCTATTGGCAAGGGTGATGGTGTTCCTATGGTTGTGCGAGATAGCGATCGAGGGCCAGCGCATGAGGCCCACCATCGCGGCCTTTGATTACTTCTTTCATCTTCAGAGGTCGAATAGAAAGTTTGGTCCTTTGGGCTACTTAACAGTCCAGAACCAAGGTGACTACCCGGTGCAAGCCACCAAGTACAACTAGAACTGCTCTAGGAAGAAATGGTTCTATCTGAAGGTGGAATGCTTCCCATACACCGAGGGGTAGCCAAAGATCACTCAAGATGACTATCCTGAGATCCCTCCTCTTTCTGATGATGACTGGGAGTTCATCCATGCTGCTTCTGAGATACGCAAGTGGAGTAGCGTCCGGGACTTAATGGAAGAAATGACACTCGTGGACGCCAGCCCCCTTGTCCATGGGAAGGATGACTACCAAAGAGTTTGTAAGAGCAAAGGTAAGCCTAGCTTGGCTTATAATCTTCGCATGTGAACATTCTTGACTTGTGCGCCGAACGCCCTTCTTCTTCCGTACAGTGTGTACCCCCAGAAAGGTGGTCGAGGAGGCCAATTGGATCCTTGGAGAGATGACCACCACCTAGTATGAGACTCTCAAGGAGGTGGGTATCAACGATGGCCAAGGGTGCAATAGCATTGCAAGTAGCCTGAAGCTAATGATGCCCCTTAGAGGCAAGCCCATCCCGGACCCATCAAAGAGGAAGAAAGCCAAGGCCACTGGGGTTTCCTTCAAAGATCTTCCCTCCAAGAATCTGCCAAAGGCGAGACCTCCTTCAGCAGCCCACTCACACCCTGTAGTACAGTCAGGGCCAAGGCCCTCTCCAGTCACCAAGCCTCGCCCTGCAACCTTCGTCGCTAAGAGATCTTTGCCTATGGGGGGAATTTCAGAGGAAGCTCTCGTAGGGACAAAGGCTAAGGAGGCACCTCTCTTGAAGTGTCCATCACAGCGTCCTCCTGCCCTCGTGGTGCCGCAGCCCGCATGCCCTAACAAGGACAAAGGCGGCCAGTCTTCAAGCAAAAGAAAACTTCAGGACGCCTAGAGGTCCCCCTTGCAGAAGAGGAGGGCACAGCTTCCCTCCACTGGGCTCTCTCATGCCGCTATTGGTAAGCTTAGTAAGGAAGGCGATGGAGCTCTTGGGATCACACACTCCACTTTGATTTCCATGTCCTCATCCTCCTCGGACTCAAGCTCAAAACCTGGCCATGCGAAAACTAGGCTCAACTTGAGGAGGGAGAGATAGACTCCACTCCCAAGGGTGACTTGGAGAGATCAGCTGTTCAGTGTGGCAATGCCTTTGACTCCCTCTTCGTTGAGGAAGGTACGTGGGTTTCCCTTCTCCGCCGCTATCTCATTACTTCTTCTCGACTTTCACTTATTGGCTCTTCTTGTGTTACTAGGGGCTGTGGAGGTCGAGGCATGAGTGGATGACTTGGAGAAAGAAATTCTTGAGAACAAGTCCTCAAAAAGACAGCGTGGCATTCTTAGCACGGATCTCCAAGCAGTGGGAGATAGTGATGACGCCATGTCTTATTCCTCCAGTGAGCTTCCCTCCTATGCCATTCCGTACATTGACGATAATGATGCGGTGGCACAGATTCATCGCTTGACTGAAGAGCACGTCAGCAAGTACATGAGTCGCTTCCATGACGCGTGGGGCTAGGGGTGGGCAAAAATAAACCGAAACAAAAAAACCGAACCGAACCGAACCGAATAAACCGATTTTTTCGGTTTTTTCGGTTTTCGGTTTTCGGTTCGGTTTTTATTTCAGTGTTATTCGGTTTTCGGATTTTGGTTCGGTTTTTAACTTCTAACACCCGAAATACCGAACTAACCGATCGATCGGTAGCGCTGCAGTTTTTTTTCGTGGCTCACGGGTGTTATTGGGTTGGGCCTTCCCATCAGGACCGGCAAGTTATCGCTACAAGCCTCATAGCCCCTTGAATGCCTGCACGTTCTCCATCTCCACCCCATCCACCTCAATCCTCCATGGCGGTGAAGAAGGCGATGCTCTCGCAGAGCACCGTGGAGTCCAGCTCCATCACCACGCACCCCCCATCCCTCCCCCGCAGGCATAGCCTCAGTCAGATCTAGCCCCCTACCCTCCTCATCCTTCTCCTCCCGCACCGCCACAAACGGGACCAACGACGCTTGCTCCCTCGGCGCCTCCTCCACGATCGCCTAACCGCCATCGCCGGCGAACCATCGGGGTTGATGGGGAGACGCGCGGGAGAGGATCCCATGGGTCGAAGAGGCCCATGAGCTTGACGGCATGAAGTCAGGAAGGACGGCACCGAGGGCGACTTTAGGCGGAGCTTCGAACGCCGCCGCCTGCCTCCTCTCTCGCCGCAGCTGGAAGCGGCCGGTTCTTGGGCTCATGGGTCCCTACTCGTATCCTCCGTCCCAACACCCACCTCCACCTTCATTGCATTGGATTGGATTAGGTTGATTCTTACCCTACAATCAATTGGTTGATCAATCTCTTGAGTGAGTTGGATCTTCAAATCAATTATTGTGTTAATGGATGGATGGATGCACGCTGTGTGATTGCATTTGCAGAGAAGGCGATGGGAGGGGAGGAGAATGGACTCAGGGAAATTCGGTAAAACCGAAAACCGAATTAACCGAACCGAATTAATTCGGTTAATTCGGTTCGATTTTTATCTCTGTTCGGTTTCGGTTCGGTTTTCAAAATCCAAAAATCAAAATATTTTAGAACCGAAAAAACCGAACCGAAAAAACCGTATTAACCGAATGCCCACCCCTACGTGGGGCATTGGAGAGTTTGCTGAGTTGCTTAAAGATTGGTTAGGCATAGCAATCAACCTCTATTTTTAGGATATATCTAAGCCCTTTGCACCCTGTGAGTAACCTTTTGCCTCTCACCAGCTAACACCTACAAGCTTCCCTCGCAGGCAACCTCCATTTCTAATGTCATCAGGGATGAAACCCTGAGGATGATCGAGGAGATGTTCAAAGAGGCAGCCAGAGAGCCCCAATAAAAGGTCTCACAGCTAGATGATGAGAGGTTGAGAGCTACCGAGGAGAAGCTGAAAGCTACTCAAGAAAAACTGCAATCCACTAGGAGAAGCTTAGAGCCACAGAAGAGAAGTTGAAAGTTGTTGAGGAAAAAGTGGATGTCATTCGCCAAGTGAATGTGAGTCTGGAGGAGGATGTGACTAAGTCGTGGCAACGCTTGGGCAAGTTTTATGACCTTGAGAAGATCACTCTTGCTGCTCAGAGATCTTTGGAGGGTCTTGGGGCCAAGGTTTCTCCACTTCCCTCAGGACAGATCAGGCCAGAGAGCTGGATTCCCTTGCTGGAGGGGCGTGTTAACTCCTTTACTCGAGTCGTTGAGGACAGGTGTCAGTCTTTTGCCATAGCCACCTTGACTGCCGGGGCCCTCGCCATCTCCCATCTCAGTGACAGTTCAGACCAACAGGCTGTGCGAGATAGTCTCCGCGATCTTTTTACTTTAGAGGTGAAGAAGGCTGCCCCTGAGGAGAGAGCTATACTGAAGCCTTTAGCTGCTGAGTTTGTGGAGAGCACGTCCTCCTCCTTAGCTTCGAGAGCTTTTGTGCCTTCACCCGCCAACAATGGGTGTGATGATCCTACCAGTGTATGACCCATTCAGATCATGTCTTGTTTAGCATGGAGTGATGATGATGTTGGGTAGATTTGCATGATACATTCTTGTAGCCACCGCTCATTTAGCACTTCGATCATGTATCCTTTCATGAATGAGTATGCTTCATGTTTACATCTTGAGTGTTATAAGAATGATATGACACCATTTATTTTTTTATCCAGGAAGCACCCAAGATGACAGTCGGCATCAATTATAAGCGATGTGCCCAAAGGGCCGAGCACCTCGACAACTGAAACCACCCAAGAAAGCATGCTGCAAGATAGGGCCACTTTATGAGGGCACAATCGCCGTTTGGTGCCTTATCCCCTAAAGGGGTTCCCTTTGGACATAGCTTAGGTTGAGCGAGGGGATACTTATCCCTATGCATTACTTAAAGGCGTAGGCATTAGGCCACGCTTGGGCCCTCGCAACGTTGCTTGCAAGGTCCTTGTATGGTGAGCCCAATAAGAGCGAATGTGTGTGCCCACTGGGAGGGATGTTTCCCGGTTTAAAACTCTTAAAGTAAAGAGGTTTTTGTTACACCTTGCGAAAAGGTATGAGGTTGTGACCCAGGGGTCGTTCGGCTTAGTGCCTAGGGACCATAGGGGACTAGACCATAGTGCACCCTAAGACTTAGGCATACTGCCTTAAGTCACCACCCTCTCCCTGGGTCCAGCAGGGAGTGGGCCACCCAAGGGGGACTTGAGATGCTCTGATTGCTTGGGGCTTTTTTTAGGGGTAGACCATGGAGGTCATATGCCCTAGGAGTGTGCTTGTTGCAAGCAATGCGAGGTTATGACCTGTCTCGTCAACAGCAGCGTGTTGGGGACGGCCTTCTCAAAGCGAAATATGCAAGTGTTGGAGTAGATGTGACTCTTTCTTGATGTTTCATTGATAACCACGGAAGGGTTTATATCAACACAAGTTAAATGCCATCACAGCATACAAGAGGACTTAAACATAGAATTTTCTAAGCTTGTCCACATTCCAAGCGTGCTTGAGCTGCTTGTCTTCCATGGTGAAGAGGCGGTAGGCACGCGAGCCCAAGATAGCAGAGATGTGGTGGGGTCCCTCCCACTTGGGGTGAAGCTTCCCTTGGGCTGTTGGGTCGGTGACTCTTTTTAGCAGCAAGTCCCCTAGGAGGAAGGCTCGTTCTTACACGCGGTTGTTGTAGAAACAGGTGACTTCGCGCTCATAGGAGGCATGCTTGATTCTCTTCGTTCATCATGCAGTTGATGGGCAGGGGCCCTGAGAGCATCTCCATGCGGAGTGAGCGGTGGTGGAGCTCCGCAGGAATGACAGCTTCCACTCTGTACACAAGGGAGAAAGCCGTGAAAGTTCAAGCTCCATTAATTTGGTTTTGGTGTTAATGACAAATCTAACATTTAGACTAACCCTTTTGATAATGAAGGATCGAGATGGCGATCAGAGGGGGGGTGAATGATCATAAAATAAAAATTTTCCACTCAAAACAATCCACCCAACATTCTCACATCAAAAGAACGGAGCGAAGAAAACAAAAATCCCAAAGTTCCCAGTAGTGGGCGGCACTACCACAAACTCAGCACTACCGGGGTTACTGTAGCGGTAGTGCTGGGTACTGTAGCTATAGTAAAATCAGCCCGAGAACAGTGTTTTCAGCCTGAGTTCAAAAAATTGTGGGATCTTTTGATTGGATGATCCAAACTCAATGAAACTTTGTGGACACCTTCATATGGATGTCAGGAACCTATTCCAACCATCGATTGCAAGAATCGAGGTCAAAATTCTAACCTTTTTTAAATTTTCGGAAGGGTGCACAAAAACAGGTTGAAAATAAAAAACTTAGCTCTTAGCTAGCTCATAGGTTCTTGATGATCAAGATGATCCTAAATGCCTTCCCACATGTCATAGCAAGCTAGAACACAAGACGATAATACCAAAAACCCGATCTTCCAAGAATCATCCTCTTAAGAACAAAAGATCGGTTTCTTGCAAGAAAGAACCCAAGACATGCCTAGATGATTGGGATATGGTCTGAAGAAGACTCATCCATCAATTATACATCCTCAGCAAAAGATCCAAAAGCATTTAGAAGGAGGGGAGGCAAATCCACCTTGTATGAAAGTAAATTGTATGAATGTAAATTACAGAATTTAAAGACATAATGTAAATGTGCAAAATAAATTCAGAGTTGGATGAATGAAACTTTCAATTCTGTAAGGGAGGTTTACAAAGCTTTACAAACAAGTGGGCAAAGCTCAAAAGAGAACAAAAACCTCAAAACCTTCAAGTGAGGGAAGGCTACCCCTACCCCTCTATTTATACTACTCTTGAGTCATCCTCCATCCTTAGATAAGTTCCTCCTACCCTAAGAATCAGCATCAAGGGCTATGATAGACTCACTCACTCATACATGGGTTAACTCAAAACCCAATAACATAATGGGTTTTGCATGCTTCTCAAATCATACTAACTAGACCCGCTACTCTATCACCTATACCGCGATCCAGCGGTCCTCCTTGATCCGAGCAGCTCCTAGCTAGCATCTCAACCTCTCCTTGTCTTCTAGGTTCGCAGCAACTCCGTCTCCAATTATATTTCGGTGATCCTCGACCGCCTGGACCTCCGATGCTCCTCGCCTAGTCCCGGTCATCCTCCGTCTCACCATGATCTAGCATCGTCGTCCTGCAACCATAAAAAAATAAGGAAACATATCATATAGCATTGCCCAAAATGATATGCAATAATTTGCACACAATTTTGAAACTTCAAATCCCAAATTTGCTCAAGGATCGACACTACCGCTTCCTGGGGCCGGTAGTGCCGCTTTTGCCAGCACTACCGCTCCCCAGAGCCGGTAGTGCCACTCGCACTGAGAGCTCCAGAAAATTGCTCTCTGTAAAATAACTACCGCCCTCTGGGGGCCGGTAGTGCCGCTTTTGCCGGCACTACTGCTCCCTAGAGCCGGTAGTGCCGTTCCTGCCAGACACGACTAAAATTGATTCAAATTTGAAAATCCAATTCAAATCAAACTCAAACTCAAGCACCTCATGCTAAAACAAAGTCGGTGTTTTAGCTTGTGATTTGATCATGTGTTGATCATCACATGGCTAAGTAAAGTTCATGCTTTGTGTTTGTAAACGTGTTTTTCAAAATATTAATTCATTATTTACAAATGTGTTTTGCAAATAAGCTAGAGGTTATGGATTTTGATCCTAGAGCATGTGTTGGCATTTGCAAATATATTTTGCAAAGTTTCGGGATCATGTGTTGATCTTTACATGGCTAAAGGATTGATCTCACAGGTTTTTGGTTTTTTTGCAAATTTTTTTGATCATGAGTTAATCATCACATGGCTCAAGATTTGATCTTATTGACACTTGCTAGCTTGTAGTCACGCTCTTGATCAAGTATATGTGATGGATTTCGAGAAAATCAGATTTTGGACGTGAGTGACTACATTGGACTTTATATTTTGTGATATTTAAAAATATCTATGGTTGCTTAAATCTTGAGAAAGGGTGGAATTGTAGCCCTCTTGATAAACTTCGTATAGAGTCCAAGACCACCTAAATCGGAGTTTGGAGTAAAAAGTTATGCGTGTTTCAGTAGCTAAAACAGTGGTAGCACCTCCCCTAGATGGGCGGTAGCACCGTCCGGGGTGGTACTACCGCCCCAAAGGCGGTGTAAAAATTCTAGAGAAGTGTTTTTGAGTTGAAATGGCCGGTGCTACCGGTCCTAGATGGGGGGTAGCATCGGGGTACTATAACAATGGCTAGTTTTGGTGTATTTAAATGCACAAAACTGACCGTTGAGCCTGGGGCTAGTGCTATCGGTCCTAGATGGGTGGTAGCACCGAGTTTTACCGATTTTTGGGCATTTTGCTCTCAACAGCTAGTTTTCTTGAGGGGCTAAAAAGGGCTGAGTTAAGAGGGTTTTGCTGCTGCTCTAGCACCTATTTGAGGTATTCTTGTGAGAGCAAAACCCCAAGAGCTCATAGGGCCATATTTGAGTGATTTGAGAAGAAATTGATTTAGAGTTTCTTGTGTAGAATCTCTTTGGTATTGATTTGCATTCTCTTGAGCTAGTGTGAGCCTCTCTTCTACACTGTGTATGTGCACTTTGTGAGCAAGGAGAGAAGCCTCTAATTGTATGTGTTGCATCTAGAGAAGGATTGAGCATCCTTGTGCATGTGTTACACTTGGTGAGGATCAAGCAAGAGACTTGACCTATTACTCTTGGTGTTTGCCGACACCTAGACAGCATGGAGGCGTCGTGTGCGGTGACCTTCTTAAGGAGATTGTGAGAAGGCCTGGCAAAGTTGTGAAGGTCGGAGCTCACCTACTCAGAGGGGGAAAGAGCTATCACTGGTGGAATCGAGGTGGGTGCTCAATTCATGGAGCCGGTCCAAAGTGGTTTTGGCTTACCTCTACTTGGATTAGGGGAGATCGGCAAGTCTCTGAACACCACGGTAAAATATCGGTGTGTCTCTTGTGATTTGCATTCTATTCCTTATTTATACTCAAGCAATTTATATTCATATAATTGATAGTTTGATTGCTTATATTTAGGATTGCAAATTATTGTTAGAGACATAAATAATTAGTGCACTTAGTAAGCCTAGTTGCCTTAGGCTTTAATTGTCAAAACCTTAGTTTATCGCTTCCGCATCTATTATCATTTAGGTTTGATATAAGGGTACTTAGGCGAGATTTAATTAATCATAGAAGAAATTTTTATAGTCGCCTATTCACCCCCCTCTAGTCGGCATCCTTGATCTTACAAGGCGTTCGTCCTGTGGAGCGGTTAGGCGTAGTGCGTATACTCCATAAGACATTGAGGAGTTCCTCTGCCCATAGCCTGCGTTTAAGTGCACTCTTCTCAAGTCGCCGATGAATGCCCTGGATGATTAGACCATTGGCCCTTTCCACCAATGAAAGCATCTAGGCCCCCAAATTTGTTTTGGTTTTGGTAATTAATGACAATTGTGATTATGGGACTAATCGTTTTCTTCTGAGAATGATTGAAGACAGGTTGGATCGATTTGAGAAGAACAATGTAATGTGACCATGTGGCTCTATGAAGATCAGCATGATCAACTAAACAATATGAGGTATGGATTTATGGGATTTTTATAGTCTTTTGCCGATCTCGGAGTTGGAAGAAAAGATCGGATTTCTAGGATTAAATGCCGCACTATTAAGAGGGACTTTTGATAAGTAGATTGAAGTGTGTTAAGTGAAAAATGGCTGAATTAAGTATTCAAACATTAATGCCTTTGATTTGAAACAAAAAGATTTGAACTTTTTTCACCTGACTAGCATGGACCGGCACTACCAACCATGGTAGTGCGAAACTGCTGCTCAAGGCCGGCAGTACCGGCCAGAGGCTAGGTACTTATATTCCAGAGAGGGGGTGTTTTGTCCCCTGAGCTTGGCCGGTAGTACCGAGCATATGGGAGCGGTACTGCCATCTGGCCGGTAGTACCGACCATCTGAGAGCAGTACTGCCGCTTGGCCGGCAGTACCGGCCCCAAGGGCGGTACCCTTTTTCCAGAGAGGGGTGTTTTCCCCAAGCCTGGCCGACAGTATAGACCCTCTGAGAGCGGTACTACCGCTTGGCCAGTAATACCAGCCTAGCATGGGCGGTAGTGCCGACCAAGGGGTAACGGCTAGTCTGACGGTGCATTTAATGCCACTGTTCGACCGTTGGACCCGAGGTGATCTGCAAGATCGCCGGTTAAGCAAGAGGCCGACCACCCCAAAAATTTTAGGGGTTTGGTGGTAACGGCTAGTGGCATTGAAGATGGCTATATAAACACCCTCATATGCAGCATGCTGGTCTTCTTGAACTCCCATTGCATATCCTTAAGCTCTTGTGTGCATCTCTTCTACTCAATTGCATTAAATTCATTTCTTGAAGAGTAGTTGAGTGAAAGTCAAGTGAGAAGTCGAATTGAGCCATTTAGACACTTGATCCACATCAAGCAAGCATCAAAGTTCATTACTCTTGAAGGTTGCCGCCTCCTAGACGGCTTGGATGTGTGAAGAATCGGTGATCTTCTCAAAGAAGGTTGTGAGAAGGCCTGATCGTTTGTGAAGATAAGGAGCTCGCCTAACCGGAGATGTGAAGAGCTACCCCGAGTGATCGAGGAAGGCTCAAGCGAGTGGAACCGGCTTGAAAGAGTTCAAGTCACCTCAACGTGGATTAGGGGAGACCGGCAAGTCTCCGAGACCACGGGAAAAATATTGCGTGTCTCTTTCTCTCTTGTGACTTGCTTTAATCATTCTTGTGATATATTGCCTTGCTTAACATCTTGAATAGATCACTAGAGTGGTAGAGTTTATTCCTCTCTCAAAATTGCTTAATTGCTTGGTGACTATTAATATTTGTAATTGTAAATTTGCAATTATCTCTTCCACATTTTTTTAGTATCTTGTTAAATTGCAAATTTAGTATCGAAAAATTTAGAAACCTCCTATTCACCCCCCTCTAGTCGGTCATCCTTGATCCTACAACCACCCCATTAGACTTGGGGTGAGCCACCGAAGCAAAGTAGGGTGTTGTCCTAATGGAGTCACAGAAGTCCCTGAAGGAGGAAGCATCAAATTGAGTTCTATTGTCCACAATGAGCTTCTTAGGGACCTCGAAGCAGCATACAATATTCTTCTAGAAAAACTTTTGCACCACTTGGGATGTGATTGATGCCAATGGCTCAGCTTCCACCCACTTGGTGAAGTAGTCTACCGCCACCACCGCATACTTGTAGCCCCCCTTGGCCGGCAGGAATGGTCCGAGGAGGTCCATACCCCACTAGGCAAAATGTCATGTAATTGGTATTTGATGCAGAGGTGCAGTAGGAGAGTGGTGAGTTGATGCCATCTTTTGGTAGTCTTCGCAGGTTCTAAGGGTCTTGATGGCGTCTTGCACCATGGTAGGCCAATAGAAGCCTTGTCTTAATGCTTTTGCCGCCGTTACTCTTGGTGCAATGTGTGAACCACAGAGCCCCTTAAGCATGTCCCTGAGAAGTGCAGTGCATTTCTCTTTCGAAAGGCATTTGGGCAAAGTGGAAGATCCTTTCTTGTAAAGTTTTCCTTCAAGGACCACATATCATCTGGACTTTCTGAACAACCTTTGAGCTTCAGTGTTGTTCTCGGCCTCTACTTTCCCTTGAATGCATTTTATGATTGGGGTCATCCAGGAGTTGAGGGGGGTTGAGGTCTCATTTACTTGTGGGGACAGTTCATGTTCTACGCCCCTGTTGACATCTTTCTTGACGGAGGGCGCATCAAGTACTTCAAGGAAGACCTCCAGCGGAAGCGGCTCTTGGGAACTTGTTCCCTGAGCTAGATGATTAGCCCGATGATTATCTCCACGGGGAATCCAGCAGGCCTCCAACCCAGAGAAGTATTTTTCCATCTTTCGCACCTCTTCAAGGTAGTTAGTCATCTTAGGGTCGAGGCATTGTTAGGACTTGTCCATCTAGTTGACGATAAGTTGTGAGTCCTCAAGGATGAGTAGGCATCGGAAACCCAAAGCCTTCGCAAGATAAAGTCCCAAGAGGAGGGCCTCGTATTTAGCCATGTTGTTGGTAGGGTTAAAAGATAGGTGTGCGGCATACTCAAGTGCCTTCCCCTCTGGTCTTACGAGGACAACTTTGACGTCTCTCCATTTAGGTGCCTAGAACAATCGAAGTAGAGGGTCTAGTGGGGGGTCAGGTGAACCAAGGCACTCCACCACCTCCCCGGACACTTCAGAGTTCGTCTATTCCGCTAAAAAGTATGTGAGGATTTGGGATTTAGCGGTGGTTCTTCCCATGAGCTTCATGGAGAAGGGTGCCAGCTCAGTTACCCATTTGGCAATCCTCTCGATCGCCTCCTTATTGCCCATCACTTCGGCTAGCAGGTAGCTGGTGGGGACAGTGGTGGAGTGCCCGAGGAAGTAGTGACGAAGCTTCTGAAACACCATGAGAAGTGTGTACCATATTTTTCCATCTTTGTGTACCTTATCTTTGGATTGTCGAATTCGGTTGTTCTCGTCATATGACTAGAGATTCTTGTTGGTTCTCTTCCCTAGTCCGAGCCCCCGGTGATAAGTTGATCACTTTCGGGATGCATCTTCAGGTAGAGTCATTACTAAAGGTACCATCTGCATTAATGAAAATTTTATCCTTAAAGACGTTGCCTTAGTGAGTAAGCTGCAATATAACTTACTTTCTATTTCTCAACTTATCGATGACTCATTCGAGGTAAGCTTTAAGAGTAATGCCTGTAGAATCCTTGATTCATCAGGAGGGTTAGTTTGCGGGATTTCTAGATTTAGGAGAGTCTTTCGTGCTGATTTTTCTGGTTCTTCTGGAGACTCTCTTCGGTGTTTGATTACTTCTGAGTCCCGTGACCTCTCCTTCTAGCATAGGAGACTTGGTCACATTGGCTTTGATCATTTGACCCACCCAAGTTAGCAGTCACGATCTCATTCGTGGTTTGCCCAAACTCAAGATGGTCAAGATTTAGTTTGCTCTCCTTCCCGACATGGCAAGATGGTTACTGCTTCTCATCCTCCAGTCACCGTAGTGATGACTGATGCACCAGGACAGCTTTTACACATGGACACTATTGGTTTAGCCAGAGCGCAGTCAGCAGGAGGGAAGTGGTATGTTCTTGTCATCGTTGATGATTTTTTAGGTATTCTTTATGGCCTCAAAGGATGAGACTTTTTCTCACTTTAGGGGTTTGGTCAGTAGGTTGTCTATTGAGCTCTCATGTGCATTACGAGCTATACGCAGTGATAATGGCACGGAGTTCAAGAATTCCCACCTTGAGAGTTTTTGTGTGGAGTCTAGTTTAGAGCATCAGTTCGCTCTCTCTTATATCTCACTGCATCGAGGCCAAACAGACACTTTGCTGTGTGTATGTGCTCTCGATTTCAGGCTTCTCCTCACGCCTCTCGCCAAGCGGTGAAGCGCATCTTCCGGTACCTTCGTGCTACCATTGATTATGGTATTTGGTACTCTTCTTCTTCTTGTCTATCTCTTCGAGCCTTTTTTGATGCAGACTTTGCTGGCTGTAGGATAGATAGGAAAAGCACTTCTGGCACTTGCCAATTCATTGGCACTTCTCTTGTTTCTTGGTCATCTAGGAAGCAACTGGGGGGCACACCCATCCACCGAGGTCGAGTATGTTGTTTGCAACGATTCTTTCAGAGCTGTGCACTGGATGAGATCGACCTTGCGGGACTTTGGGTTAGAGATACAAAGTGTGCCACTTTTCTGTGACAACACTTCTGTTATTTGCATTGCTAAAAACCCAGTGCAGCATTCCCAGACCAAGCATACTGATATTAGATATCACTTCCTTAGAGACCATGTGGAGAAGGGAGATATTGCGCTTCAGTTTGTCGAGAGTGACCACCAGTTAGCCGATATCTTCACCATGCCTTTGGATATCTCCAGGTTTGTTGCCCTGAGGAGTGAGCTTGGTGTCGTGTGCCCTTACGGCTTGTTGTGAGGGGGAGCTGGTTTGTACCTTATGTATTATATGTATATATTTTCTTCCAGTTTTTCTTTCTCATGTTTTGTTCTGGGTGCTTATGGGTTTTATTTCTAGAGTTATGAGTTCACTTCACTTAGACTTCTGGCATGCTTTGCATGGACCTCTCATCTTGTATTTTAGGTTGCTATCATGCGTTATTAGTTGTTCTCTCTTCTCTCAAGGTTGAGTTCCCTCACAGTCTTATAAGTCTAGCAGGTGCCAGCCCCCCTGGGTAGACAGGGTCTGTGTGCACTCCTTAGTTTGGGATCTAGAGGCAGCTTTCCTATGTCAGTCATTGGGGAAGATGAGAGTGAGTTTGAGCTTAATGTTCTTTACTATCTTTTCTATGCTCTTAGAACACTCAGTTGGCAGTTTCTTATCTTATTCTCCTTATTCTGTGTTTCTAGTTTTAATCAAGTTCTTTTGGATCTCTTGCTGAATTCTGCTAACAACTCAACTTAAACCAGATTTGTACTTAAAATTGATTCACATGTTGAGGGAGAGTTTCTGAGAATCTGCTTCATGCATTGCATTTAGACTTTATTTTCTCTTTTATGAGCTTTGTCTATTATGCAAATGACCTATTCTTCATGCTATACACCATGCTACATTGTATGAAGAAAATTGCTAACTCAGATATGTCCAAAGTCATGTATCTTGCTAAGCTTGTTAAAAATTGAAAAATGCGTTTTAAAAGAAAAACTTGATGAAACATGTTGCTTTTACTTGCTAAGTTTCTTCTCTAGACGTATTTGCCATGATTTGTGAGATTTTGGAGTTCTCTAGAGTCTCTATAGCAACTTGGGTGAAACTAGCTTGATCCATACCTGAGTCATTTATTCACTCATATGTGCTTAAAATAAAAAAAATCGACTTTTTTTGTGCAAATTGATCTCAACACTTTATACTCACGAGATTGCTTTCCATTGCACTTGAGATGAACTTGGAGTGTATCGTGTATGACTAAGACTATCCTCTTAAGAGTTCTTCTTAAGATAGTCGACAATGGCTTGAGTCAATCACTTAAAAATGCAAATAACAAAAAACATATGTGGGTAAAGAATGCAAATAATGTCAAACATTTGCACCCCGCTATGTCTTTTATGGTCTTAAAGTCAAAATTTGCATCAATTAAGAAATGAGCTCGAAGGACCTTGTATGCACTTCTAGATTCCCCAAAGTGTTGAGTAGGTTGAACTTTAGGTTTTCCATTTGATTCTTTGAGTGGCTTTGCTTCTAGTTTTGAAACTAATGCTGAGTGTTGCGCATGTTAAATCTTGCTAAAAATAACATTTTCAAAACTAAGCTTGCTAGCAAAATGTGTCATTTGTATTTGGACATGTCTTAGTTTAATCTAATTCGCAATCAACTAGCTTGGTGTCATATCTAATCATTGTGGTCACTTGGATAATTTTCAAAACTCTCTTAGGATACATTTCATGCATACATATAGAAAGGGGAAGAAAATAAAAAAAAACTTTTTGCATTCTTGATGCCTAAATTGCCAAAATGGGGAGAAAACGTAGAAAAGGCATCATTAAAAGATAAAAATGTGAATACATCTTGGTTTTTATGATCTTGGTAAAAATTTGCTAAATCTAAAGATCATGAGCATATTTGAGCTTTTCATGAGATTTTATTGGATTTTTTAGAGCTTTTGTAGAAAACTTGCTCTTTCATTGGTTTTGCTCTAAAATCCATTTTCTGCCAATTTGGTCATGATCTTATTTCCTTTTCTTTGGACCAAGTTTGGCTTTGCATTCAAATTGCTTTGTTCTCTCTCTTTCAAACTCAAAACTTATGCCTTTTCGTATATTTGTCAATATACTCATCAAGGGGGAGATTGAAGGACCATGTGGTGGTCTATCCTGGTTTGTGATGAGTATTTTGACTAAATTTGAGCAAGGTGTGCTCAGGTTTGAGTTTGATTTGAATTGGAATTTAAAAGGAAGCAATTTGAGTTGTGTTAGCTTCTTGTGGTACTACCGGCTTGTGGTTGGCGGTAGAACCGACTGATGATTGAGAAATAATTAATTGTGAGCATTTGTGATGATTGAACATTGCTATGTGAGGTATTTCCTTACTTTTGATGGTTGTAGGACGACGGTGTTAGGTCATGGTGAGGCGAAGGATGGCCGGGACTAAGCGAGGAGCGTCGGAGGTCCAGACAGTCGGGGATCGCCGGAAGATGATCGGAGACGGAGTCCGTGCAAGCCATGAAGACAAGGAATGAATGTGATGCTAGCTAGATGCTGCTTGGATCGATGTGGGCCGTCGGATTGCAGTCTAGTTGATAGGATAGCGGGTCTAGTTAGTATGCTTTGAAAACCGTGCAAGAAAACCCTTTGTGTGTGTGGGTTTTGGGTGAGCCCTTGCATGGCTGTGTGAGTAGGTTAATCCTAACCCTTTGATGTAAAGGGTGACCCGATCTTCCGATAGGTTCTACTTTTGTGGAACGGAGACATTCATGTTCCAAGGGCTTCCAATCAGCGAAGATTGAAACCTTGCAATCGCTACACCCACGCACCTGTCGTTATCAACCGTGCTCACACCTGGATGACCTAACCACGAAGGTTAATTCCTGCACGCAGTAGAAGAAACGAGCAAGAACGAGAAAGAAAACAATCTGACAAATCAAAACGATCAAAGTTGAGGTTACTCTTTCACCAAACCAAGTCTTGCGACACTACTCCGATGAACAAGTGGTTCACACACATGGGGAACAAACTTAGCAAATAACCTAACCCTAAAGGTAGCGGCGGCTGAGTATATATAAGGGCGAGTTACAAAAAGTGATCAATCAACGGTTCTGATTCGAAGTCTGCAACAGCAGCAATTTGTCGCGTAGATTTGGAGGCCTTTCCGAATGAATCTGAAGGTGGGCTTGTATCCAATAGAGAGGTGTTCAAATAAGCTTTCTAACGAGTGGTGGCTCAGCCCAAACGGACTTCGTATGAGGAAGTTATGGCCTTTTTAGTCCGGCACTCTCAGGCTGACTCCGAGACGAGTTGTATTCCGAATTGTAGTGCATGGATGGCATCAATTGGGCTTGTACTTTAGTTGAACGCAGCTTGTAGGTGTTTAAGTTGTGTATGAGGCCCCCTTAAGTTAGCATCTCCTCTCCCATGCTCCTAAGTAACAACGCATCACAAGGGAAATTATGTAGTAGCACATTCTCATTAGAACAAGTATTATCACGCCTAAGAACGAGCTCACCTTGTAATTCAGTTGTTTTGCTTGAGCTCGTGTTATTGGATCAAGAGTGAAAGTTGTATCTATAGGAGTGATGTCCTCATCACCCTTGATGAGCTCTAGGGTTGAGGGACTCATCCAAGGGTGGTAGGTGGCCCATGAGTAGTATAAATAGGGGGAAAGGGTGGCCTTCTTCCCTTGAAGATTTTTATTGCTCCTTTGAGTTTTGCCCACATGAAGTGAGGCTTTGTAAACCTTCCATCCAGAAAATATAAAAAAATTTCTTTACTATTCTTGTGAATTTAAATTGTGCATTTACATTATGTCTTTACTTTACGCAATTTAAATTCAGCATTTACTTTCCCGCATTTACATTCTCACAATTTACTTTCTCGCAATTTGGATTTTCCTCCCCTCCTTCTAAATGTTGTTCTTCTAGGATGCCTTGAGGGTGTTCATATGGTTTTACATCTTTCTTGCACCCTAGGATAGACTTGAGATCAAGTTTTTATCGAATTGCAAATCTGTCCAGAACTTATTTTTCGCGCAGCAGTTAGTGTTTGATTTTTATAAAAATCTAAAAAAATCCTTTTTGGGTGTTTCTTATTGGATAAGGTGCGTGACTATATATCCATCTTTGAAAAATTTTTGGAGTCCACTGATTGCACTGTTTGAGCGCTGTGAAGTGAAAATCGAGCCTCAAACTTTCTAATCGAAATTCCTGACTATCTGTAATGCTTGATTTTTCATGTCTATTCTACAAAGCTTTTTGAGGTAATTTTTGGTGGAGTGTTTCATGACTCAACTTGTCACTGGTGGAAAATTTTCCAAAAATTTTAAAGCAACAGAAACCCACCAACCACCTGCTCCAACTAAGGACAATTTCTGGAAAATCTGCTTTTACTTTTCTAGAAAGAGACTTTGGTATTTTAGCTTTATCTCTTTTAGAAAAGTAGTATTTGAATTGATTCCTCTTTGTTTGGACACTTGACAACCAGGATTGTGATTTAAAAATCCCTCACATGATTCATGGTTCTCATCCATGCAAGCTAGGGGTACACATAGTTGTCTAATTGTTCGAGTTTTGGAGGGTGCGCAAATATGAGAAACACCAGTTTGAAGGAAAATCTTTGGATGTTTTAGATTTTTATTATGAGATTGTTTGGAGTACTTTGAGTGGGGGAAAATTTTATTTGGGATCATTCACCCCCCTCTGATCGCCATTTCGATCCTTCAAGGACCCAGGCAAAGACATCCGCTCCTCCTCCATCTTTTCTAAGAGCTCGGATCCGACCCGTATGAAATTTGATCGTTAGGACCGAAGAGCCGCACCTCCTTTAGTTCTCCTTCAGGGCAAGACTTTAAAGAGTGCCTCTCCTTAGGGGGCTCACCCTTGGAAAGCCCTATTGAGGATGAGATGGGTGTGGCCTCTTTTGAGAGGAGGTTGATTTTATCAGAGTCGACTGCCGCCTTATGATAGAGGCGACTGGCCAGGTCTTGATCACCTCTCATGGAGATGACCCAATGAGGTCCTAGTATCTTGAGTCATAAGTAGCTTTGGTGGATCGCAGGGCAGAAGCGATGGTTCTCCCGCGATCCAAATGTCATGAGGAGCTCGATCCTCCCTAAGGGTTGAATAGACTTCCCTGGTATGAATCCCATGAGAGGGCGGTCGGACAAGAGTAGGATTCCTGGGTGATAGCTTCCTCGTGACTCCCATAGCTTCTTGAGCGTACAGAGATAGAATATGTCCGTGGAGCTCCCTCCATCAACAAGTATATGGGAAACCTCACAGTTCAACACTGTAGCGGTCACCAAGAGGGCATCGTCATGGGGGAACCTTAGGCCTGTTGCATCATCGACAGTGAAGCTTAGCGGAATGTTTGCCCACTTAGGAGGAGTGCCTCGGGGGATTACCCCTACGACATTGACTTCTTGGGCAAATTCCTTTCGCTGTCGCTTGGACTCATGCCCATAGGCCGAGCCCTCCATTATGACGTTCACTTGCTTATGCGGTGCTTGGAAGGGGAGTTCTTGTTCGATGTCTCATGAAAGTTCTCTAGGGAGAGGGCCGTCAGGAGGTAACGTAGGCGCGGGGTGAACCACTTGAAGAGGCATGGGTCTCATGGCCTTAGTAGCCACGGGGTGAGGCGGTGATCCCCGACGTGACTCAGGTCCACGCTTAAGGAGTTTCGCCACCTCAATGGCCTATTGACGACACTCACCCATGTCATGCCTACCCATTTTGTGGTAGGCGCACCAACCACCATTCCTTTAGTCTTAATTGTTTTTCTTCTTGGTGGGACCCTCGTCGTGCGTGTGATGATCTTTAGGCTTAGGACCCTTCTTGGGTCCCTTGGAGGCGGTGTTCCCCTAGGGAGGGGCATCGGCTACGATGAGGACTTTGTAGTTGCGACCCCCACTGGAGTGGTCCCTCCAGTCTTTGTTCTTTTTCTCGAAGGACCTCTTTGACCCCTTCTTAGGGGAGTCGCTTCTAGCTTGAGGGAGTAGCCCCTTTTAGCCAAATCATCCTCCTCCCCTCGGGCATATTTCTCCACGACACGACCTCGAAGAGTTGTTGGGTCATTTTTGGGGGGTCCCTCCCAAGCGTCCGGTTTAGTTCACTGGGGAGAAGTCTTTCCTTGCATGCATTGATGATCATGGAGTCCGGGTCATCTGCCACTTGGCTCCACACTTAGGAGAAGCACTTGAGGAAGCCCTGCGTAGACTCATCCTTCTATTGCTTGATAGTGAAGAGATGATTGGGAAGCATAGGGCGTTTGTAACTCCCCTAAAAATTCGTGCTGAACTCTTCACGCAGTTGAGCCCAAGAGTGGATGGACCCCCTCTTCTGATTGAAGAACCATGATCTCGCTGTCTCTAAGAGGAAAAGCAGGAGGCAATTGCACATTTCTATCTCCCCACCTCCCTCGGTTCAAATAGCCGTAGTGTATACCTCCAGGAACTACATAGGGTCAAAGTCTTTGTCGCATGGTGTAATGCTAGGCTGGTGGAACTTGGGCCAGAACGAGGTTTCGAAGATATCCTGGGCGAGGGGGTTGCCTGTCTTGGGACTGCTTTTGCGGCCATGTCAACGAGGGGAGGGGGACCTCTCACGTTGGTGACGGCGATGATGAGATTCCTCGGAGCTGGGAGAGAATGAGGCTTGTCGAGGGCAACGGCGATGTCCACGCCCAAGAGAGCCAGAGTACTCTCCCCGACAAGCGGTTTGAGCAGGCCGCGAGACCCCAGATTCGGCTTCCCTTCCCCTAGAATGGTGGCAGGGATGATAATGACGACTTGGTGAGGGAGAAGCGTGACTGGTGTTGGCGGAGTGGAAACCGCACCCGTCCACGTGACTATGCTGAGTGTGATAACCACAGCGTCTAGGACTAATTTTGGGGGAGCGGCTACCTCTGGTCTTGGAGGCTCTCCTTCCATCCTGGGCCATGCCGTACCTTGAGGGTAAGGGTTTGCTCCAGCCGACGGAAGTTGATTCACTATCTCTGGATGCAGGTGTACCTGCCCAGGAGGATGTGCTTGTAGCAGAGGACACAGAGTTCCCATCTTTGGGGGTGCGAGTTCGAGCCTTGGGTTTGGTGGTGATGACATAGACTACAATGGTACAGGATAAGTCCTAGCAAACTCGGATTTGGTGGATGTAGTGGCCAGAAGGCAGCTCTATTTGACATCACCGCACGGGCGAGTAGGGGGAGGTTGTAAAGGTTCCCCCTTGCTCGCCTATGAAGGTGAATGATGGACCTCCACGTGCCCTTGGGTCTGTGGTCACTTGGACTGAGGGCGGTGGCAGGAGCGGTGAGAAGTGTAGAGGACCACTGTGAGGATGGTAAGAGACCATCATATATTCCACAGTTTGCCTCGCGGTCGCCTCCACCATAGCTTGCCACTTGCTTACATCCAGGGCTTCAGGGATGAGGGTTGACCCTGGAGCCCCTAACCCCACTATTGCAAGGGTGCCACAGGTCTCCTGTCCTGAGCCCAAAGCACCCAGCTCAAGGGGGGATGGTACGGTCGGGAGCTCGGGATTTGAAGGACGTTGTCAACCCAGGGGTGAACGGCACCGATTTCCGAGGGCGATGTGCATCGGGGGTTCTGCCAGGGAGGATGATCATCCTCGTGCTCCTTGCATTTCGGGTTGGAGGAGGCTTATAGTGTTTCTTGGTAGGAGCCATAGCCCTGCATGAGTTAGCTACGTTCTCCCCATGGATGGCACCAAATATCGTAGGTGTAGAAACTAAACACAAGAGAGGGGGTTGACGTCGGACGTTTAACGGGTCGTCGTCCACAAGAGTAAAAATTACATAGGGGATTTATACAGGTTCGGGGGTCCAAGGGGACCGCCCTACTCCTGTCGACGAGCCTACGGGGTTAGTCTCCAGAGAGTAGGGCCCCGATGGCTCGTCAGTTTTGCTTTCCTTTATGTTGCTCAAGAGAGCTCAAGTTACAAATCAGAGGGAGATGAGGTATTTATAGGCTCCATGGCTTTATAGGCTCCATGGCCTGTACAAATGATCGAAATACCCCTTACAAGAATAGCTAGTCTATGAGTACAAATGAAGGGTAGTTTGGTCCATTCTACATGCGACTGTAACTCCTTGAGTTGTACGCTATGTAATTGGCAGCCTGTTAGGTATTCTCCAACATATCTATTCTGCTATTCCTTCTCAAATCTATTATGTTATTCCGTAAATTGGTCGGTTTTCTGTGGATCCTGACATATTGGTATCATAGTGCTGCGAAATCCTTGGCCAAGTCGCGAAATTAGGGTTGGAGGAACGAGTTTCCTCTGTAAAATTCCCAATCTTGACCGAGATGATTTAGAGTTGTGAGAGTAAGATTGGGTTTCAAAGTAGGAAGTGAAGGTTGGAGAGGATTTCGATTTCTCCATGTAAAATTCCTAATCTACTTGTGAACGTCGAAGATGCCGAAAGGAGCAAAGCATGGAGTTGTTGGGGAAGAATCTGAGTCCCAGTTAGTAGTAGAGGTTGAGGAAATCAAGGAGAAGATGGCAGAGATGAATCAACAGATGTGAAAAAGTATTAAATAGATGCATATCTAGATGCAAGAAAGTACCACTCAAATGCAAAGAATTTTTTAAATAATATTTTTTAGAAAAAAATTACAGAAATAATATGCCAAACCAGAAAATTACACAAATACCACCTAAATATTCGCCATTTCAAATATCAACAAAGAGATTGTCACCATTTGAAATGGCGATAAAGGCCTATCCACAATGGTCAAGCTCTCTGTCACCAGGCTTGTCGACAATGGTCAAGCTCTTTATTGCCATTTGAAATAGCGACAGAGAGCTCATACAAGGCTTGGCCGAGCCTGTGCAAGCCCCAATTTGTGTCGCTAGCCGAGAAAGAAAGGAGAGGAGAAGAGAAAAGAGGAGAGGGGAAAGAGGAGAAGAGGAGGAGGAGGAAGAGGAGGAGGAAGGATAGGAGGTGGAAGAAAGTCCCCCATTATCGCATGTAATTTTTTCCCATTTCAATTACAGTTCAAAAATATGACTTAATGACCAGATTAAATAGATTTATAAGTAATTAGGTGTGTAGGGTAGCAATAGTTGTTCAGATATACGACTTAGCGACCAGATTAATTAGGTTGTAAGTAATTAGCTGTGTAAAGTAGCAATAGTTATTTAGATAGATACATGACATAACGACCAGATTAATCAATTTCGTAAATAAATAGCTGTGTAGAGTAGCAATAGTTTTTTTTGATGCATGACTTAACGACCATATTAATTAGGCTCGTAAATAATTAGCTATATAGAGTAGCAATAGTTATTAAGATATACGATTTAGCTACCAGATTAATTAGGTTGTAATTAATTAGCTGTGTAAAATAGCAACAGTTATTTAGATAGATACATGACTTAGAGACCAGATTAATTAGGTTCGTAAGAAAATAGCTGTGTAGAGTAGCAATAGTTTTTTTTATACATGACTTAACAACCAGACTAATTAGGTTCGCAAATAATTAGTTGTAAAGAGTAGCAATTGTTATGTATACATATATGCATGTATTTTTAGATTCGTAGCTGCATGTATGGTTCAGTATGGATCAGATTGGACATACAAAACTGTGAAAAGTATGCAGGGTAGTATGTAGTTAAAAAAATAAATTTATGTATAATTGCAACAGTTGTTTCAAGTAGTGTGGAGTAGGTGGTCGTGGTATATAGGTGTAGTATGGATAGGTTTAGAATTTATGAGGTATAGTAGGTACTGATAGAGTTGATAGCATTACGTTGTGCACGTAATAAGAATTTGATAAAATACTTGATAGGTATGGATGAATGAATGCAATTTAAAATACACTATAGAGAAGTTGTTCCGCACATGGGTGCACAAGGGTGTGGAACTAGGTCATTTTCCAAGTATGGTGGCTAATCTATTACGTGCAGAGGAGCGTTCATGGGCACGGTACCAAATGGTTGTACCACCTGTTCTCACTAGACTGTGATTTGCATGATTTGAAGTTGCACGGGGTAGGATGTCAGAGACAGGATTGCATGTACTGGGAGTTAGTGGAACTAAATGGGCCGAAGTCATGGAGCTCATATGTAAGAATGGCGAATAAGAAATGATGGCCATTAGTGTTGTTGACGCAAGCATTTTAGAAAGTCCATGCGAGCCATACGACGTAGAAGGATATTGTTGGTGATGAACTGAAGGAAGTCAGACAGAGCAATCGAAGTGCAGAATGCTTAGTAGGGCAGAATGTGAATTGGGGTCAGGAAGGAGTGCAAGACGATGAAGTTGATGTTCCAATGCCGGAGGTGCAGGAACCAATGAGTGTGGCAGACATGGGAGGATATATTGAATTATTGGTGGAAGCGATGGAGGTAGAGAGCTGTGAGAACGAGGCTTTAAGTAATGATGAAGGTGACGAAGAGCTTTTCCCTACGGAGTGAGAGGAGTGTCAGTTCACTAAGCTGGTGGTCAACGAGGGTGAAGATGACGCATAGGAGTACGATAAGAATGAGGTGAGACAAGTAGCTATTTACAAGAATAAGTGTGAGGTGCAGTAAGTAGTGACAACATAGGAGTGTTGCTGCAGAGAACCTTTAAGATTGTGAAGTCAGATCAGCGGGTGTGCGAAGTGAGATATCAGATGGAGGGTTACTCATAGTGTGCCCATGCGTACCAGCCTAAGTGGAACACCATTTGAAAGTGTTCTATAATCGTCTCACACACATGTGTGCTGACGAAGTCTATGCAATCGCACAGAAACATATCTTTAGATTTTGTTGTGAATGCAATGTACTGGAGCTCTCACCCATTTTAAGTAGAAGATCCTTTATAACTATGTAACATGAAATTTAGTCTCTAACTGCATCGGTGTTATATACCTATGTACTTACCAAACCGTCGGTGTTGAAATTGAGCTGTGTTTGGACTCCCTCATCCGATCTCTGTGCTGCCGATATCTTTTTCAAGCATGCCTCTATGTGCCTCTTGAGATGATATGTTCCTCCACATGCACGTGCAGATAATTTAGATTGATAATATTTACAAATAACATACATTACCTTATGTCTGTCCACAATTTCGACGGTTCTATTCATATGTTGTCAGCACCACACCCGTCCCCGATGCACCAATGTACCGGCTTTGGAACTCGGGCCGGAGTCGGATACCGACGCTCGTCCCAGATGCATAGATGTAGCGCTATCATAGCTCGGTACGAATACCCACGTTCGCCCCTCGGGAATGTAAGAGGCATCCTCGATACCGTATATACTGTCCAAATGACGATCATCCATACCTTAGTCTCCCATACTGGAGGAGAGTTGGTGTGGATCGATCTCTTAATCCCGACGAGCGAAAATAAGAGAGCGAGCGGGATGTACTAAACAAATGAGAGAGCGAGAGATGTGCTAAAGTGCTGAACAAATAACAACGTTCGAACTAATTTTATAGCGAGCATAATCGCCCATTAAAATCAGGCATTGGATATAATCAGCCAGACGAACGATAAAATCAGTTTTATTTATTTTCATACGTCACATTACTGTACATTTCTATCGTTCACTGAACATTATTGTTTCTCCAAAAAATTTAGTACCCATTGAACGAATCTTACCGTTTAGATAATCATTAGCCCCCGGCCTAGCCCGGTTGCCCCCTCGCTCAGCTGCTCTGCTCCTCTCTCCCCACTCTCCGAGAGATTTCAGAACTTGCTATTTTTAAAATTCGTTTTTTGATATTTGACACTTTGATTCGTTATTATAGATTTAAATAGACTCACATGTTATACATGAAGTTGAAAGACACATAAATTAGATGTCATTCTCTGAAATTTCACCTCTCTCCCCACTTCGGCTCCGGTCGACCGCGCCCCGCCTCCCCTTCCCCCCACGCCGGCCGCCCTCTCGCTTCCCCTAAGTCCCCTTCCCCCCGCTCACCTCCCCTACCCCCCCGCGCCGGCTGCCCGCTCTCCTCCCCTCCACTCCAGGCGCCCCGCGCCGGCCTCCTCCACCTCCAACCCCCGCCTGCGCCCGCGGCCTCCCCCCCCCGCCCCACTCTCCGGGCCCACTCCAGCCTCCCCCTCCTCAACGCTACGCGACCTCGCCTACCAAATCCGATAGCAGCCTAGCGTCCTCGCTGCATCGACGCCTCGGCCTCCCTTCCCACGTCGCGTCGCCAGCTCGCCGCCCTTCCTCCCCTCACGCCGCCGTCCTCGGTCAACGCCGCCATATTCCTCTCCTTGGCGTTCTCTCAAGAATCCGAATGGCGGCGGCGGCGCCGGGATAGCCAAGTCTATCTCGTTCTTGGGACCATCGTCGGCCGCAAGATCCACCAAGAACTCCGTGCTCTTCTGTCCTGCTCCTCCTCCTCTGGCACCAACGTCTCGCTGTCTCCGCAGCTGGTGGAGGAGGAGAAGAAGCCGGCGGCGTGTGGGGAGGAGGATAAGGGTGAGGTTTCGGTAAGGGAGCTCGCGGCTTTGCCGGGCATTCGGGTGGAGCGGGTGGTGAAGTCGTAGCGGCACCTGGAGGCGGACACGCTGTACGTGGAGGTCAACGTCGGTGAGTAGCAGCCGCGCACCAGTTGCAGCGGCCTCGTCAACTGCCTCCCCTTCGACCAACTTCAGGCAATCCATCCAAGATTTCTCATTTTATTCAGCATACAAAAAAAATCATGTATAAATACGGCAGTATGCTTGTGTTTTAGCATGAACTAGATCACATAATTGAGCTTTTCAGCAGAGCTATATGTAGCTTCTTAAAATCAATATAGGCCCTACATACAGTTCAATCTGAGAAGGGAGTTGGCCCTTTCGATGATGCTTCGATAGGAAGTACAATTTTTGCCTTTTTTTTAAATCAAAGGGATTTCATTAACTCAAGGCTGCACAATCTAGCCACTTGAGAGAGCACACAAACTAGAATCGAGTTTGGTCAAAATATCACCAACCTAGTTCCAAGTTTACACCAAATTTTGCCAGAGAATCAGCTGCCCTATTACATGACCAATGACCATACAGGACATTAAAATATACAACTGAGACAACAATATAAACTTTGCCTCCCGAAAAAGTACTCCCAAAGTCGACAGGTCTTGGTTAGAGCTTACGAGTGCATTCATCAGATTCAAAGCATTTGTCTCAATTTCAATTTTTCCCATTCCTTTTTCACTTGCAAACTGCATGCCTGAAGACAAGCTTCAGTTTCAGACTGGAGAACACTGTTTGCGCTATCAAGATATTACCAGCACCCACTCCCTGGACTTCGCCGGCAGAGTTCTGAATTATAAAACCCCAGCCATTTTGAGAGTACTACTCCCTAGTACTATATGTGTTTAGTAGAAAAGAATCATAACTAATCTTATCCATTAGATCTAAAGGAGTGGACGGACCCTATTTAGCTGTATGTTCCGTAAAAGTGCTCACTATTAATAAGTGCAGTATCTCTTTTATCCTTGTTGATCGCATATAAACATCCACTTCCAACATGCCTGTTGATCTTGCTGTTTTCCTCTATTTTTGGATTTTGGATTTTTCAACATCTTTAACCACCCTTTTTTTCGTTTGTACATACATGATCTCACTGTTAATTCCGTAAGATTACACATTTTGGTTCCTACGTTTTCATTTTCAGATTATTGGGATGGAGGACATTTTTGTCCAATTGTATCGAGAGGTGTCGCCCACTGTCGTGACTGTCAGAAGAAAAGAAGAAGGATTTAAGTTCTACTACGGCACCGGATTCGTGCTTCTGTCCGAGGAGAGATATTCTCTAATATTTACATCATCATCAATCGTCAAAGCAGACCAGGAGCTCTTTGTTTGTTTCGGCGGGGATTGCTCAAATATTGCTGAAGTGCTTTGTTTTGACCCGGAAGAGCCGTTTGTTATCTTAATTGTGAAAAATGATGGCCAACGTAAATCAGTTACATTCAGTGAAGATCCTGCTAGTAGGGCATATACTGCCACAATTGGTGCCATATCCAATAAAGGTGCTCTTGGCAATTTTAAGGGGTTTGTGTTCACTCCTTCATGTGCAGCATTTGATGAATCTGGTCAACATTTGGTTGGAAGTGAGAAGTATTTCCTACTGAAGTGCACTTTTGAAGATGAGATGGAAGATTTTCAAGATGAGATGGAAGATTTTGAAGATGAGATGGAAGATTTTCAAGATGAGATGGATGATAACACTACGAAGTTTCATACAGCAGATAACCTAATCTCAGCTCCAATCTTTGGCCTGAACGGCATGGCGGTTGGCATAGTTGCTTCAGAGTGTGAGTCCAATGATGTTAAGGTTGGGTTACATACCAAGGGCATATACTGCTACCTGAAAAGGCTGGCTGGGGGGGCTGAGTGGAAGGTACACTCTCTGTTAATAAAAGTAAAGTTACCGGTCTAATTTCTAACATATGTACTCTATAACTCGCAGAAGCTTCTGAAGGATCGCGCCAAGCTTTTTTGCAACAAAGATTCACCTCCGGAGGAAAAAAGGACAAGGAAGAGGTAAGATCACTAGTCGTTGACTTAGGACTCTTGCTCATGCATGCAGTCTAATTTTCTTAATTGTTCTTTGCACAAGGGAACATGACGATGGATCTGAAGGCTTGAAGGCACAGAGGCACAGTTAGGATGATCCTCACGTGAAGATTTGAGAGGACAGAAGAAGATTTAGCTTAAGTATTCTTTAACTCTCATTTTGGAGAAGACTTTGGATATCTTTTGTTAGGCTTATTTGTTATGTTGCTGTCAGCCGGAGATGAAACTAAAGGCAAAATAAAGCAATGGAAACAAAGATCTATTTTTTGTTAGGCTTTATTTTGGATATCTTTTTGTTGTTGTGCTCGTTGTCCTTTGTTGCAAAAATACATGCGACATTTGAATATTTGATTCTGAAATATTTGAAATTTAGTTTCCTAAAGCACACTTTGTGAACATATTTCTGTTGCGGACTAAAGCAGTTGATACAAAGAGCTATATTTGTGTTGTGGGGATAAAGCAGATGACACAAAGAGCGTTGGGTTGACTAATCATTCTTTTCTCTCCCTGACGAAAGTGAGAGATTTTGAGATTACCCTTTACCCGTGAGGATTATAAGTCTTAACAAAGCAACTGCAAAATAATGGCTGCTGAGATGAGTTATGATCAAGGAAGAGGGTACTGTTATTCATGATTTTTCCATGTTTTTGTTCATTGACTTTTAAATGCAAATCATGTTACTTATTGTGTAGACAATTCTGTAATTTCCTGGCTTCAAAGATGACGTGGACATGTGGTGACTCACCCCTTATCTGGTTTGGGCACTGGCTTCTTTGTTGACTGTGTGGGTTCTCCATTTGATGTGGTAAGATGAGCTTTCATGCTCAGTAAACAGTTTCCTATGACCATTTTTACCTACTGTAGATATGTAGTTTAAACCATGCTTTCCTATATGAATAACTGTAAAATACACACTTTCCGAATGAAGCTCCCTTTGGTATCTCCTCTCAGTTGTAAATGGAAGACACATTGTACATCATGAACCATTTGCCAATCGTTAAGATACTTTCACTCCTACTGTATATTCATGGACATATATGCTTGTCATTCTTTGTTCAGCAAAGAAGCTCATTGAGTTATTGTCTGCAAGATCATTTGCCCTTAGGCAAATATGAATGAGATTGGTACAAAGTTTTGCCTTCTTACAGGTAAAGCCAAGAATGATGGGTGCATACAAGAGCACTCTAGATTGTTTTGTTGACACACTAAAGATGATGCTTGCTCAATTCTGTTACTGTCTTACATGATTTTCTGAGTCATAACTAGATGGGCAGTAAATATGTCAACACAATGTCCGGACAATGATGAGCTGAACATTGTTCTGATTTCCTATTGATAGTTCTTCATACTGATAGGATGAACATGATAACTAATTGTCCAGTTATACAGCTTCTCCTGGGGAAAAAAGTAACTGGCCTGATTGTTTTTGTTGTGGTATATTGACTGACAACCATCCGGTGGCTTCTGATTTTAACATTCTTTTGGGAATTATTATCTTTGCTACGTAGACCTTTCTTAGGCAGAACTTATCTGATGTTTTCTGTACTTAAATAGAAGTTTTTCTTGAATGATTTTCTGATCACGGGTCCTATTCATCCTGTTTGTTGAGTTTATAAATGATTGTGTGATCATAACCAACCAGTTCATGTGTTGAAACTTCAGTCTCATTGGATTTGTTAAATAATCTTTGATCTCCTAGCAACTTGTTCCTGATCTTGTTAGCTTTGTGTGGAAAACTAAATGAAGTTCAGAATACGGTGAAAATATTGTCCTCTTTATACCATTTTTTACTTTTTAGCTTTTTGACCTTGCGCATGTTTGACTAGTGATGTGCTAATTCTGTAGCCAACAATGAGTGGGAAGCCTGAGTTCTAATTATGTTGTAGTGAATGTTTTATACCTTTGAATTGTATAGGAAATTCCAAGCAGGTTGCTAAAAGGAATTTTGTTTGCAGGGACCTGTTATTTACAAAGGCTTTCTCCGAAATTTGCTAGATTGAGATCATGTATGTGATATATGATCTTGAAACTGGAGCAGGTAACCGATAGCTGAATTTATATTGATTGTATGTTCCTAACAGACATGCCATTGCAGTGATAGTACGTACGAACTCTCAATCGCATATAAAAACTTTCTGAGTTTACTTGGACTAGTCCAAAAGCTGTTTGTGAGAAACATTGGACAGTCCGATGTTATCGGATGTTCCGTTGTGAGTGTGGTTTCTAGTCTTGGTTCTCTCTGAAATTATCGGATGGTCCGATGTCATATATCGGACAGTCCGATATACACTTGGAAAATTTTCAAAATGATTGAGTTTTTGGGTACTCTCTGGAAATATCGGATAGTCCGATGTTTAGCATCGGATAGTCCGATGAGGACTTAGAAAAGTTTCAAAGTGATTGAGTTTTTGGGTACTCTCTGGAAATATCGGATAGTCCGATGTTTGGCATCGGATAGTCCGATGAGGACTTAGAAAAGTTTCAAAGTGATTGAGTTTTTGAGTGCTCTCTGGAAATATCGGATAGTCCGATGTTTGATATCGGATAGTCCGATGTTCTCTTGGAAATCTGGAGATTTACACACATCGGATAGTCCGATGTTCCATATCGAAAAGTCCAATCTGTGCCTTTTATTCAAAAGAATTTGAATTTCGGGTGGAGTCGATCTGGTGTTTTACACACATCGGATAGTCCGATGTTCAATATCGGATAGTCCGATATGTGTCTGACCAGAGCATAACGGCTAGTTTTTTGGAGCCTCTATTTAAAGCCCTCTCCTCTTCATTTCGAAGTGGCTGCTACCCCATTGATTTGAGAAGGTATTCTCTTGTTCTTGAGCCCCCAAAAACACCTCTTTACCCTTAGATCTAAGTGATCCCCTTTTGTGTGAAGGGTTGGGAAGAGTTTAAGGAGTGAGGTGTTAGGTTGAGTGTGTGTTGAGGAAGTGTTGATCTTTGAGCACTTGATTTCATCTCCAAGCTTGTTCTTCGTGAGCATTTGTTACTCTTGGAGGTTGAGGACTCCTAGACGGCTAGGAGGTCGCCTACGAGCCACCAGAGCTTTGTGTGTGGTTGGCCGTAGGAAGTTTGTGAAGGCCGATTCCGCCTCCGCAAGGGAAGGAATCAAAGAAGTGAAGTCTGGCGAGTGCATTTGTGCAACACCGGGTGGAAGAGGGTTGAAAGAGACCCCCAGCTCAAGTGTGACCGAGCCGTACCGGCGAGTGCATTGTGCAACACCGGGAGGATCAAGTGTGACCGAGCCGTCTCAACGGAGACGTAGGATCCCCTCAAGGATCCGAACTTCGGGTGAAAAATCATCGTCTCCAAGTTTGCTTCTTACTTTTGCTTTAGTACTTAATTTGTGATAAACCTGTTTTGCTCGCTCTGATCGGATAATCCGATTGTGCATATCGGATAGTCCGATACATATCGGATAGTCCGATATCCAAAATCGGATAGTCCGATATATCTCCGCTGCAAATTTAGATTTAATTTTATAAACGCCTATTCACCCCCTCTAGACGACATCCCTGTCCTTTCATTGTACTATTATATTAATTGTCTTAACAAAGTTTCTACAAAACAACTGACACTTGTATTTTGCATTGTCTTAATAAAGTTTTGATGAGAAAATTTCTTATTAATATAGCCATTCTTATTTTATGTGCTTACTTATTTTGCAACTTGTTAATCTTGAAGACTCGTGCAATTTAGTATCCATTATATTATTTATCATCCTTTTTTGACCATAATTATTGGTCATGAAAGGCAACAAAACAAAAAAAAGTTAAAATTTTCAAACGCACAAAAAAAGAGAAAATTCAGAAAATCTAAAAAAGAGAAAAGAAGGAAAACAAAAACAAGGGAGCTTCGCTTTATGTGTGTGTGATTCTTTTTATAGTTTGTGTGGGATTGCGAGAATTTTAGTTTTGTTTTTTGGATGGGTGTTTTTCTTTTTATAGTCTGTGTGGGATTGCGAGTATTTTAGTTTCCCTTTTTTGGATAGGTGTTCCTGCTAGGGACCGCTACCTATTAATGGTCGAGTAAGAGTATTCGGACTATGTTTTAAGTATACGTGAACGTATAGGGTCGCATATTTAAAGGATTAGAACTTAATTTGAATGGTGATTCGAATTTTGATGGACTTCGAGTTCCTAATAGGGCTCTAATGTAGAGAGCTATTATAGGGCCTCTATAAAAAAGGAAGGGGTGGTAGCTTTAGAGTTAAGAGACATTATAGGAATTCAAAATTTTCGAAACCCTAACTGTCACACCTCTTTCACTCAAAACCGCGCAACTGGCGCTAGTACTCCGGCGCGTAGCGTTCTTGCCTTGTACGTGTGGATACCTTGGAGGCGTTGCTGCAAGGCTTTAACGATAGGACGATCAGCAACTTGTGACGGTCACGAGGATGATCCGCAACCTGTGACGGCCACGAGGAGCTGTTGGAGGAGGTGCGAGGCTGGAACGACTACAACCGCAGCAACGTGTCTATGTGTCTCGTGGTAATTCCGTGATCTATAACTTGCAGTGATTCCTTAATTACGCGGTAGAAAATTTTAATTTTATACTAGAGTAGCCCCATTCTCCTTCAGGCACCGCCAAAAGAAAGTACTTTGTATGCGTGCGTTGATGAACTGAAATTGTATGCGTGATTGGTTGGAATTTTCAGGGTTTGCTTGTGTGATATGGAATGTCAATTAATAGCAATAGTTTGTAAGAGACAACAATGGTGAACTTGTTTTATTTCGATTGAGCTACGTATCAGCTTGTTGCTATTTCATCTGTGTTCGTCATGTATAGATGAAGTATCTGGTTGCTACAGTATCAGGGAGTGGATTAGCTGCAGTACCAGAGAGATGATTTTTGATACATTGTGGCTAGTACTAACGCCCAATCTGTGTTTGGTGCTTCTGCTTACTGCTTGCAAAAGAATGGGAGAAAGAGCAGCTGAAAACCCCACCGTTTGTCTTCATCATGTATTAGAATGAGCTCCTTTGTAGCAGCGAATAGTATCAGGTGTATGCGGAATCACAAATCAAGGAAACTGAGATGTTTGTGGAATCATCCTAATGTAGCACAGTGCACTCAGCAACAATTAGCCTTCATTAACAGTATCAGGTGAAAAGAGTTCAACTAATTTATTTCAGATCACATCATTTTTCTGATGTTTCAGAGCACTCAACAACTCAATACATAACAGAATTGGTTCCTCTGGGAATAAAATTCCAACAACACATTTCAGTCAAATGAAAGTTCGAAAATAAAACCTAAATCTGTGTGCTGACTGCTGAGTACATGACCAAGGCTTCGTGACCATAGACAAAACAAAGGACAAGCACACCACAGTTAGTATTACATGAGCACAATCCAGATTGACACTGTAACTACACTGAAATCCAACTATCTTCCATTTGCTGCCGAGGCTATCTCCTGCTACTGCTACATGCCATCTGCTGCACAATGAAAACAAGCTGTTAATTACTGGCACCAAAGGAATTAGTAACAACATAGTGTAACAAGAAGTGAAAATTTCTTGCCATCTGAATTATTTTCATAAGCATCCAGTCAAACTGAATTTTCCAAACAAGTAAAACTGCTCATGTAGACAAACATGTTCTTACAGCCAGCTCCAAAATGCTTCAGCGTTCCTGTTTATTTATATATTGCACATAATCTTGAATACCCTACACATAAAGAAATAAGGCAAACATCAGAGAAATTTGTAGGCATTAGCAACTTCATTTTTACCAATATGAGACACATATTACCTCGCATTCTTCCAGTTTACGCAAGTTTGAAAGCAAAGTTGCTATGTAGGGCACGTCCCATGCATACAAGTAAGCACGAGAAGCATAACACATCCCAATAAGACGGACTTTTTTGTTGAACACAGGTGATCCAAAGTGCGCATTCCCATTGGAATTACAGTCATGAAAGAAATGATCCTTGTTTGCACAACTGCTTATAAACAGAAAAGGTAGAGATATCATTAGGGCTGTCGAAACCAAAATGTTAGATAGCCTGGTGATATCTTACAAAACTTACATGACGGAACCTGGAGCTATACGGCTTGGCGTGGGATAACCAGACAAAACAAAGGTAAAAACATCCTCACATCTTGAAACAGTCTGTTCACCAAACTGAACTGCTTCTATCATATTGGTGTCATAACTAGCTAGTTCCGCCAAAACATCAAATGTAGCAATATAATTATCTATTCTCACCAAAGATTTGTCAAACTCGTAATTTAATACCCCGCCATTTGTTGGAAAATTCACAACAAATTTCGTCTTGGTACTATCCAAGAAATATTTGCTATGCGCTAATATATGGCAGGATTTACCATTGAATGCGATAATAGTGCCAGGAATAAGTACAAAATTCTCCTTTTTTTCTCCTTGGGGGGCTATGTCGATAAATATTGGTAGAATAGATCTACGAAGCTTCTTGTGGACCTCCTGAACAGAGAGAAATATCAACAGAATGCTGTTAATAAAAGAGTTAACATTTTGTTTTTTGAGTTCTAGTGGCATTTATCCAATTTCTCTAAGCGCTGCATTGTTTGAGGTGGAGAAGACGGGGGAATATTATGATTTGGGAAATGAATCACGAGACTATTGTAGCCCCGCAAACGTATTTTTTTTCTCCTAAATAAAACTGCTAGCTGTTGTGCAGACAAACATAAAATAAACGAAGAAAAATAAAAAAGGATATTATGGAAGAAGTCATAAAGAAAATACTAGTAAGAAGTAGAAACATCGAAGGCCTGGAAACCAAAAGAAAAATTAGAAGATGATATATCGATACCATCAAAAATCAGGAATGTAGATAGGCTGACCTGATCCATGAAAAAGCACGTGATAGACCCAGCAACAGCCAATGAGAACCAGAGATCAAAAGGCAGGAGCGAGCAGTCGGAGAAGAGAGGGCGAGGAATCGGAGATGGAGCTTAGTCGTAGAAAGAGAGTGGCGGCGGAGAATTGTAGTAGCAAGCAGAGAGGAGGGTAGGAACGAACGAGGGAGAGGAACATTTTTTTGCGACCCTCGGCTGGAGCGCCGCCCAAGTGGGTCGGGTACGTACTCGGGTGGCCAGGTGCAGCCCACATACGTTTGTATCTTTTGAACCAAGTATTATCTGTTTATCGAACCATTTGAAATAGCATGGACAAAATTTTAAATACAGTCAACTTTGTACCGTGTATTTTCAGTTTCAGGCAACGATTTTTGGTATTTTCCAAAATAACGTCTTTTGCCGGCATGTGGTACGCCGGCAGTGCATAGTCGGCATAGCCGGCATGCCGGCTATAGCACCGGCCGTTTTTTTTTTGTATGAGAAATATATATTTTGGAATACAGTAGAAAATACGATCCGTAATTACAAATCGATACAACATGTTTGCATATTTATGAAAAGCCCAACCATATCCGAAATCTGATTTTTCGTTAAACCTTTCTCGAAACCTCAAAATCGGCGAACCCTAAATCGCTACGGGAAAATTTCGCTGCATTTAGTTAGTAAAATTAGAAAAATAAGAGAAAGCAAATTTCGTTGTCTCCACGTGATTAGGAAAATTATAATTAGTATGACGATACTAATTGATTAGCAAAATCGCGTTATTGCATGTGAACAATTTCAATCTAAATTTGTAAAGATATTTAAAACGAATTTTTTTCTTTAATATTTTTTTATTATTTTTTCAAATCTAGGCGTTGGACTGGCGTTAGGATTTAGAATTTGCAAAAATAGGTAACGGCCGAATTAACAGAAGTAATGGCATTTAGTGTATTATGAAGAAAGTATACAAACCATGGATTGAAAAATCATGAAAAAAATCTCACTTGTTCGTATGGTGTTAGGTGTCCTAATTTTTCAAAAACTTTTAGGAATAAACTCAGTTGAATAAAGCAAATGACTATAAGTAGCCTCACTTGCATGAAACGCTTAAGCCTTTTCGACAGCCCATGAAATATCATGTTTAAATGTATTTTTTACGGAGAACGGACCAGATTTGCTCTTTGATATATGCACTACCATATGGTGGGAAAATATTTTGTTTAGACCTTGCTTCGCATATTAATTCTAACAGTGCAATAACCCTAAGTGTTATGGTCGAGGCAAGAATGAAACGCTTAAGTCTTTTCGGCAGCCCGTCAAATATCATGTTTAAATGTATTTTTTAGGGAGAACGGCCCAGATTTGCTCTTTGATATATCCACCACCATATGGTGCAAAAATATTTTGTTTAGACCTTGCTTCATATATTAATTCTACCAGTGCAATAACCCTAAGTATTATGGTCGAGGCAAGAATGAAACGCTTAAGCCTTTTCGATAACTCAGAAGTTACAGCGGAAAATAAGGTAGCCCACACTCTTTATTCTTACGGCTGAAAACTGAAAGGAGTAACACGAACAAGGAAAATAATAGTTACAACTAGACGTCTACTGAGTGCTTCGAGGCCACTTCCCCTTCGCCCATGCCTCCGGTGGGGCTTCTCTTGCACGACGCGCCCTCTCTCGTTTCCTCTCTCTCTCAGCCTCCTTCTCCTCCACTTCCTTTCTACGTGCCTCCTCGCGTGCGGCATCACGCTGCTATTGAAGCTGCCGTGTGAACTCCTCCTGCTGGTTGGCTTGATCAAGGAGCCTTTGGTCTTCAGAGTTGATCTCTATATCAAACCACTGCTCAAATTCACACAGTGGCGGAGGTGACTGCATGAAACATAAATTAGCAAAGTTTCATGTACAAATATTACGTAACGCGTAAGATTCTTACCATTTGGCGATCCTTCAGGCTCTTCTCCGGTGGGTCAAAGGTGTAGTTGTGGCACTTCCAATACCTCCTCTTCCAAGTCGGAATTTCCCAAGAGCGGACAAGCTTGCAAGGATCTCCGCACATACACATCGGTGCTATAGCTCCACAAGGTAGGAAGAGATCTTGGTATGCTACATTGCGCGGACACGCACTTCCTTCTTCCTTTGCTTTCCCTTTTCCCTTTGCACTTGCACGCCTCGGCATTTTCGATTGATCATCTACTTATTTTTTTCCCTCCCTCTCCTTCCCTTGTCTCTTCTTTTCTTTCTTCCTCTTTCGCTGTTGCCTTTGTGTAGATTCAGTTGAGGTGTATTGCTGGTTTGGCGGTGTTGGATGTCTACCCCTCGACCAGTTTTATAGTGGTGGTTGTTAACCTGATCGCCACACGATCAGCACACGACGCACTCACGCCACCGACACTGTGCAAGACACGCTTGTTGGTCGCATGCCCAACCAGGCGATGGGCTAAGGTCTCTTGGGCCATCTCCCCCCAAAAAGCTAGCTCAATGAGAGGGTGCTCCCTCACCCTTATAAACCATGCTCAAGCCCTCTCCACAACCAATGTGGGACTATTCCCAACAATCTCCCCCTCACACATTGGGCCGAGATTATCTAGGAACCACACAGGGCCACAGGCTCGATACCAATTGTTAACTGATCGCCACACGATCGACACGATGCACTCACGCCACCAATAGCAGCAAGACGACACGCCATTGGTCGCATGCCCAACCAGAGCAGTGGGCCAAGGTCTCTTGGGCCATCTCCCCCCAAAAAGCTAGCTCAATGAGAGGGTGCTCCCTCACCCTTATAAACCATGCTCAAGCCCTCTCCACAACCAATGTGGGACTATTCCCAACAGTGGTGAGGGGTTACTTCACACAACTGCAGCACTGATGGCCCGGCATCCTCTGTGAAAAGCTACACGACGTGTCACCCATTATCAAAACTACACGACCAGGCTGATAAAGCTGATGCATGTGACTTGTCTAATCGGCCTGACAAGGCTGACAAAGCTGATGCATGTGATGGACAGTGCTGTGTCGGCAGGGGGACCGGTGGGGTGGGGGCGCAGGTCCAGACACGTGACGGCCTGCAGGAGCGTGGGCACATCGGGACAAGGCTGGCAAAGCTGATGCATGTGATGGACAGTGCTGTGTCGGCAGGGGGACCAGCGGGGTGGGGGCGCAGGTCTAGACACGTGGCGGCCTGTGGGAGCGTGGGCACGTCGGGCAGGCTGGAAAATTGGTCAACTAGGCGACGCGAGGAGAAAATAGCCAGCTCCAGCTTTTTCAAGGCTATTAGACAACTCACGGGTGTGTAGCTTTGTCGGACCGATTAGACAAGTCATACGTAGCAGCTTTGTTAGGCTGAGTTGTCATTTCAATATGAGGCCTGAAGAACCTAACACGAAGAAAGAGATTATATAAACATTTTCGCGCCGATTGTATGCGCTGCCTCTATAAGTAGGCCTTCGTCCCAGCTCCGCTTGCACATATCCTCATCCCATTCCTCACTCCGGAGGCCATGTCTCAAACGGCGAGCTCAGGAAATCGGAGGGCCCGTGCACTTGCCACTGCAAGGCAAGTCGATTGTCCTAATTGCCGTATGCAAGCGAATGTGTTCTACTCCAACACTGACAAAAATAACGGCTAGGTGTTCTACAAATGCCCTTTTTTCTCCTTAAGTGAAAAGTCCGTTTGCTCCTTTTTACTGTTAGACTTGTGTAGTTCTTTGGAGAGATCTCATTTCTTTGCACGGCCTAAAAGCATGTTAACCTCATCACGTAGGCTGGAGGGTGCCAATATTTCTAGCGGGCAGACACCATGGACACCTCTATGGAGCGTGCAACAACCACAGTACCACAGAGGATGCATCCTACTATGGAGGAGAGGATGGACCCTATGCTTGAGCAGAGGCTGAACATGCTGATGTTCAAGATGGACCGTATTTTAGATAATGTCAAATGGTTGGAGAAGATTGTGTGTGGGGCTATCCTTGTTGTACTAGTAGCTATTCTTGCGAAGTAGTTTGTTTCCTACAGAGGAGACATATTTGGTCATGGATGTCTTTTGAAGAGGTTCCCAGATATCATCTTTTGCTTTCAGCTTTTCTAGCCAGATTTCACTACTTGTGCCATCTTTTTCATGGTCATATAAGCCTTTTCAGAATCCCGTAAAATACCGTGTCCAAAGGGGAAATAGTCATGGAATAGCTCAGAAACATTCTCTGATATCTGTACTAACGTAATCTGCAAAATTATTTTATTTCTTACTTGCTTTGCATATAAGTATTGTCACACAAAATACCCTAAAAGACCACAAACTGGACATATTTCATAACACTTAAGCCTTCCTGGCGGCTCGTAAAATAACTCGTCTAAACACAAATTTTGGGGGGAATTGGTCCAGAAACATACTTCACTACATGGACAACCAAACTATAGGAAAATATCGAAATTGCAACTTGTTTACCATGTAAGATCCGTTAGCACGAACACCCTAAATGATAATGTTACATGGACAGTTGGACACCGAAACATCTACAAAAATAAAATTTCATGCTTCAGTCAAGGCTTGCTCGACTTTCAGCGTGACGAGGACGATGCGACGTGTGCTTGGGCACTGGTGAGGAGCAGGCTTGCTCGGCTTTCAGCGTGGCGAGGACGATGCGACGTGTGCTTGGGCACTGGTGAGGAGCAGGCTTGCTCGGCTTTCGGCGTGGCGAGGACGATGCGACGTGTGCTTGGGCACTGGTGAGGAGCAGGCTTGCTCGGCTTTCGGTGTAGCGAGGACGATGCGACGCGTGGTTGGGCACTAGCGAGATTAAGGCTTGCTCGGCTTTCGACGTGGTGAGGAAGGGTCACATTGTAGCGCTGCGTGGAGGCAAATCTAACTGTGTGGAATTATCTTGAGAAGGTAAATAACACATAAGAACATAACCATAGTCTGAGCAAATAACAACTCGACAGACTGCTTAGTTTATATTACATTATATTAACAACACCAGATACAACGAAAAAAATAAAGATACTCATCCACCCCTACCACGGCGGCGTATAACTTGGTCAGGGGTGTAGTTATTAGGCGCCTTCGTCGTCCTAAATCCCACAGCCTATGAGGGGCCTGAGAGGAGCCGCCCAGACCATCCTCGGGTTATTTGAATGTCCGGTCACCCTTATCGGATTTGGAGGTTAGCAACGGATCACCGATGGTACTCACAGTGCTAACACCCAAGCCCAATTAGGACAACAACAATTCCATTGAATAACTCGACAACAATCCCGTATTCCCCGGTATGCAACCGAAACTTCGCCCAGATCGCCTCGCATACCGGTTTCCAATGCCATATCAAACCAATTCACATAAAAGGGGCAACGAACCCAAAACTTTACTACCAGAAACGCAACGCGGAAGCACAACAAACAACACCAACTCAAGCATAAAGACAAACCAGACAACCACACAACTAAAACAACACATCTAGCATACTAGAAGCATATAAAACATGACTAGACAGCAAGATAAAAGTTCAAAATTTCGGCATGGCGCCTCTAGAAGTACGGACATCCACTCAGCAGGCATAAGAAACACATAATTAACCAAGTATAGCACAACAACAACAAACATGACATAAGGATTAGCATGGGTAGAAGTAACAACTAGACATGAGTTGAGCATGATAATACAACAAGGTTCAACAACAGAAATAGCCAAGTACTTAAACAAGCCATAACATAATTTTAAAGACTAACTATACAACAAAATGGACACACAACCACCACATTAAACCAAAAGTAAGACATCTCGGAAGTGTCACCTTTGAACACTTCCGAGGCGTTTACAACGTCGAGCCTAGTTGCTATTCGATTGTCACTTGACCACCGAGAAGCAAAGCAGGCAGAACTCACACCGCCGGTGTCCTCACTGAAAACCACAAAGCGAAGCATGAGTCTGAAGGTACTCGCAAGACTTACCCGTGGTCCATATATGACCGACTCGAAAGGATATGCATTTGGATGTAGCAAGGAATAAGCTTAAGGTAAAAGTGCATAAAAGCTTAACTTTGTTGCATAATCACATTCATCTACTCAAGTTACAAGTTTTATAGCATTTATGGACAGCACCTACTACTAGAGTGAAATCTGAATTTAAGCATTAAAGAGAGTAAATAATAACATGAAACAAGCATCAACATCAAATATACCAACTAGTTTCAAGTTTAAGTTGTTACTACGTTGAAATGTCGGATGATACAAGCGTGCTCATATCCGAGCGCGGCAATTCAAATCGCTTATTCACCTGCGGGGATCATCAATCGCACGACATGTGCCACAAGGAACCTCATGTCAACCCTCCTCCCATCCATATCTACTCGTTGAACCATCCTCATGCGGCCGAGCACCTAGCAACCTACCTCGGCGGCTCAAGCCTCGCTTAGCCCTCAAGAGTAGACCTAGGCCTCGCCCTCAACCACGCCCAATCGCATGAGGGCATGACCCATCGAGTAGTATGCCATGAAAGGGTGGCTTACCGTACCATTATATCGGGCATGCGATCAACAAGGGTGCTCGATCAACATGGCAAACAACGGATCGGACCTTAACCAACACAAAGCGAGACTACAACATTTGAGTCTCCACACTCAAATGATCCAACCCTCTCGCTTGGGTCTCAAATTTTACATTTCAGAATATAACCATATCCATTGAAACCCAATAGTGTGAAGTAATTAAACTCAAGTGATGGAACCTTCCACCACTTGGCCCATACCAAACATCTAAGCAAACTAAGCATGGACACAATATAAATACCCATATACTAGCTCCAAGGAAGGCATTCAACAATTATCAATGAGTGTATGTGCAACAAGTAGGTTCTAATCCTATCCCACATTTCAATTCCTAATGCAAGACATAATCATCCAATAAGCAAATTATTCGCTAAAATACAATCGTATAAGGTTAAACATGCTTAGGTGCTTGCCTTGAGCTTCGCTAGATTTTCAATAATAGCCGGCTCTCGGTAACACCCTCGGTTCTTGACCAGCGTCACCCACCATGAGCTCGCTCTCTACGATATCAATGCATGAAAAAAATGAGATGCATGCGATGCATATGAAATGAAAATACTAAATGCATCCTCAAGACAAATCCAAAAGTGCAAACATTCATCTCAATTGAAGAATGAAAATGCAATTGCAAGACTCCACTTCTACTCTAAAGCCAAAATCTGAAAATAACATGCATATACCTCTAAGCGGGCATAACTTTTATTTGGCTAACCCAAAAATGACTTCTTGGACTCGAAAAAGACCACAAAAGGGTGATCTAACATTACCATGCATCATAACATTCAGAATATAAATTTAAAGTTTGCAATTAAACTCTGAACTTTAGTCTCAAAGTCTGAATTTTCAGAAACACCGGTTTCAGGACAGCATGTATACAAATGACCATAACTTTTTGATCCCATAGCCAAATTGAGCAAACTCAGAGCCTACACGACCATAAGGCATAGACCTACAAATTAGCTTTGGCCAATCACTCAGATTCTACCCAGGTAACTCCCAGTTCAGCCAGCAACAGAGGCAGTTTTCAGAGTTCAGTATTTTCAAAGTTTCAGACAGCATGCACAAAATTCAACATATAAATTGCTATACTTAATGGAATTGAGTAAAGGATGACATTTTATAATCTACATGAAATTTCCTAAAACTTCTCAGGCAAAATTAATTTCTAATTCAGCCTCTAACAATTTTAATTCACACCACAAGTTTCAGCTACACCATATCAGTACTTTCAGAGCAGCATGCACTAAAATAGACATAACTTTCAGCTGGATTAACGAAATGAGGTGATTCCAGTTGGAAATGAAAGATAATTTGATTACCCACAACTTTCTCTACAGACAATCTAGCAGGATATGCTCAGAATTTTCTCAAATCAGCCCGAAACAGTAGCTAAAAATTCTGCTCGAAAATTCAGAACTTGCTCCAAACCCTAGATTGGTTATTCCCCATTCAAACCTTGATTCTCCACTCATCTAAGCCCCCAATACATCATGGCAGCACCCAAGACCAGGAAATAACCCATCAAAACCTAAACCCTAGGGAGCCTTACCATCATGGAGAGGAGGAGCCTTGGGGGAGGAGGAGGAGCTGCTGCCTTGGGGAGGAGGAGGAGGCCGGCCAGGGGAGTGCTTGCTGGAGGAGGCGCCAAGGAGGAGGCTGGAGAAGAGCTTTGGCCAGGAGAAGTGCTGGAATGAGTGTTGGCTTGGGGAGAACAAAAGAAGAAGGGGAAGGTGCGGCTGGTTGGAGAAGAAAGAAAAAAAAAAGGCTGGAGGTGGGTGTTCGGTTGGGGAAAAGCAGGAGGAAAAAAAATGTGGCCTGGTTCTTTTGCTGCCCTCAAATGCTTTAGTAAGTTGAGCCCCCATGACCCCACTAATAAGCAATGGCTAAGCCCCAAAATTTCAGCATGGGTTATATTTTGATGCTATGTTTTAAATTAGCATTTGATTTAAAATCGCAATCATGATTACTCGATATTTCTAGCTCTAAAACTCTGCTGAGTTTGGAATTTCTTAAATGGTAGTTAGGGATAGACTCTGAAATTAGCAGTGGATTCTCAAATGCGGCCGAAAACCTGGTTGGCGCTAATGTTAGCCGCAAGAAATGAAATTTCGAAATTTGGGGCCATGATAGGGCCCTGCCGCGTGGGACGCTCTCCCGTGTCCTCATCAATTTGCTGCGTCGGACCCCCCCAGAAGGTGTAGTTAGCACCGGTCAAGCGTTCCTAGGTGTACCAGGCCAACAGGTCCTCTGGAGGAAGCGTGGTCGACTGTAGGATGTGCCGCGTGGGATCTCTTGGGATCGAGTCTCATGCGTGATCTGCTTTGCCATTGTGAGGATTCACCCCTGTAGGCATCCATTGCCCACAATCGAGGAGCTCAGTGAAAGTCGCTTGCTCCATTCCAGCCCAGTTGAAAGCATGATCCTCACTCCAATGTGGCGTATGCTCAGCCTCAACCTGAGCGTCATCACCGCCGCTATGGTGAACTTCGTTGTGCTCACCTCCGTCTTGATGGCTTGCATCATATGTTGGTTGCATCACATGTGGGTAATCAGCGACATCGTAGTCCTGCTGTAGTTAAGAAATGTAATGAGTTACGTTACAAAGTAGAGTATTTAACAACAGTTGCCTTGAATTGAGAAAATGAAACAATACATGGAACTTAGTAAGTCACGGGAATCTGAGTTTCGCGGTGAGGATCTTGATAGTCGTGCGCACGAGCTGTGGACGGGCGAGCTGTGGAGGGACGAGCACTCCGTGATGAACGGGCATCCACCGAGTGCCTGGCATGGGAGGCACGTGAAGGATCCATAACCGGAACTTCGCACCCCCTATTTGACTTAGGTGCGAATCCAGCAAAAGAACGGATAGCCGAAACCAAACGTGACCATTTGCTGCTGAAGTATCTGTGCATTGGGCAATAAGACAACGTATATTGTAGTATATCATATTAAGAACTTGATATAGATAGCATGGAATATAAATATATACTTGACCCTCCTCTCATGAAGTACCTTTGTAGATCGCTCCTGTTGTGAACCGAGGAGGACTCGCCTTCGTCACGCATTGCGCGGTCTACCATAGTGTGCATCTCATACGCATCCTGCAACTACAAAACGAGGTTCACGTGTAAGTATGTATTGTTTATGAGAAATTGAAAGGATTGCATGCATCAAAGTACTAACAAGGATGTGAAGCTGCTGGGAACGGTCCTTGGGGAATGGTCTTGGTGCATATTCCACGTGACCACTGAGTAGAGTGGCGCGTGTGTGAGGACGATACCACAAGAAGTACTCCCAGTATGAGGAAGGGTCGTACTGCCCTATAGGGACTACGGCGGAAGCTTGGGCCTGCTCGTTCCACCGCAGTATGTGGTCATGATGGACGGTGGACCAGTCCAACGTGCCTCCCGTTCCTTTTGCACTCCTCCTGCACATAAGTATGAAGGGTTATAACTGACAAAAGGAAGAATGATCATAATGTAGTAATGCAGTATGATTGTACTAAACTTACAAGTGTGATTTTCCTGCGTCCCGTGGTGGGGGGACCGGGACTACCTGCCGGTATCCGAATTGTCGCTGTACACGCTCAGGGGAGTACACTTCCACAGAATTCTGGTATAAAGTGAAGCATGTAGTCATCCATAGGTGCTCATCCTGTGCACAGAACGATGAGATGCGTGCGCCGTTGCGATCTCGGCAAATCTCTCCTGTGTCCACGGATCCCAACTCACGTGCTAGGAAGTCAGGAAGTCAAGATCGCTACCAACGCGTGGGTAGCTTCTGTGATCCTGGAGGTGGCTCCAACGCAACCCAGCATGGATCCACCTATAGCCCATCGTGGGCCTCATGGCCTCAGGCACGTCCTGGGAGATATCCTTTGGGTACATAGCCTTCTCCACCCTAGGACGAGAGATAGGAAGATACTCCCAGCTCCACAGCTGTACTAGGTGTAAACACCCTGTGATTGACCCCTTTGCGGTGGCCCGATGGGAAGCATCACATAGTCCTCTATAGGTTGCTGCTAACACAGCGAAACCCCAGCTATATTGTGGGACCTCATTCAGTTGCGTGGCAAGATCACGCTAACAAGATGAGGTGTGGCTCGAGATAGTCGCCCACTGCGTTGCAGAACATTACCCCTCCAAATAAATCATAGAGGTACACCTCCAGGTGCCTTGAAATAGTGCCCTCATCTGCGCCCTCAGGACATAGCCCGCACTCTGGCAAATCATGAAACCATTTCAAAGAGAGGCCGTGGTCCTTTCCTGAGTACGGACGACCAAACTTGCAACAGAAACAAATGAATGTGAGGTTAACTCGTAGCACAAACTATTACGCACGTAGCAGCATATATGTTTACCTTTGTTGCACGTACTCCCTCCACTGATCCTTTCGTGGCCGCCTATTCACTAAGGGGCAACCTCTGATCGGCAACCCAGTAATCATAGCCATATCCTTCAAAGTTATCGTCATCTCTCCAAAGGAAAAGTGGAACGTGTGCGTCTCAAGACGCCACCGATCTACCAGGGCAGTCACCAGGGACACATCTATTGCGGGGAGAGTTGTGTGTCGCACCCACCCATGTAATGGCTCGAGAGTCCCATCCATCAAAAGAGCGAATGGGAGTAGTCCAACTCGTGCTAGGCACCTATAGAAACGGGGGTCTAATGCCTTGATCTTGTGGAAGACTCGCGCACGCAATAGACCCATCTGCAAAAGGACACGATCATGTTACAATCAATGGTTACAATGTAAACTCGTAATATGAAACAATAAATACAACATTGCTAACCTCAATAAATACAACAGTACTAACCTGCGTGCCCGTGAAAATCATCCTCCCACGATGTTGATCATTGTATTGCTGCTGAAGAAGCTCGGGAAGACCACCGGTAGCCATGCTAAGAATACCACCTGCATAGGTTAGTGCAATAAAAATCATCGGTGCAACAACAAGATAGCATATACAATTAGGGACGCAACAGATGTTATATAAGACGGTGCAATACAACACATAAGAAATCCAGTTCTGAATACAATACAATACCATACAATACTAAAATTACTAAATACGTCTACTGCTTATTACGACATGTCCTCCGATCATGTACACTCTGCTTGCAAATCTTGCACTTCCTCTGTGCCTGCACGGCATCAGCTGCATCCATATCACCGTGCATTCTTGTGCCTCTGGGCCTCCCAGGCTCTTTGCATCGTGTTAACGGATAAGGTACCCATAAAGGCCCGTCGATCGACTTGTAACTCGTACCAATATTGAAGGAACTCATCTTGGGACGCCAAGTGTTTCTCAGGGCTTATACTGTGTAGTACGACTATATGTATTGAGATGCATCGTTCCCTCCCATATCCCTGCAAGCTGCGAATACATGGGAGCAAGGGATATGATGCAGTTTTGGCTTATTGCACGAGCACACCACCTCCTCCGTGCCTAGAGTACATTGCTGGACGGTGTCACCGGCGCTGTAGCCAGAGTGGTACCTACGGCGGTAAATAACCTCAAATATATGGTTACCGAGGTCATACACCCTCGTGCGGTGGAACAGAGATTTGCTCCTCCTACTACTAATGATCTCCTCCACCTTGGTTGAGAATTGAGTCTTTGACCAGTCAAGATGCTTACGACCACGATCTCGAAAATAGTCTGCTGTTCTGTAGAACGTCAGCTCTATTATGGCACATAACGGAAGCCCATGAACGCCCTTGAGGACATTATTGAAGGCTTCCGCTATGTTCGTCATCATAATAGTGTACCTAACAGACAAACAGGCAAAGTTTACCATGAATGGGTCCAACACTCTTAGAATAAGTTAATCTCACAAATTAATAGGTGCAACTAACCTCGCGCCGCCTGTGTCGTGCATAAGGGACCAACGCTCATTGGCTTCCTGCTATCCATTGGCTAAAGGTGCGATGATCATGATTAAAACGTTTGCCCTCCCACCATTTTGCATCAAGAATGCTCCTCTTGTGTTTGCTGATTTTCCATCATTTTCCTAGTGGTCTCGTTCAACTGTATCCAAATCTCACGAAACTTGGCAAGCTTGTTCTGAAGGCACAACCCTTTGAACTTCTTCACTAGGGAGGTGTTATGGTACCGTGAATATAGGTTTGCACCCAGGTGTCGCATGCACCACTTTCTCTCCACATCAGCCCATGCTATAGACAGGTTCGTGCTGCCATGCAAGACCTCTAGAGCGTGGAGAAGACCTGCATTGCGATCGGACACAACACACACTCTCTGCCTATCCCCCACGACACGAGTCCGGACCAAAGTGAGGAACCACAACCAGCTATCTCTGTTCTCAATCTCCACATATGCGTAGGCAATTGGTATTATCTGGTTGTTTGCGTCAGCCGTGATCGCAGTCAGTAGGGTGCCATAGTACTTCCCGCTCAGAAATGTGCCATCAACACAAATGACAGGCCTACAATACTTGAAAGCTTCAATGCATTGTCTGAAAGCCCAAAATACCCTAATCAGGTAGCGTTCCGTGGTGCTGTACGAACCATCTTGAAGCTTAATAGGCTCATCCGCCATTGCGAACTGAGTCCCTAGGTTGGTCATTGATATCTTCTGCAGCAACCTCAGGGCATAGTTGTATGAGTCTTTGAATGATCCAAAAAGCATCTTCACGCATATACGCTTTGCCACGCCGGTTAGGTAACTTATGTGCATCCCTGTTCTATTGTGCACTTGCTTCATAATCGATTTCGGTGATAGTCCAATATCTGAACCAACCTGAGTCACGACTAGTTGGGCAATGAACCTAGCGTCGACCACGTGGCTCATACTTCTGATCGACTCCTCCGAGCATGTATGAGGTGTGTTCCGGCTCACCACAAAGTAGTGCTCGTGTTTCGGCTGGTGAGCACGGACGTAGAAAGGGCAGTTAGGGGCCTTGGTGCACCTAACCTCATACTCGGTGGGCTTCGACCTGGTACACTTGTGCTCCCTTCTAGTGATGATAGCATAATTGTTGATGAAATGGATTAGCTCTAACTTGTTGGGGAACCGTTTTCCAATCTGGATGTCACTGTTCTGGTACCCCCACATAGCTAAGTTATTATAGTCAGTAATGCCACACTCCAGAAGGCCATTACCATGGAAGTACTGGACTGTTGGAGCTGGGTCATCGTTGTCAGTGCCCTCTTCATCCTCGCTTCCACTAGCCTCATCATCCATACATGTCGCATCTACCTCGGAAGGAAGTACTTCTTCTTCATGTGCACCCGAACTACCCTCCCCCACATGTCCTTGGCCCACTTCTCCCTCTCCCTAGTGGCCTAAAATTTCACCGCTAGGCCCAGCATCGGCATTCGCCTCTAGTGGCAATATGTTTACATAAACACCCATCGGAAACCCACCCTCTATGGCCTTTCGTGCATACAATAACCAAGCTTTATTATTTGTCAGTCCGAACAAAGTATGGACAATGACGTTGTTGTTTGGAACTACCCTTGGTCGCACCATGTCAGCGTACTCTACGCTTGGGTACCCTCTCCGCCGCACAAAAGCGGTCCGCGTGGCGCCCGGCGAGCAGGTGGGCGAGGATGCCTTGCTCGCTCGGCGCCTAGCCCACGTGGCGGCTTTGGCGATCGGCGGCGAGTCGCCCGCCGCAGTGGCAGCCCACATGGCGTCCGGCGGCGGTGGGCGAGGCATACGCCGCCGGCGCCAACCCACGTGGCGGCTGGCGTCGGGCGGCGAAGTCGCCCGCCGGCCAGTGACGCCCACGTGGCGTCCGGGAAGCAGTGGGTGAACGCTGCTGCTCGCCCGGCGCCCGGCCCACGTGGCGGCCTAGCGCGGGCGGCGAGTCGCCCCGCCGGCTAGGTGACGGCCCACGTGGCGCCCGGCGAGCAGGTGGGCGAGGACGCCCGGCTCGCCGCGCCGTAAGGCAAAATGGTGGGCACGGTGGCTTCACCTCGAAGTCTCCTTCCCCAGTCGTACCGCGCCAGGTGGCAGGCCTGCTGTGTTAGGCCTATCAACTGTGAGGGTTTTTGCGCCCAGCCCATTCCTCTGACGCCTCTCACCTACCCGTCACAAAGGAGTCGCATCCCCGGCGGACCGGGCAAAGCCATGCGTCGGCATTTAATGAGGCTAGAGGAATGGGACCACACAGGAAGGAGCAATAAATGAGCAATAAATGTGTTTAGATCAGCATGATGACCCTCCTTTTACCTGCTCCCGTTGGCCCGGCCTATATAAGGGCGCCCGGGTGATGGGGGAGGGGGATCGAGATCCGAAGAGGTGATCTAGGCGCTCAATCAAACAGAGAAAGAGCCTAGGGAAAAACTTGTAACCTAGAAAGCTCTGTACTAGCCTCAAGCGTTCTATAGAAAGCGAGCAAGACGTAGGGCTGTTACCCTGGCAAAGGGGGCCTGAACCTAGGTAAATTCTTCGTATCATCTTAGTTCATAGACGCCGAAGCCTTCCGCGTGGGAGTTTCTAGGGTTTTCACCCTCTAGGGTTAGCCAGCCGCGAAGACGCCCTCCTACCGAACCAAACCCGGTCTGAGACTCGGACTGTCGAGTGGAATCTGGCCGACACACCGCCTCAGGAAAAGCATGCATGTTTCTGGTTCAAACGCAACACGCTCATAATATGTGATTTAAGGCCTTCCAAGTCTAATGGACTATCACTTGAACTATATATGTGTTCGCAGTTTTGCACTGTGACTATTCTCTCGTGCAATATGACAGGCTGTTCACCGTAGTAAATATGAAAATTCATGGTGCAACGACCACGTGGAATATGGTACCTAAAAATGTTTCAAAAATTAACAACTAATTAACTATACCGAGGGTTGAAATTAATTACTGAACAAATTAATTTTTTCATTAATAATTACTAAGACTACGCTCATGACTTACAGTTACAATATTTACATTTAACAAGATAATTACAGACTATTCTATCTAACTAACCATGCTATGTGATGTGCATGCAACTAAGTTCAAGCCTAATTATTGTAGAGTTCTAGTTAATCTAACTATATAACATAACCAAATATGCTAGTTTATCTACTACACATACATATTTGCTCGTTACTCGTGATTTTTTCTGGGTCCTACTCGTGATTTTTTCTTGCTACTTTAGTCTATAAATTAAAAGTTTTTCGTTCATCAGTAACGTATGCTGCTATGTAAAATAATAACAAAACTATAATTAGTTAGTCCCTAATGAAGATTAAGTACATGAGGTATAAATGAGATGCATGAATGAGGCAATAATTAATATACTAACTATAATAGCATCTCTAGTTTACGTATCGTCTCCACGCTAATTAATCTAACTAGATAATTACTAATAAAATTTATAATTATATACAACAAGTACTTACCAACGCTGGTCGCCTCCTTCTCCTTGGTCTGCTCCTCCTCTTCCTCTCGCTCGCACCTTCTATGAGTTCTTCTCCTTGGTCTGCTCCTCCTCCTCCTTGCTCTGCTTCTCCTTCTCTATGTGCTGCCTCTTCTGTGAGTTCTGCCTCCTCCCCTCCCCTCTACTTATTCTGCGCTGAGCAAACAAAGCAATCAATCATGCATGCAAACAGTAAAAAGCAAAAGGGTGTCGGCGTGCAAACCTAGCAAAGCTGGCGACGCGACGGCCGGGCCCGGGGCATAGCCGGCGTATGGCATGCCGGCCGCCGGCATGCCATACGCCGGCTATGGCATAGCTGGCATGCCATACACCAGCTATGCATAGCTGGTGTCTCATGTGCCGGCTATGCATAGCTGGCGTCTCACGTGCTGGCTATGCACGCTATTTTTGAAAATACGAAATAATGTTGCCCCAAACTGATATTATACGGTATAAAGTTGTCTGTATTTGAAATTTTGTCAATATCATGCGCTCGCGATTTCCGACGAGGCCATGTCGCGTTCGTGTCGGAGCAACCCTGCCATACGAAATCATGCCCATGTAATAAGACATAGTAATGTTTTATAGGAGATACTAGGGTTCGGACGTCCAATACTGTTCATCCCATCGGACACCTCTTGTAATATTTTTTTTCTACGTGTGCAACATTTTATTTAACGTTTGCAACATCCGTTACTGTAGCAAATTTTACTGTTTGTCGAAAGAAAATGTTGCACGCGTTGGTAAAAAATATTGCACGCGTATAAAAAAAATATTACAGTGTATCCGAAAATTTCGGACGTCCGGACACAAGTCATTAGGATGTTTTATACTCGCTATCGGTCTCTATATTCTTTCGTCATGTGCTGTTAATATTATCCTTAGATCTGAGTTCGTACTGCGTCGAGTCTTGACCAGAGAGTCGCTCTTGTTCTTGCTAATGTCTGCAATTCTGCATCTTTAAATCTGAATTCTGAATCTATTGCTCGTACTTGCCATGCGGGATGAAGGGAATACCGGCAATTATCGCGACGAGGAAGCATCCGAGGAGGAAATGATATGAGAAAAGAAAGGGGGTACGGTTACATGTCACCGGAAAAAGGCACTTCGTTAAAGATTTGATAAGGCTATTCTCGAATTAACAGCTAGCCTCGTATGAAAATAACAAAACTAGTCCCCCTTGCATGTCACGCACACAACCTATTTAAAGGCCGGGCCGACCCTACGTGGGATCTATCTGGTCGAAGCCCTCGTACGACTCACGACTCAAATCCCTAAACTAACTCGGACTTTGAACAAATTGTCTCACAACCGGCCATACTTGGTTCGACAACTACAGTAGCACGCAGGCCACGATACAACCGACCCAGACACGGGCTCGGTAAAAGTTTAGGCACGTATGGGCCCTTTCGTTCGTACTGAAAACATAGATGGAAACAAATAACTCTTCCTAAATTATGAAATAAAAGATAAGGAAACAAAAATAGCAGTTCGGATTCTTGGGATAAGGATATTGATCTCCGAATCAAAAAGGAATCAGAACCCAATCAAATCCCACGTGGAAACCGTGCTCTTGCTTTCTTGGCTCAATTTCTCTACGTGACTTGGTTCTCTTGGCGTACATGTTTCTGGCTCGACTTGTTGTGCCCACGCGTGAACCGGGCGTGGCGCCGGCACACGCTGCCTTTGCTGGCCCTGTACCGCATGTTCCACGCTCTCGCGGAGGCCAACCTTTCCTCGGCCATGTACAAGCTCATGCACCCAAACCAAACAACCCAATTAAACTAGGGATTTCTTGGCGCCGAACAGGGATCAGATCAAATATTTTTGTTACTAGAATTAGATATCCTCTCGGAAACACAAACCGAAGCAGCAGTGGTTATTGGCTGGCGCTGGCGCCGTAATAAGAACTCTCTATTATTGGTCAAGTCTCTCTTTAGTCTTTACAACGAGGGATATCCTATTTACCGGATTTTCTAGTTTACTGTCGCCAGCACCGACGGTAGCATGCGCTCGCTTTTTCGTTTTTTCTCGTGATGACACGCGTCACGTGCGATTAGGCCATTGCAGCCGTGGCTCACACACCGGATACTTTTGAATCAATCGATAAAATGCCCTCATTTATATGTGCCGTTGATAAAATATCCTTGATGTCTTACTGACATATGGGTCCTAGGGCCACATGTTAGTAACACAAAAGTGGTATTTTATCAATTGCATTAAGTAAAATAGGGCATATGATCAATTCCTCCAATACTTTTCGCTTTTGTTGACAAACCATCAAACAGGCGTGACCTTTTTTTTTTGCTTTTTAAAATCAAATTTGAAAGTTTTTTATTTTAAATTTTTTAGAGTCAAAACTTTTCTATTTGAATTTTTTCGAGGTGAAACTCTCTAATTTGAACATTTTGGATTTAATTTTTTCAAGTTGAAACTTTTCAATTTGAATTTTTTGTGTTGAATTTTTTTGACTTGAATTTTAAATCGGCACTTTTCAAACAAAAAGTTTTTCGAGTCAAAATTGTTCGAACCGAAAGCTTTTGAATCGAAAGTTTTATGAGTTGAAACTTTCTGAATTGAAAATTTTCTGATTTGAAAGTTTTTGATTTAAAACTTTTCGTCTTGAAACTTTCCAAAATGAAATTTTTTGATTTGAAACTTTTCGAGTTGAAACTTCCTAATTTGAAAATTTTAATTTAAATATTTTTGAATTGAATATTTTTGAGTTGAAACTTCTTATTTAAAATTTTCAAAGTTTAAATGTTCTAATTTTAAATTTTTATGTTAGAGAAGGATGAAGGGGGTGGGGGAGGGGAAGTGAGTAGGGAAAATGGAAGAGGGAGAAGACGATATATGGTATCTAGGGAGTTGACTATAAATTTATTAGTTTGAGGTTAACTTCGGAATAGTCTTACCTTCAATTTACTCCCTAGGAATCAAAATCTAGATTTTTACATTTTTTTCTTTTATGAGAATAAGAATAGGGTTGCGGCCCAGACGTACAGATGTGCACTGGACAAGGCCACGGCTAGGCCGGAGCGGTCAAATGGGCGCACGGCCCAGGGAAAAGTTTATGTAAGTCGCGGTAGCCGGCTATCAGAAGCAGCAACGGAGTGAACGTGGCAAGCCACAGAAGGGGTGGACGAGTCGAGGGCAGGGTTCCAAATCTTGCTGAATTTTGACTAAATTTCGTTGAAATTTTGAATTTTGGGCCTCCACAAAATCTAGACTACCGGTCGGATAAAAAAAGTAAAAAATTTTGAAATTGCTACAGTAATTTTGTTTTTTTCGACCAAATTTTGTGTTTTTGGTCCGTTTTTAAACTTTTAAGGTCGGATTTGGTCCAATAATCCTTTGGAAAGTCATCTCCTATGAAAATTTATTCAAAAACCGAATTTTTGAGATATTTTAAAATTTTGGCAGAAACACTGTCAGATATTTATAAAATTGTACAAGCTTGATAATGAGCTGAAAATTTTATGGTACTATATTTAGTAGTTTAGGATCATACATAAAAAATTTCAAAATAGTTTAACTTCATTTGTTATCCTTAAAAAACCAAAAATAGAATAAACATAATTGGGACAGTTACATTGTCAGAATTTTATAAATTTTCTTGAGTGTGATTATGATCTAAAATTTTCGTGAGAGATTAATAATTGCCTCAGTACTATTATATAATTTTTTCAAAAAATTTCAACTTTGTTTGTTTAGTCAATCAAATTTATATAAGCATTGAACTTCGTTTGTTATATTATATTTCAAAAATCAAAAGAGAAAGAACATAAATGGTACTGTGCCTTGTAAGAATTTTATAAATTCATTGGAGTGTGATCATGATTCAAAATTTTTATGAGATATTAAGAACTTCCTTATCACCCTTCTATAAAATTTTCAAAAATTTTAAACTTTTTTTTATTGCTAAAGCAAATCTATGTATTGATCATTAGGCTTTTATCAGGACGTAGCATTGTTTGAATTTTTAAAAATTATTTAAGAATTATCATCATCTAAAAATTTTCAAAAAAACATTAATGTTACATTAGGACCATCCAAAAAAAATTTCAAAAGTTTTTAAAGGTTTTGATAATTTTTCATTTTGTTTAAGTTTGTTGGTAAGCCTTTTAACAGGGCAGTAACACTGTTCGAATTTTTAAAAATTTGTGAAGCTTGATCATATTTGAAAATTTTATGAGAACATTAATGATGCATCATAACCATGTAAAAATTTATCAAAAGTTTATAACATGGTTTGAACCATTTTGCATTCGGTTTAAAATTACTAGTCAGCGTTTTATCAGGACAGTAGCAATGTTTGAATTTTTAAAAATTCCACATAATTTATAATTATATGAAATTTTTCTGGAAATATCACCAATTTGTCATGACTCTCTAGAAAAAAATTTCAAAATTTTTCGATATTGTTTGGCTCACTTTTCTGCCGTTACAAAAACGCCGAAATTTCGGGATTTCTTGGCGAATTTCGGGTTTTCTTGGTAGCAAATTGACCGGATTTGAATTTTGGTTTTGGAATTTCGGATGAGATTTATCTGAAATACTGAGATTTCATCATCTGTTCCTAACCGAGATTTTATTCGAAAACGAAATTTGAATCCATGATCAAGGGCTGGTTGTGTACTTTGTTACTTGGCGGTGGGTGGAAACGGCCGGAGGCTTGAGTGGACAGGAGGCTTGGGTGGATTGGACGGGCGGTTGTCTGCCGGAGGCGCGCGGTGGGATTGCCATCCCTAGGTGAGCCACAGCAAGCCGCAGTGTCGTGGCAGGGCGCTCTATGGCGTATCGTGCCTACTTCAGGGCCATCGGACCTGTTTCATGTTGTGCTGATCCAAACACGGCCCATACAAACGCGTCGTGCCGTGTCGCCCATCGTATCCGACCGTGAGGATTAGCACAGCTCTGTCATTCATACCATACCGATCCAACCCGCCCGCATGTGTGTTGTGCCTACCTGCCACGCGTTTGTCAAAAAAAACTCGGCCTGCTGATGGTCTGCAACAGTAAAAGCGGCAGCTGGAGGGCCAAGCCACCTGCCCGGCTAGGCGTGATAGAAGCCTTGGCTAGGGTAGTAGGCTTTTCAGATGCCTCAGAGCTACGAAAAGGCTAGCGGAGGTTTGCTTGCTGTCTTGATCGAGTAGGAAGAGGGACGAAGGTGGTTGTCATGGGGGAGCAGGAGCACGGATACACCGAAGGTCCGAGCTAGATACCGATCCAGAGACAATTAGAGCTTGTCCACGGAATCCGGAGAGACGGGGGTCGAGCATGTCGAGCGGCGAGCCCGACAGGGAAAGGGAGCTGCTTTAGCCTACTTCAACCGTGCATGGTAGGGGACAGGTGTGGCCGTCGGTGTCGGAGAGGCCAGTCGGCATGGGTGGAAAGTGGCTGGCCGGCGTGGAAGAGGCTGCACGGTGCTCAGCTTGTTCTTGTTGAGACTTAGGGTTTGTTTGTTTTTTCTTTGAATTATTTAAAAGTTGATTCTGGATCGTGATTATAGAGAAACTGATTCTTTAAAAGTTAGAATTCAAACGCATAAATGAAGTAGATTGTAGATTTTAATATATATGAATGTGCTGGATTGTGATAATCGATTTTTAGAATCAAACTGTTTATTTTTTATTCTGCTTTTAGAATCAGAATCCATAACCAAAAGTAAAAACAAACATTGCCCTTAATTATCTCTAGAGATATGATAGTAACATGGCAATTTGGCCTGATGGGGTCAGAGATCGATGGCGGTGTATTCGGACTCTGGTACGCAACTACGGAGCACTTAACAAATTCTTCATGGGAGTCATACCCTGCATGTTTAGTTGTTTACCATGCAACTTCCTTCGGTCGCAGGTGCGCTCATGCACACACTGACACACGTCTGGATCGACGCACAGGCCGTACGTAGGCTAATTGAGTTATGGGCTTCTGATCAAACTAAACAGCTACTCACCTGCTAATTATTGTGACTCCTCGATCGCGTCAGGTAGGGATGAAAACGGGTCGGATACGGTCGGATATTGCTGTTCCCGTATCCTAATCCATATTTTTTCCCGGATTCGAAATCGGATACGGTAAGGCCGAATACGGATACGGATACGGATATTTCGGAGTTTGGATACGATGCTGTCGGAGCGGATACATACGGATTCGGATCGGAAGCGGATAATATAAGCGGATAATGCGTGCATATAAAAGGAATATACATGGAACCATATAAACATCATGTTGAACAAATAAGTTGAACAAATCAATTTAGGTAAAAGCATTATATCACCACTCTATTTGTTGATAGATTTGTTGAAGTTCACGCTTAAAGACAAAGTAGTATTTCTTGTGCCAGTATCAAGCAACTACTCCCTCTATCCAATAATGAACCAAATTAATGAAATTAACCCGTACCGTTTACCGTTAACGAATATTCGGTCGGATATTTCCCGAATATTTACCATTTACGGATATCTGGTCGAGTATTTTCCGGATATCCGATCGGATATTTACCGCATTATCGTTTACTGATATCCGGTCGGATACTTTTTGGATATCCGGTCGGATATTTACCGTATTACCGTTTATGGATATCCGGTCGGATATTTACCGGATACCGTTTACCGGCAAAATATAGTCGGATTTCAGGTATCCCGTATCCATTACCGTATCCGGTAACAACTATCCGGTACCGTTACCGTATCCGGCCGGATACGGATTTTTCTTTCCGAATACGGTACCGACCGGATTCGGTACCGGTTTGGTCGGGATTAACCCGTACCATTTTCACCCCTAGCGTCAGGCACTAGGGGTGGGCACTTTTAAACCGAAATCGAAAAACCGAATCGAACCGAACCGAATTAACCGAATATTTCGGTTTTTTCGGTTTTCAGTTCGGTTTTTATTTTAGGGCTATTCGGTTTTCGGGATTCGGTTCGATTTCTGATACTTAAAAACCGAAAAACCGATTAAACCGATCAACCAGCCGGCCCCAAAAGCTTCCAACCATTCGTTCGCCATTTTCCATTCGGCCACTCCGTCTCGACGTCGCGTCTCCCATTCCCCATTTGCTTCGCATATCCTGATCTCTCCAGTCTCCACGCCGCCTCCTACGACCTGCGTGCTCCTCCTCCACGACGGCAAGCCGGCCACCACTCTCTCCACCGCCACCTCCTGCGACCTGCGCCATTCCCACGTGGCCCACCCGCATAGCGGAGCACTCCCGGGCCAGCCTCCACCCGCAGCTCCACGCCGCCGCCCTCGTAGACTTCGCCCACGCCGGATCCGGCAGGTCATAGCCCTTGGCCCATAGCGGAGTCACTCGGCGGCTGCTCGACTACCAGATCTGGCCGAGACGAGGCAGATATCGGAGGCGGCAGATCCGGCATGGAGGTGTAGCGCGGTCCCGAGCCATCGTCACCAGCAGTCGGCGTCTCCAAACCCCCGAGCGGCCACCGGCCGAGCCGCCTCTGTCCTCTTCTGGTCTTCCCCTAGGCTTGCTGCAAGTAGGTTATTCCAGTTCCAGATGACCAAATCTCATTAAGCCTTTTCACTTCATTACTTGTTGTGATTTGTGAATTGTGATGTGTGCTTGTTGTTGCTTAGCAAATTTTATATTGGTCCAGTTCATTTGTATGCAAAATTGATTGTTCATTTGTGTGCGAGATTGATTGTTGGTCCAGTTCATTTGTGTGCAAGATTGATTGTTGCTAGTGTTTTGATAGGCTGATAGCGACTGATTAGTAGAAGAAAACCTAGCATCCATGAAAAAATTTAGCACTGGACGCTTGCTGCTGCTATTAGCTAGCTTCTGCTTCAAAGAATTTCAGTTAACCGAAAAACCGAATTAACCGAACCGATTTGGTTCGGTTAATTCGGTTCGGTTTTGAACTCAGTTCGGTTTCGGTTCGGTTTCTAGATTCTAAAAACCGAAATTTTTAAAAACAAAAAAACCGAATTAACCGAATGCCCACCCCACACTTCTTTGCATGGCATTTAACACCTCTCGTCAGTAAACCAGACCATTAGGGCATCGTTATTCTCCTTGCATGCATGCACGTAATGTGCTTGCTGTGCACGTAAATTTGGTACACTTGACCACCGTAGCCATCCATGTTCATGACAAATAATTCATATATGGGTCTATTTCATTGGCGTCTAAACATTTGTGAAATCACAGTCGTTTTTTTTCAACGTTGGATCAAGTCCTTTTTTTGTCCTCGCAGCCTTCAGTTTCTTTTTTTGTTTGTGCCATGGGCAGTTTCATGTTGGGTAGTGCAGGTTCCAGGATGGTTACACTTCTTCCTGGATTAAGACCTTTTGGAGTTGCAGTGCTTTTGTTTGGTTGCATGTTCTACCTTGCAGCCTTAGGCCAGTCAGGTCTCTTCTTTTGTTCCCTGGGTTGGCAGTTAGGGAAGGTGGTGTCTTCTGAAGTTTCCTCCTGTGCCCTATCTCATTGTGTGTCTCTACAATTGTATGGAAGCTGGTGGTTGTGTTGTCTGGCACATGTTTTGTCTTCTCCTACCAGGTTCTGTGGTTGCATGCATAACCAAGTAACAGCTCCTGTGCTCAGTTATTCAAGCTGCCAAAAACTCAAGACACAAAGGTGTTACCGGCTGCCTTCGTATGGCTCAACAGGACACAAGGCTATTAAATTGGAATGTTCGAGGGTTAAATAGCCTAGCTAAAAGGGCAGTTGTCAGAGAAGTTATTGCTCAAACCAGGGTTACCATTGTTTGCCTTCAAGAAACAAAGTTGCAACAGGTTGACAATCGAGTTGTGGGGGAATTGTTGGGAGGAGCTTTCACGGACAATTTCTGTTTCTTACAGGCACACCATACAAGAGGAGGCATTCTTTTAGCATGCTCCTCGAATCATTTCGGACTGTCTGATGTTCACATAGGGACGTACACCCTATCTACGACAGTCCAAATGAAAAATGATGGGACCAAGTGGTCTTGCACAGGAGTTTACGGCCCACAAGATGAAAGTGATAAGCTGCTGTTCTTGAAGGAAATAGCGGACCTAAAGGAAAACATGCGCCAGGAATGGCTCATTCTAGGAGATTTTAATATGATTTACCAGGTAGCGGACAAAAACAACGCCTGTCTAAATAGGAGGCTCATGGGGGCCTTTTCTAAGGTGCTCAATGATGCAGAGCTCAGGGAGATTTCGCTAATTGGTAGAAAGTTTACTTGAACCAATGACAGGGAAAATCCAACGTTAACAAAGATAGATCATATGTTTGCCACAAATGAATGGGGCCTCCTGTTTCTAGATTGCAATCTCTAAGCTATCCCCTCCCTTGTGTTGGACCACTGTCCCATGCTACTGCTTGGACAGATCTCGCTGACGAAATTCAGTGGGTTCAGGTTCGAGAGTTTCTGGATCAGGATGCCAAGCTTTCATCAGACTGTTCGGCAGGCGTGGGACAGGGTTACACACTCACCTGATGCTTTGCGCAGGCTTCATATAAAGCTTTCAAGAACTGCGAAGGCACTCAGGGCATGGAGTCGTCAGACTCTAGGGGACCTCAAACTGCAGTTCTCAATAGCCGGGGAGATTATTTTCCAGCTCGACAAGGCACAGGAGAGGAGACAATTGTCCAACCAGGAAAGGGACTTTCGAGCTACACTACGCTACAGGTTGCTGGGAATAGCTGCCATCCAAAGGGCACAATTTCAGCAGCATTCAAAAATGACCTACATTAGGGAAGGGGATGCTAATACAAAGTTCTTTCATATAAAGGCAAACACACGGAGGCGGAAAAATCATATACAGTCAATCACAATCGATAGGGGTGTAGTCCACAATCATCTCAACAAACAAGACGAGCTATATAGTTATTTCTCTGCACTTCTGGGGACTAAAAAACAAAGGGCACATTCTCTGAATTGGGAATTGCTGGACATCCCTCAGCATGACTTGGGTAATCTTGAACAACCCTTCCAGATTACCGAGGTCAAGGATGTGGTGTTCTTCATGCCCCCTGAGACGGCTCCAGGACCTGATGGATTCACAGGGCTCTTTTACAGGAATTGTTGGGATATAGTCAAGAATGACCTCATGGAGGCGCTTTTGCAGCTCTATTGCCTTAATGGTCGGCATCTCCGACTTCTCAACTCGTCCGACATTGTCTTGCTGCCTAAGAAACAGGATGCCTCTAGGATTGCTGATTACAGGCCTATCAGTCTCATGCACAGCGTAGGGAAGATTTTTTCCAAGCTCCTTGCGAGGAGGCTAGCGCCATATCTGCATGACTTAGTTCCCGCCAACCAATCTGCTTTCATCAAGAAGAGATCTATCCACGACAACTTCCTATACGCAAAGAATCTTATCACCAAGCTGCATAGGAAGAGAATCCCAACTCTCTTCATCAAGTTAGATATAGCCAAGGCTTTCGACTTTGTCAGCTAGGAGTTCCTTTTGGAACTCCTTCGACATTTGGGATTCGGCACACGATGGCGAGAGTGGATCTCGGCTATCCTGGCTTCCTCTACTTCCAGAGTCTTGCTAAATGGCATCCCAGGACGGTCAATTCAACATAGGAGAGGATTGCGACAGGGTGATCCGCTCTCTCCTATGCTCTTCATCCTAGCTATGGATCCGCTGCAAAGATTAATTTCCAAGGTGACTACCGAGAATCTCATTACGCACATACCTACTAGGTCGGCGACGATGCAAATATCCTTATATGCCGATGATGCTGTCATTTTTACCAACCCTATTCGGGAGGAGCTAAAAATTATACAGGAATTGCTTAACATCTTTGGAGGGGTGACAGGTCTTCACACCAACCTTTAAAAGAGCGAGGTGTATACCATTCGGTGTGACGCCCTGGACATAGTGTCCATTCTACAGGACTTTTCGACCCTATCCAAAACCTTCCCTTGCAGGTATTTAGGTCTAACGCTTCGGCCTACGAAGTTAAAACGCACTGACCTACAACCACTTATTGATAAAGTAAGAAAACGTTTGGCGGGGTGGAAAGGGAAATTGCTCTCTAGGGCTACCAGGATGGTTCTAACGAACTCTGTCCTCACGTCACTTGCAATCTATCATCTAACAGTATACCCGCTTTCTTCATGGATCACAAAGAAAATTGATAGAATACGGAGAGGCTTCATTTGGAGATGCGAACAGGAATGCAATGGGGGCATTGCTTAGTAAATGGGAACAAAGTTTGCAGGCCAAAAACCTTGGGAGGTCTTGGAATAAAGGATTTCGTCTCCTTCGGACGGGCGCTTTGACTTCGTTGGTTGTGGTATGACTGGAAAGACCAACATAGGCCTTGGGCAGGGATGACGTTGCCATGTGACGATTCAGACCGGGCCTTATTCCACGTGAGCACCACGCTCACGCTAGGAAATGGTGAAACAGCAAAATTCTGGGAGTCAAATTGGCTCCATGGGGTTTCACCACGTGACTTAGCACCATCCTGCTATCGACTAGTCCGGAGGACAGGAGGTTCGGTCAAGGATGAGCTAGTCACCAGGAATTGGTTGCGGCCTTTGTGGAGGATCACCTCAAACATGTAGTTATAGGAGTTTGTTCAACTTTGGCAAGCTGTTCGATAGGTCCAGCTTCTTCCGGATGTGCAGGATAACATTACTTGGAAATGGACATCACACGGGGAGTATTCCACGGAGCGACCTCTGAGGGCACAATTTCTTGGTTCTATTCGGGCGGTAACTACTGAGGATTATTTTGCGCATGCGGAAGCAAAATGCAAGTTCTTTGCTTGGCTTTTCTTACAGGATAGGATTCTCACAGCCGATAAGCTTGCTCACAAGGGATGGCCACACAGTGTTCTTTGCGCGATGTGCGGATTAGAGCCAGAATCATCCAGACACCTCATCCTGCTATGTCCTTTCGCAAAACAGGTTTGGAGTTACTCTATATGAACATAAATCACATTGCCCCAAAACCAACGTTTGTTGACCTAGGATCCGCTACTTGGTGGCGATCAGTCCGTTGCTCAGTTGCCTAGCAACAATGCAAGGAGGTGGATGGCATTCTCATGTATGTCATATGGAATATTTGGAAGGAAAGGAACAACAGGATTTTCAATAACCCGTATCGAACCATGCAGCTGGTGGCTAATACCATCGTTGATGACATATAGAATCGAAGGAACGCGGTTGCTCCCGATTTTCGATAGCACTGCTTTAACCTTTGTGAAACAGGTATAGCCCTCTAAAGGTCCATGGTGCCATATGGTTGCTCAATGTTGGGTCAGGTCTAGGGTTTTGTCGTCATTTGGTATTGTATTCTCTCGTTTCAAAGTATTTAACATGTACCTTAACGATATGTGCTTTTCTGGCACTCTTCTTTAATGCATGGCAGAGCTCCTACCGTTTCTTTCAAAAAAAAACGTTGGATCAAGATCCTATGACCTCACTTACATACACAACTCACCTCACCTCACCCTTAGCACCCTAACCCTTTTAGTCGCCACCGTGTCACCTCTGGTTGCCTCTTGGCACTGGCGATGCCCGCTTGCGAATCCTATCACCCCTCTTCTTCCCGTCGCCCCGTCCCCCATCTCTGCCCTATCTCCCATTCCCGCCACCATGGACTCCTCCTCCCTTCTTCCCCTTCAGCGAAATCTCATCACCACCACGTCCTTTCCTAGTTGTTGGCGGCTATCTTCGTCGGATCCACCATCACCTCCTACCGTCTCCTAACCACTCCGGTCAACAAAACCCTGACTCCACCCACCGTCAGTGGCAGATCTACTGTTGGGGCGGGTTGGGGCGCCAGCCCCACCTCCGATCGGCGACGGGACACCCCCTCGGGCGTCGGCAGTCCCCCTCCCCCGTCCACTGCTGGTCGCCCACTCGCAAGAACACAAGAACATTCACTGGTGGGAGTTCGGAACAAGAAAGAAAATGGGCTGCTGCCTGGGCTTAATTGGACATGGGCCAATGGGCTTACCTGAGACGTATAGTACTGTACTCGACAGTCGGCCCGACCGCCCGAGCATCGCCTCTTCTGTAGCTCCGCCGCCGCACGGGAGAGGAGAGAAGGCGACTAGCGAGCCCTCGCGCGGCGCGAGATCGAACTCGAGGGCGCGCCAAGGTTGAGGCGGCGAGGCGGAGCGCCGTGAGGTCTGCAGAGGCAAGCGAGGCTAGAGCGAGCGAGGAGCCGGGCTGGGTATCCAGCCAGCCTCGGGCGAGGGCGAGGCAGCGAGGTCGGCCGGTCGGGTGGACGCCTCGCCTGGGCCGCCAGAGGAGAGGAGTCGCCAGCTCGTCACTCGGTCGCCGATTCACCGAACGCCAGAGCCGATTCGTTGAGCCACCAGAGGAAGAGAAGAAAACAAGAAAGGGGAGGGGACCGAACGGGGACCGAAGAGGAGAAATCAAGAAAGGATTCACCGAGCCGATTGGCTTGTTGGCTGTTGCTTGGAGACCGGAGTTGGATAGCTAGAAAGATCCGGGGCCTAGAACCGAGAGGTGACATTGTTACTGTTGATTCGAGGACCAGATGACGATGAGGCGCCCGAGCGGGAGCCCCACTACAAATTGCTGGTATAAAAAATTGCCTCACCCTCACTCTTAAGCCCCTAAATCCTAATGCATTCTTTATGATCACTGATGAACAGGAAAAAGGGCTAATCTTTATTCTATTGACTGGTAGATTCGTTTTTATCTCTTTGATTTAATTTGTTTTATTACAACAAGTCGGCAAACTAAATTGTAAAAAATAGAGAACCAAACGTTACACAATTTTTTCGACGAATTGCAAGAACTAGTGACCCACGAACCAACGAGAGCAACACATCTCAACATGTTTTTAATCCCAATGAAATTGTTGCTGATCCAGCGCATCGCAAACAAATTGAAACTTATCCTAAAGAGATTAGAGATCAAGTGAGGAGAGCATATATGTTGAAAGGTCCGACTCAACCAATCGGGCATACTTTTCCAAAGAAGATTCAACATGGGGAATCAAGATCATTTCAAGAATCATGGTACAAGAAGTTCGATTGGTTAGAATATAGTATAGAAAAGGACGCCGCCTTTTGTTTCTATTGCTTTCTTTTTAAGAAATCGGGACAACCTACTCACTTTGGGAGGGATGTCTTCACAAAAGTTGGCTATGTGAATTGGAGAAGGGCTATGGAAGGTTTCAAAGACCATGTTGGGGGACCTAATAGTGTCCACAACATTGCAATGCAAGATTGTGAAGATTTTCGCAATCAAAGAGCAAGCATAGAACATAAATTAAATGTTTATAGTAAGGACTCTGAAATTGCATACAAGATTCGTTTGACTGCTTCTTTAGATTGTGCAAGATTTCTCATAATGCAAGCGATGCTTTCCGTGGACATGATGAAACTTCTACCTCTATGAATAAGGGCAATTTTAAAGAGTTATTGGAGTGGTATAAAGATAAGGTACCAGATGTGAATGCAGCATTTGAATTTGATGGTGGAGGGAATAGTTTGATGATTTGTCCAGAGATACAGAAGGACCTTGCGAAATGTTGTGCACAAGAGGTAACAAAGGTGATTAAGGATGAGATTGGAGATAGAAATTTCGCGGTGCTTATTGATGAGTCGCGCGATTCGTCGATAAAGGAGCAAATGGCTATGATTGTCAGGTTAGTAGTATATATTATGTTTGTTACTTGTATCATTTATGATTTGTGTTAAATTCTAACCTTGTATCATTAATTTGGTTGGCATGTAGATTTGTAAACAAAGAAGCGAAGATCATGGAAAGGTTTGTTGGTATTAAGCATATCACTTATTGTACATCGGTTGCATTGAAGGAAGCTATGGTTAGTTTGCTTGCCGATCATGATCTACCTATTTCTAGATTACGTGGGCAGGGTTATGATGGAGCTTTAAATATGAGAGGGGAATTTAATGGCTTGCAAAGATTAATACAGGATGAGAGTCCATATGCTTTCTATATCCATTGTTTTGCCCATCAATTACAGTTAGTGGTTGTCACTGTCGTAAGTTGTAGTAGAGCTATTGCTGACTTCTTCAACTATGTTCTCTTGATAGTGACCACTGTAAGCGCATCTTGTAAGAGAAAGGATGTTTTGATGGAAAAACATCAAGAGAAAGTATTGGAAAAATTAGAGAATGGCATACTTTTAAGTGGAACAGGCTTGAATCAAGAAACTAGCCTAGCTAGACCTGGTGATACTAGATGGGGTTCTCATCTTAAAACCATACTTCGTATATACCAAATGTGGGAGTCAGTGCTTGAGGTTTTAGAGATGATATCTGAAGATGCATCATATCCTTCAGGTCATGGGGGAGCAGCAGGTTTGATACAACAGATGGAAAGATTTGAGTTTGTTTTTATCATGCATTTTTTGATAGACTTGTTGGGCATTACAAATGAGCTATCAATTGCTTTGCAAAAAAGGGATCAAGATATTGTAGAAGCCATGGATTTGATTGTCGATGTGAAAGTGCGCCTACAAGACATGAGGGATAATGGGTGGGAGCCATTGCTTAACCAAGTCAAGTCCTTTTGCGAGGAAAATGAGATAAGTGTGCCAGATATGGATGATTTCATTGGAGTTAAGGGCAAATCTGCACGTCGGAAGCATAAGGTGACTTACCTTCACTATTATCGTATTGACATTTTCAATGTTGCTCTTGATGCTATTATGGGAGAGATGAATCATCGCTTTAATGAAGTTACTTCAGAGTTATTGATATGCATGTCTTGTCTTAATCGAAACAACTCCTCTAAGTTTGATGTGGATAAACTTGTTCGATTTGCTGAAATTTATGATGCTGATTTCACCATAGCCGATCGTTTGTTATTAAAAATCAGCTTCAAACCTTCATTCTTAATGTTAGGAGAAGTGTTGAATTTCATGGTTGTCGTGATCTTGCAAAGTTTGCTGAAAAGATGGTTGAAACCGGAAAGAATAGAACTTTTCCATTGGTCTATCGCCTCATCGAGCTTACATTGATCCTTCCAGTGGCAACAACATCAGTAGAAAGAATCTTCTCAGCAATGAAGATTATTAAGACAGATTTGCGCAGCAAAATAGCAAATGATTGGTTCAATGACTTAATGGTGTGTTACGTTGAAAAAGAGATATTTAGAAGCGTCGATAATAAAGAAATCATTCGACGCTTTTAAGAGATGAAAAATCGTAGAGTGAAATTGCGTCGTACTCAGTACTAATGCCTTTGTAAGTATTATTTCAATTTATATTTTTATAAGTATTCACAAATTGAAATTGCATCACTGATTTTTATATTTTTATCTACAGATCAATGGTCGATGATCCGTCCTCACATATTTATGTCACTCTATCCATTAGTAAGGTACCACACTTGTTATATTTTGATTATTCACTTTGTTTTCTTCCTATTTATGTATGAATTTGGAATTTGGTTTTCCTATTTATGTATGAATTTGGAATGTGGTTAGCAATAGATAACTAGATAGGAGCCCCCCTCTATTTTTGTTCTGGATTCACCACTGCCCACCGTTGCCCTCCTTGCCCGCATCCGGTGGCAACCACAGGTCTACCGCCTCTCTAGCCTCGCTCTAAGCTTGAAGTTAGATGGGTGAACCCTAATCCTAATCTACTAGCTGCCAGACGCTGGAGTGGAGAAAGACACCACGCTTGGGCACGGATTTTCACACCGATACGATGGTGAGAAAATTGATCATGATTTTGCAAACTTTCATGCACATATGAAATTAATAGCAAATCCGTTTATATATTTTCTCACGTGAATGTCCCACACGCGGGACAGCAAGTCATATGGATAAGTAGATACTATGCCATGCATGCCAAAATCTCATTAAACAAGCTCCTCAAGGTTTCTTTGATTTGAACCTCATTAGGCTGCTGGGCTGCTACTCCATCGCCAGAGCCGAACGACACTGCGCGTAATTTACTCGGGCTCCATATGCCAGTACGTAGCAACCCATATCTTCCGTTTGCAGTCTCTCTCTCTCTCTCTCTCTCTCTCTTTCTCTCTCTCTCTCTCTCCTTGGAGCAGCACGGCCTCCTCCCCATCTCTCTCTCTCTCTCTTCCTTCCCGCACTTGGGAGTGGAGTCTTGCTCGATCCCTGGTTATGTTTGATGCATTGCAGTTATCAATCTGACCTGTTTCGCTTTACATCTTTCTTTGAAACTTTGAAAGTCAGTTTTTGCAGCCTTGGACTGAACATTCCTTAATAGGAAAGACCCAGTGGTCCGTCCAGGGTTGTTCCAAAACATCTGCAACATGCAGACATGCATAGGAAAGGAAATCTCCCTCTGCCTCTCTCTCCCCACACTCAAATGAAAAGAGTCTTTGCGCCATAAATGAAAAATTAAAGAAACACAATATAGAGAGCTAGGGGAGGAACTGGAAGTGACTTAGAAGACTCTTAGAGCGAGGCTAAGGGATAGAGGAGCCGGCCGCAGCCCGCAGCGAAAGGCGACGAGGCCGCGAGGAGCTAGCAGCAGCAGCATATAGAGGGGGAGGAAGCCGGCGCCGGCGTCATGGACGAGACGAGGGCGCGAGGAGGAGCTCCCCCAGTGGGTAAGTCCTACTAGGCTAGCTTACCGTAGATTTTAGAACCAGCTAGCTTTTGGGTTTAGTGGCTCACACAAGAAGGAACACAACACAATCGTACAAATTAAGGTAGAAAGGAATGGGTATATGTGCTCAATGTGCCATACTGCCATGCATGCTACACTGATCTTACATACATGCAACATTACGTCGTCCGGCCGGGCGGAGACGACCACGGGGGAAGGAGACTTGCTCGCCGGCAGGCCCGACTGTATAAGGTCCGTAGGCTCAAGTGAGCAGTAGCCAGGTGCCAAACGAAACAGAAAACAGCCGAGAGGTCCCTTAGGCCCATACCAGTGTTGCAAGCCCGTAGGCCCATATTTGCTTCTCTGCCTATCGTCCCCCTGGCTTTCTATGATTATTAGCTACTTATGCAATTCGTTTAGTTCAAGTTTCCATGGATCCTTCTCGCTACTCGATTAATAGAACCATGTAAGGCCTTGTTTGGTCCGGCCCAAATATCGGCCCATCCGAACCAATAAGGGGTTTTTGACAAATTAGGGTCACGACTTTGCATATAGAAAACAAGTAGAGATGTTAATATTACTCACTATCGATTACTCTACATCTCCATATGTTCCAATAAATCGCTATATTATGTGATGATTCCAGTCATAGGTTCGCCGCACGTGGGCTCCCTTGTTGGTCTTGTATTGTAGGTTCTCCCTTACCAGTTACCATACATGTTGTGGATGAGATCCTCTAATAAAATTTGGCCCTTGGACCTGTTGTAGTTTGTTCTTTTGTGATACTTTTGGATTCGCTAGACTATCTGAATTGTAATGAATTATTGTTAGATTATTATGGGGCTGGCCCATAATTAATTTAATAGAAATTCCAAAAGGCCCATTAAAATACTAGGAGTCATGAAATTGGTTTAGTCCCACATGGGTAGTTGAGAGAAGGCTTGACCAACTCAAATAGCTTGGACTCATGTCCATCTATTGTGAGGTTGGAAAAAGAGAAGGCAGTGCCACGCGTCTTGTAGCCGAGGCCGTCTGCCGTCTTGTATGAGCGATCCGAACCTTGGCGGGAGGCGGTTCGTTTTTGCGATTCGATGATCAATGTGGCGGTTAATGACCCGATGGCAGCGTCGATTACATGTGGACGTGGTTGATGATTGTAACGGCTGATGGCAGCGACATGATGGCTTGGCTTAATGGCGTCGGTTTCAGGAATTAATGGCTGGTAACTGACGACATAATGGCTTGGCTTAATGGCGTCGGTTTCAGGAATTAATGGCTGGTAACTCCTGTCCATTGCGCGGCTATATAAGGAGGGTCGCGACTGTGTTTTCCTGCCCCCTGCTCACTAAGCTTTCTCCCACAGACTCCATTGTTCCATCTGTAGCGCTGTTTCCTTGTCTCCCCGCCTCCGTTTTCTTGCGCGCACAAGTAGCGGAGGGAGCAGGCCTCCGGAACCTCGCCCTTCTTGGGATCCTGCTCGGGATAGAAGGCCGATAAGGTTTTTGGGGAGTGTACCACGCGACTGCTCAAGATTTTGCCCCGATCTGGAAAGGTATTCCTGGAAGCACATCTGCACTGCACCAACGTTCGACTGCATCGACCTCTCCACTACACCAAGGCTTCTCTGCGACAACCTGTGATCGTCTACACCGACCGTCATGGCGAACAACAATGAGCAAGTCATTGTTCCGCCTGTGTCTGTGCCTATGGTGGCACCGGCTCAAGGGTATATTCTCTTATACCGTGTTTTTATCGTGTTTATTTCATGTTCATTAGCCTTTGTGTATGAGATAGATAATTTGTTATCTAGTGCCTTTGGCTTTGAACTAGAATTGTGCAATTGTTTAATCATGATTTACATAATTTTGTGGATTAAAATATTGAGAAAATTCCTAATATTTCCAACAATCCAAAAACCTTATTCTAGGAATTTTACAACTACTGGTTTCGCTGCCGCACTTAAGACAAATGTATTTGACGGATCAAATTACAAGCATTGGCGCGCCAAGATGATTCTCTGGTTGACTGCCATGAACGTATATCACGTTGCGCAAGGCAAACCACAGCCTGAGGGAGGACTCTCTCCTGAGCAGGAGAGTGCCTTCGCGGCTGCGGATAACTTGTTTAGAGGCGCCGTGATTAGTGTTCTTGGAGAAAATCTTGTTGATGTGTATATGATTTTGCCAAGTGGTAAAGAAATGTGGGATGCACTTGAGGCAAAATTTGGAGTCTCTGATGTGGGTAGTGAACTCTATGTCATGGAGCAGTTTCATGACTACAAGATGGTTGATGACCATTCTGTAGTAGAACAGGCTCATGAGGTTCAAGCCTTTGCGAAAGAACTTGAGAATTTTACATGTGCATTGCCTGACAAGTTTGTGGCGGGATGCATTATTGCTAAGCTGCCACCTTCTTGGAGGGATTTTGCCACTACTCTAAAACACAAGAGACAAGAGTTCAGTGTTGCTGGTCTCATTGGGTCTCTAGATGTTGAGGAGAAAGCAAGGGCAAAAGATACACGAGGGAAAGGAAGTTCTAGTGCCAATATGGTACAAAAGAAAACCTTTCAATTCAACAAGAAGAATAAAAATAAGTCTGAAAAGCCTGAGAACAAGAACAAGGCCGCTCAAACTACTAGCTTCAAGAAGAAGAAGAATAAAGGAAAGGGAAACTGCTTTATTTGTAATGGTACTGATCATTGGGCAAAGGATTGCCCTGATCGTAAAGATAATAAGCAGAAAAAGTCTGCCAACGTTGTTATTGGCAATACTGAGGAGGGAACATCCAGGTATGTTTTAATACCTACCGTTCTATCAGTATGTCGTCCACTTGATTGGTGGATTGACACAGGGGCCAATATACATGTTTGTGCTGACAGATCCTTATTCTCTTCTTATCAGGTCACAGGGGCTACCTCCGTGTTGATGGGGAATGGGTCGTCAGGCATTTGTACGTGGAGTCGGCACAGTTGACTTGAAGTTTACTTCAGGCAAAGTCGTGCGACTGAGGAACGTGCATCATGTGCCCGTGATAAATAAAAACCTTGTCAGCGGGTCTCTATTGTGTAGAGATGGTTTTAAGTTAGTTTTTGAATCCAATAAATGTGTTGTTTCTAAATTTGGAACTTTTATTGGAAAAGGCTATGAGAGCGGAGGCTTGTTCCGTTTGTCTTTGATGGACATGAATAAAATTGTGAATCATGTTTGTAATCATGAGACTGATGTTTGGCATTCACGACTTTGTCATATTAATCTTGGTTGCATGATGCGGTTAGCCAGTATGAATTTAATCCCAAAATTTACCCAAGTCAAAGGTTCTAAGTGTCAAGTGTGTGTGCAATCTAAGCAACCTCGCAAGCCTCACAAGGCAGCTGAGGCGAGAAACTTGGCACCGTTAGAACTAGTTCATACCGATTTATGCGAGATGAATGAGGAGTTGACAAAGGGTGGTAAGAGGTATTTCATGACTTTGATTGATGATTCTACTATATATTGCTATGTGTATTTATTAAAGTCAAAAGATGAGGCTTTTCATTATTTTAAGATCTATAAAGCTGAAGTTGAGAACCAACTTGAGAGAAAAATCAAACGGGTTAGGTCACATCGTGGTGGAGAATACTTTTCTAATGAGTTTAATTTATTCTGCGAGGAACATGGAATAATCCATGAGAGGACGCCTCCCTATTCGCCCCAATCAAACGGGGTTGTCGAAAGAAAGAACCGTACTCTAACTGAGATGGTTAACGCCATGTTAGAAACAGCGGGGCTTTCCAAGGAATGGTAGGGTGAGGCTATATTGACTGCTTGTCATGTCCTAAACAGGGTTCCTACAAAGAATAAAGAAATCACACCATTCGAGGAATGGGAGAGGAAAAGATTAAATTTCTCTTATTTACGTACTTGGGGCTATTTGGCTAAGGTCAATGTGCCTATCCCAAAGAAGCGTAAACTTGGACCAAAAACCGTTGATTGTGTCTTTATTGGTTATGCTTTTCACAGCATTGGATATAGGTTCTTAATAGTGAAATCTGGAGTATCTGATATGAATGAAGGTACAATTTTAGAGTCCAATGATGCCACATTCTTTGAGGACTTATTCCCTATGAAAGAGACACTTAGTTCATCTGGCCAAGAATCTATCTTCTCTCCTAAACCTTCCACTCCTATACAAAATGAGCCCACTTTTAAGGAAAATCTAATAGATGAGGACAATGAAGTAACTCGTAAGAGTAAGAGACTAAGGACTGCAAAGTCTTTTGGTGATGACTTCATTGTATATCTAGTGGATGATACTCCAAGAACCATTGAGGAGGCTTATTCATCTCAGGATGCTGATTGTTGGAAGGAAGCGGTCCAGAGTGAGATGGATTCCATCTTGAGCAATGGAACTTGGGAAGTTGTTGATCGTCCATATGGGTGTAAACCTGTAGGATGTAAGTGGGTGTTCAAGAAAAAGCTGAGGCCTGATGGTACAATTGAAAAGTACAAGGCAAGGCTTGTGGCCAAGGGTTATACCCAGAAAGAAGGCGAGGACTTCTTTGATACGTACTCACCTGTTGCTAGATTGACCACTATTAGAGTACTACTATCTTTGGCTGCCTCCTACGGTCTGATCGTTCATCAGATGGACGTAAAGACGACTTTTCTTAATAGAGAGTTGGAAGAGGAAATCTATATGGATCAGCCTGATGGATTTGTAGTAAAGGGTCATGAAGGAAAAGTGTGTAGGTTGTTGAAGTCTTTGTATGGCCTTAAGTAAGCACCTAAGCAGTGGTACGAGAAGTTCGACAAAACTTTAACATCTGCCGGCTTTGTTGTGAATGAAGCTGACAAATGTGTGTATTATCGCTATGGTGGGGGTGAAGGAGTGATTCTGTGTCTGTATGTTGATGACATACTGATCTTTGGGACGAACCTTAATGCGATTAAGGAAGTCAAGGACTTCTTGTCCGAAAACTTTGAAATGAAAGATTTGGGAGTAGCGGATGTCATCTTAAACATTAAATTGTTAAGAGAAGATGACGGTGGGATTACTCTTAAGCAGTCCCATTATGTGGAAAAGGTGTTGAGTCGCTTTGGCTATAGCGATTGCAAACCTGCTCCAACGCCGTATGATCCAAGTGTGCTATTACGAAAGAACTAACGTATAGCAAAGGATCAATTGAGATATTCCCAAATCATTGGTTCACTGATGTATTTAGCTAGTGCAACGAGGCCTGATATCTCATTTGCTGTGAGCAAACTAAGTCGGTTTGTTTCAAACCCGGGAGATGATCATTGTCATGCTCTTGAGAGAGTAATGCGTTATCTAAAAGGGACATCAAGTTATGGAATTCACTACACCGGGTACCCTAGGGTACTTGAGGGTTATAGTGATTCAAACTGGATATCTGATGCTGATGAAATAAAAGCCACAAGTGGATATGTGTTCATATTGGGTGGTGGAGCTGTTTCCTGGAAGTCTTGCAAGCAGACCATCTTAAGGTCTACAATGGAAGCAGAACTCATAGCATTAGATACCACCACTGTGGAAGCCGATTGGCTGCGTGAACTTATGATGGACTTACCGGTGGTTGAGAAATCGGTGCCTGCTATCCTTTTGAACTGTGACAATCAGACGGTGATTGTCAAGGTGAACAGTTCTAAGGATAACATGAAGTCATCAAGGCACGTTAAGAGGCGGTTGAAGTCTGTTAGAAAAATGAGAAACTCTGGAGTTATAGTGTTGGACTATGTTCAGACGGCTAAAAACTTGGCAGATCCTTTTACAAAGGGACTATCACGGAATGTGATAGATGAAGCATCTAGGGAGATAGGCTTGAGACCCACATAAAGTCATGTCTTAGTGGTAACTCATCCTATGTGATCGGAGATCCCGTGAATTACGATGTTGAGACAAGCTAGTGACTGGCTGAGAGGAGAGTTTCTTTTGTACTTAGCCCACTTCGTTTGAGATGCAATACTCTCCTATTCTGTATGGCAGGTTGGTTATACCTTAATGTATTCCGAGTGGCTTTGATAAGCAGAGATGTTGTCCTACAGAACATCTTATGAGGAATACACTTATATGAGTTCGACTGCTAGTCACAGTCTATGAGATTGGGTAATCTCTATAGGCTCATGAAAAGGCCAAGGAGTATGACTTATAAGCTCCAAACCAAGGGGATGCATTTAGCAGCCTAGTATCAGTAAAGGACTTTGGTGAAACTTGTTTGCACAAAACTGTCAATTCAAGGCATAGTCCATTGTTCAGTTGTGGATTAGTGTAACCTTTGTTCTAGGTGGAAGTTCAACTTAACAGTCTCCATCGAAACACTGGTATATCAAACTACATTGGAACAGAGAGTATTTCAAATGTGCCTTTGAAATTTGGTGGGGATTGTTAGATTATTATGGGGCTGGCCCATAATTAATTTAATAGAAATTCCAAAAAGCCCATTAAAATACTAGGAGTCATGAAATTGGTTTAGTCCCACATGGGTAGTTGAGAGAAGGCTTGACCAACTTAAATAGCTTGGACTCATGTCCATCTGTTGTGAGGTTGGAAAAAAAAAGCGGTGCCACTGCGCGTCTTGGCAGCGCATTGAGCCAAGAAACCATGCCATGCCGTCTTGCGTCTTGTGGCGTAAACCCGATCGAGCCTTATTGGCGGGAGGCGGTTCGTTTTCGATTCGATGATCAATGTGGCGGTTAATGACGATAAATAGCGTCGATTACCATAGCGAGAGCCTTGATTGATATTGTAACGGTGGTGTGTAGCGACATGATGGCTTAGCAATGGCGTCGGTTTGAAGAATAATGGCATTTGTGCAGCGACATAATGGCTTGGCTTAATGGCGTCGGTTTGAGAATTAATGGCTGGTAACTCCTGTCCATTCTTGGCGGCTATATAAGGAGGGTCACGGTGTGTTTTCCTGCCCTGCTCACTAAGCTTTCTCCCAGACTCCATTGTTCCATCTGTGTTTGTTTCCTTGTCTCCCGCCTCCGTTTTCTTGCGCGCACAAGTAGCGGAGGCGAGGCCTCTGGAACCTTGCCCTTCTTGGGATCCTGCTCGGGATAGAATGTCGATAAGGTTTTTGGGGAGCGTACCATGTGTGCTCAAGATTTTGCCCGACACAGAAAGGTATTCACAGAAGCACATCTGCACTTTGCACCAACGTTCATTGCATCGACCTCTCCACTACACCAAGGCTTCTCTGCGACAACTTTGTGATCATCTACACCGACCGTCATGGCGAACAACAATGAGCAAGTCATTGTTCACTTTTGCACTGTGCCTATGGTGGCACGGCTCAAGGTATATTCTCTTATCGTGTGTTTTTATCGTGTTTATTTCTTGTTCATTAGCCTTTGTGTATGAGATAGATAATTTGTTATCTAGTACCTTTGGCTTTGAACTAGAATTGTGCAATTGTTTAATCATGATTTACATAATTTTGTGGATTAAAATATTGAGAAAATTCCTAATATTTCCAACAATTATTTGGGTTCTTTTCGGTCTAGCTGCTTCGTGAGCGTGGAGCTTTGCCACTAAAACTACAAACCAATTTTTTTTGTAATAAAAAGCCCTAAACCATATGAAATGTCTAGTATAATACATTGAATTGTTATATTGTTAGTAACACTAGCATAATGTTTTGTTCCTTTCTATGTAGGTTATGTTGGCAGCATGGAAGCTAAGGAAATCGAAGATTTCATGGAATTAGTGGTTCAAAATCATCATAAAAGTGTGATGAGGATACTCATCAAAGATAATAGAAGTAAAATTAAGGCAACAGCCAATGGTTTTGTTGTGTTTACCAAGGAAAACAAAAGTTTGGTGATGACGTGTAATCACAACTTTGATAATTTCAATCCAGAAGAAGAGAGTGCGGTGGTCAGACTATCTGGTAGAAGTGATGAGTTTCCTCTCATGATAGAATATAGTGATCATATTCACGATCTTTCACTTTTTTCTGTTATGGGTGTGTCATGCCCACCCTTGAAGTTCTCTAATGATGATGTGGTATCCGGTAGCCGTGTCATATTACTTGGCTACTTCAGTCCAGACTTGTATTTGCACAACAAGGGGAAGCGAAAAATGGTAAAGGTTCGAGAGTTATTGATTAAGGACCCATCGGCGGTTCCTGGCAACATTCTGTAAGTATATACACTGTGGTTAAAAACGCATAAAATTCTGTATTAAAAAAATCGCATAGAAATGTAATGAATAAAATCAACTACTTTATTTCATTTTTGTGTGACAGCTTGTTTGTTTATCACAGTGGGGAACCATCTATGGACACAGAATGTCCTGAGTTTCATGAGGACATTGCATATAGTTCTCCATCAATTGAAGGTTGTTCAGGAAGTCCTGTGATCATCGACGACAAAGTCATTGGGGTTCATACTGGAGTTGTAGGCACCTTCAAATATGCTGTTTCTGTCAAGACTGTGAAGTTTGTTATGGAAAAATGGCTCCATTTTGCACATGTAAGTTCAAAAATCGTGCATTTTGAAAGGTAGATCTTGGTTTTTGTTTGATGTATTTTGTTTTCACTTTCTTCAGGATGGCCAGTATACTATTGACGGGATGCTTGCAGAGCTTGCTCTTAAAATCACAGCAAAGGCGAAACAACAGGATACCTAGTGGTATGTGAAGTTCTTTTGGGAGCATGCCAATCTTTGAATACCCTATATGTGAGCTAGTTGTGTTTCTCATGCCGCTCATGCTATTTGTAGATCTGAATGGATGGCACTTTCATGTTTAGCTACTAAGTTCATGCCCGAACAATTTAAACGGTGTTTATTGTAAGGTTTGGATGAACGATTCTCTAGAATATTGTGATGACCACTAATCTATTAAATCTTATGGTGCTGTGTAATATCTTAAGTCGGAATTCTTGATTCGGGGTGTTGGTGGACCCATCTGTGATATGAAAAGATGAAAAAAATGCAGGCATGTACGAATCCCCTGGTTTTTCCTCTTTTTCTACCCCCCCCACCTTTCCTTTTTCCCCTCCCCTCTTTCCTTTCCTTTTGGTTCACCTTCTCCTTCGTCCTCCCCCAAACTGAGCTCCTCCCTGGCTGCACTTCCTCTCCTCCCAGGCTGCCCTGCCCCTCCTCTCCTCCCTCCCTGGTGGTGCCTAGCAGCAGCAGTCGCAGCAGCAGACAGCAGCCGTGTCGCAGCAGCTCAGCATCCCTCTTCCTCCTCCTTGCAGGTGAGCATGGGTAGGGTTTGGGGCTTTCCTTGCTGCTCTTTGAGGAGTGCTTGACAGGTTAGAGTGGTCTAGGGTTACTAGATTTGGGGATTTTGGAGGGAAAATGGCTTTAGGATTGGAGGGAACTCTGTTCAGATTTCGAGCTATGCATAGACCAGTTTTGCGACTATGTTTTGGGCAAGAAAGAATCTTTTCCTGAGTAGTTGGCTATAGAGAAAGTTGTAGCTAGTGTTCTTAGGTTTCAGTAGAGTACAAGAACACAAAATTCCATTCAGCCAATTAAAAGTTATGACCTTTTTAATGCAAGCTGCTCTGATTTAGTTCGTGTTGGTGGCTGAGATTTTGAACTGCTGTTTAGGGCTATTTCCAAGTCGAATTAGAATCTTTGATTGCCTGGAGAAAGTTATATCCTTTCCTGTAGATCAATAAAATGTCCTTGTGCTACTCTGAAACTGCAATCTGCTGAAAAATTCAGAGCCTGAACTGAAACTAAAAGTGCAAGTTGAGGACTTTAGGCTTAGTTTTTAAACGAATGGCTATGGGATAATTGTAGGTCATCCTCTTTTGGTCATTTAGAGCCCAAGAACTCAACTTTTAGTTTAACCAATTGAAAGTTATGCACATTTTAACATGGACTGTCCTGAGTTAGGATTAAAGTGTGTAGTCTCTATACATCTCTAAGTTGTGAAATTTTGGTGCATCTCCTAAATGAAGGGCTGTAGGGTAATGGTAAATTATCCTCTTGTGGTCATTTAGAGTATAAAAACTGAAAGTTTGGCTTAGCCATTTGGGAGATATGCTCTTTTGAACGCCTGCTGTCTGGAATTCCAATTGTTGGAAGTGGAACTGTTTTGATTTGGGTTTAGAAATGTTATGTAGTATACTAATCTATATAAGTTTTAATTGTTGCGTGCGTAAATGCTATTTTTCAGGTGGAGTAGCTTTGGGAGTGGCTTCATCCTCGCGCCACTCCACTCCTCGCGGTTAGAGGCAAGTGTATCACTAGTATGATGCTAGGATATCAATTTCTTGCTAAGCATTATGAGTTTGTTTATGTTGAAAGATTTTGAAATGGTTGTGGTGAATGCATGTTGCATTATATGAGTAAAAGAGAAATGCTAAAGATTATGAATCTAAAGGTTATGTTAATACTATTGGTTGACTTGATGATGATGGTTATATTTATGTTCCTGTTAATGGATATGTGGATGTTGAAATAGAATGCATTTACCCTTTTATTCATTCATTTCATTGCATTTGTGCATTCATAAGAGAAGAGGAGACCCATGCTGATGTGGGCCTCTGTGCTCACACGTAGTGAGCACGAAAGTCCTACCTCGTAGTCCCATTCACCTATGTTAATACTATTGGTTGACTTGATGATGATGGTTATATTTATGTTCCTGTTAATGGATATGTGGATGTTGAAATAGAATGCATTTGCCCTTTTATTCATTCATTTCATTGCATTTGTGCATTCATAAGAGAAGAGGCGACCCATGCTGATGTGGGCCTCTGTGCTCACACGTAGTGAGCACGAAAGTCCTACCTCGTAGTCCCATTCACCGAGGTGAATGGGTGCGAGACAGTAAAAGTAGGCCCCTCCACGGGATGGAAGGGAACGAGATGGTGCACACCGACGGGTGTGCACTCGGCAATACCGGTATATGCTATGAAAGGTGCATTCATCAGCATAATATTGCATTGCACCTCTAATGATGATTCTTGTGTTAAATAGTAATGTGTAGAGTTGGGATAGAGTCATGGACTCATCCGAAGAGATTTAATGAGGCTTGTATGAGTCGTGGACTCATCCAAAGAGTTTAATGAGGTATGTATATTAAATGAGTAATGAAGTGAATGTGGTAACCGCCGGTGATATCATTGTTTATGGACTTGTTATTGGTATAAGAAATGTTTTTATGCTTGTGAGACCCCGTTCTGATGAACAGGAACCTCCATGTGATTACTGTGCTATTCCCTGGATCAGTAGCTAGCACTCACATGTTTTCAACAATTGGAATCAGAACCATACTTCAAAACAACTTAAAGCGGAAACTATTACAAAGGAAAGCTTACAAAACAGAGAATATAGCAGCAAAAGAAGCAATATCTTGTAGTGATGAGGACATCACTAGCATGGATACGACCAGTGTGACCGCAGCCCCTCCTTCCTCTTCGGCGCTCCAACGACTCTTGTATTGCTCCATCTTCGTCACATACGATCGATCTTCGCGGCATCTTTATCGCCAGGCCTTAATCCAAAAGCTCAGCTATTCAAGACCACATCAACAGACAAGGGCCTCAAGCACACACCGAGGACAGCCCACGCGTCAAGGAAGGCCCATATGGAAGCCCAAGATGCCAAAAGTCCGGTTCGGCCATCCAGCAGATGAGCCAACTTCAAACGGGCATAACTTTCGGGCTCCGGACTCCGTTTTCAGCGTCGACCACCCGTTTGAAATCTTAGGAGATAAGCTTTCCAATGGATCTAGCCCCACTTCAAATTCACTCCAAAACGACGGGAAAATGCGGAACAATGTCACGGGCCAGAAATTCAGGGTGCTGCGTCACCTCACTTTTGGAGCCTATGGCCCATGTATCTTAGGGTTTTGGTGGCCACCACCTTTTGGCTGCCCTACACCTCCTGCGCCGCTATATATGTGGCTGCCACCGTTTCTTTCGCTTAGGTTTTGTTGTGTTTTGGTAGACCTTGTCGTCCCTCCTCGTGTTCGCGTGTGTCGACTAGACCACTCGTGACGACAACAGAACCTCACCTTTGTATCTTTGAGATTATTGGATTGGAATTGCTCTCACCTTGTTCTTGCTTGTTCTCGGTTGCAGCGGTACAAGGATCGTCGAGTCTTGATTCGGTTGATGCGCCTCGTGTGGTGACGTTGCGATTGCAGTTCTTGATCTCATGGTTAGTAGCCGTTCCATCTACTTCCGTGCACCATCAAACCGACGTATCATTCTCATCGGATCGGGCCGACCCGTGCACATCAAGTGGTATCGAGCGGCGGTTGCTGGTGAGAACACCCTTATCTTTGTTTAGTTCATCTTGTTAGTCCTAGAGTCGAGAAAAATAGCCCCAAAAAAAATCTGTTAAATGCGTGTGTTTGATCTAATCCGAGCCCCTTTTGGCCTTTACTATTACTGCCTAGTTTAATTCTTGTTGAATTCGTTGCATCGTCGTGTCGTTGCTGGTCTTAGTGTTTTGATCTTTAGAGTTTCGAGTTCTTGTCACGTTCTTGTCACCGAGTTGAACTCCATCGCGTCGTCACGTCCAATTCGGATCCTCCTCTGTCCAGTTCGGTATTTTGGTCATAACTCCCTCATACGAACTCGGATTTTGCTGTTCTTGTACTTTCCTGAAAGCTTGAGAAATTCTCTAAAACTTTGTCCATTGTGAAACTTTCCAGAAACGCCGTCTTCTTGCCCAAAATCGCGTTGGATTAGAATCTGTTTTCGTCCTGGATTTTCTGAGCAGTCTGTATTTCGGGGTCAATATCTCTGGCTTCCCTTATCCAAAATAAACGTTCCATATATGCAAATCGATCAGCTCGAAAAGATCTACAACTTTCCAGTTATACTTTTTTCCATTGGAAGCCAGTAAAAACCCGAAAACAGCGTTTGAAGTTTCTGCATAGCAGATCTGTTTGCAGCAGAAAAAAAGTTTGAGTTGTAATTCATCATATGTGCCACTTGTTGATATAGAAGGAAGAAAAATTAAAAAAAAGGCAAGTGCATATAAAAGAGCCGCACTAAAGGTGGAAAAAAGCCCTAGCTATTTGCTTGTGTCTGTGATCATTCTGGTTCTATTTCTGTGACTTCATTGGTGTCGAGGCTCACATCTCTAAGTACGGTCTAGCCTAGGACCCGCAAAGTACCGGCATTGATGAGCGTTCTTTCAACTTGTTTTGGCTAGTGTGGTTCTAGTATATCCTTTGCGACATATTATACCTATCCAAGCTCCACCTACTATTAACCACAGGAGAAGCACCTTGCAATCGCTTTGTCACCCCTGAGTGCAGATTACCATCATCCACCAATTGAAACTTGAAAAGCTGCAGGGTAAGAATGGGTAAGAACTTGGTGTAAGCTTGGCGTGTGAGATCCTCCACTTGTCCACATATTAGTAGTTCATAGGAATTAATTCTCTTGTGAGTTCTCTGTTTGTTGCCCCTAACAATGGCGAGGAGTTCACATAGCAAGACAACTTCACGAGGATGATATTGAGGATTGTCCATGCTTGTGAAAGAAAAAATCTTGGCTTAAGCTACTTGAGTCCTGCGAAATCAAAGGGTGAGGCAGTCGAGCATGGGATTATCCCTTGACCAAGAATGAGAACACACCACTGAAGAAAGATTTGAAGCCTACCTCACCCAAGAAGAAGAATAGTAAGTGTATTTCAATATGTAACGATAAGAATGTGCTTGCTATTCCTGCGACTAATTCTGTGAGGCAAGAATGATCAAGATGGTGTGCACTGAGTGTCTGCAATGATGGAACAACTACATGAGCCTCATGTCTCATCGCCTACTTAGTGCACCGATTGGAGCATGCCAATGAAACTCAACGCAACAACTTATTCCAAACTAAGTTTGTTGTGCAAAACGTCTTGGTACCGTCATCATTGATGGAGAAGCTGTAGCAACCTCGCAAGTCTACACATGGTCGAGAAGCTTGGCTTGACCACGACTCCACTTGACAACCTTACTCAATGGAATGGTTCAACTCAAGTGGTAAGGTTAGAATAACCTAAGCGTATGCAAGTTCTTGTCTCTATTGGTTCATACCATGATCATGTTTATTGTGATGTCATACCTATGGAATCATGTTCACTTTTATTAGGTAGACCTTGGTTATATGATGTTGATGCTATTCACTATGGTAGAACCAATCAATATACTTTCAAGTTTAATGGGAAGAAAATGATTTTGAATCCAATGACTCTGTTTGAGCTAGCCAAAATTAATGCAAAAGCGAACTAATGGTAAAGAACATGAGGATGACAAACATGTTAGTGATGTACAACAATCTGAACAAATGTTAAAGAAAGTAGTTCTTTTAGATAAGACTGTTTCGTCACATGATATTGCTTTGCAGACATCTGTTTCTTTGCCTCCTGTTGCCACTAACCTTTCGCAGGATCATGAGAAGGAGTTGAGGACGACTCCAATTCAAGAAGAAGAGGATGATGAGGACATCACTAGCATGGATACGACCAGTGTGACCGCAGCCCCTCCTTCCTCTTGGCCGCTCCAACGACTCTGACGCTGCTCCATCTTCGTCACTACGATCGACCTATTTGACATCTTTATCGCCGAAAGGCCTTAATCCAAAAGCTCAGCTATTCAAGACCACATCAACAGACAAAGGGCCTCAAGCACACACCGAGGACAGCCCACGCGTCAAAGAAAGGCCCATATGGAAGCCCAAGATGCCAAAAAGTCCGGTTCGGCCATCCGAGCAGCGAGCCAACTTCAAGCGGGCATAACTCGGGCTCCCGGACTCCGTTTTCAGCGTCGACCACCCGTTTGAAATCTTAGGAGATAATCTTTCCAATGGATCCAGCCCCACTTCCAAATTCACTCCAGAACGACGGGAAAATGTGGAACAATGTCACGGGCCAGAAATTCAGTGGTGCTTGCGTCACCTCACTTTTGAGCCTATGGCCCATGTATCTTAGGGTTTTGGTGGCCACCACCCTTTTTGGCTGCCCTACACCTCCGGCCGCTATATATGTGGCCGCCACCGTTTCTTCACGCTTAGGTTTTGTTGTGTTTTGGTAGACCCCTTGTCGTCCCTCCTCGTGTTCGCGTGTGTCGACTAGACCACCGTGACGAGAAAGCGAACCTCACCTTTGTATCTTTGAGATTATTGGATTGGAATTGCTCTCACCTTGTTCTTGCTTGTTCTCGGTTGCAGCGGTACAAGGATCGATCGAGTCTTGATTCGGTTGATCGCCTCGTGTGGTGGCGTTGCGATTGCTTGGTTCTTGATCTCATGGTTAGTAGCCGTTCCATCTACTTCAATTACCATCAAACCGAGCGTGTCGTTCTCATCGAGAAGATCGGCCGACCCGTCGCATCAAGTAGTTTGCCCATCCGACTCGTAGGCAAAGCGACAAGGCATAAACTCGAGATAGAACTTCGATGGCGAAGATCCGCAACTCTGCGTGAAAAGAGACTTCGAAGCCTCGCTAACTCTTCCACCTAAAATAATAATAATTAAGCAAGGGTAGTACTTTATTACTCAGCAAGACTTAAGCAAGACCTATAATATATGCAGGCCATTTCAAAGGAAAGAATAATACAGTTAATTTGCATAAAGCGAAATTTAATTGTAAAACAAGTTATCATTTGCAAACGGAATTTAAAAGAGCAAGTTAATTGATAAGAAATAATTACAACAATAAGCAATACTCACAGCCCATTGTGAGCAACGAATAGTCCAATCACAAGATCCAACAATGTCGGCCCTTTGACATAAAACAACGGTTGCTAAAAACAAGTTGAGACCAAACCCATTTTATAAAATACCAAAGACTCTAGCATGGAAGGATTTTCCCCAAGTGCCCTTGACCGCGGGCGCGGCTAATCGATTAGATCTTACACTCTGCAGAGGTGTACACTTTACCCACAAGGAATGATCAACCCTTTCGCCAGATCAATTAACACACTTCCTTTGGTGTGTCGGCAAGGCGATCATACAGAACTGTTACATTACTTAGACATGGCTTTACACCAGCCTGGGACGTTAACCCTCACCATAAAACAGAAACAAACTCAACGTACGTGGTTCCTTTCACGCAGTATCGAATCCACCCTTTTCTGTTTTATGGCGAGGCATACATCGTTGCGCGGGTATACATTTACCCACACCGAGGGTTAAAGGAGGCTCGGTGTGGAAGCCCCCCACAAGCAAACCAGACCAGAGTGCTTTCGCTAAACTCCCGCCTTCCTTAGATGCAAAGCCACCTCCAAATAACTTAATAGGCTCAGGAATGCCCATACAAACTCTCGTGGTTGCACGAAATCTTGGTTATATAACGGCCCATCGCTCGGTCCTTAATCCGACACGGGCGACACTTCACCCTACACTACGTGCAAACCCGTCTGCACAACCGACTATTGCCAATAATCACCCGTGTCAAACCATAGTTTTATTTTGGGGTTTTTAATAAAAATACCTGCAACCATTTTCCCAAAAAGGACCATTCAGGTTCCATATAAAACATTTTAGGAAACAATTTTAATCATGATCATCTGATTCTCAGATTCTAAAGCATGGCTAAGCAGGTTAAATATGTTCGCATATACCCAAGATGACATTAAGAAATGTCCAACCCTAATATTGTCAGGATCCGAATTCGCAATCCGGAAACCCTCTGTGTTTTCAGCACTAGTCCCAGGATCAGTCGCTAGTGCCCACAGTTAACAAAGATGAATATCACAATCATACACAACGGAGTAATAAATAAAGAATTCATCTTTTAATATAACATGTTGAACAACCTTAAGGTCAACTTACAATTGTGAAGCCTAGATGGCTTCAACTCGAAATAAAAGCGAGCAATGACGGAGCGAAGATCGTCGGTGAATCCCATCAAAATACCACAGGCATTTGACAAGGTTCAACTCCTAGATATTACGCCTTCTTGCGAAACTTCTCCTTCTTGAAGACAAGGACTTCTCCTCAAGCGGTGATGTTTTGTTAAAGCAAGGGTGAGTACACAACCGTACTCAACAAGTCATGCACAGAATGCGGTTCTATTACTACATGCAGGCTTATTCCAAAGGAATGGATGAATGGTTCTTTTGCGATAAAGCGGCATTCACAAATAATCATAATAGATAAGCGATAAAACAAATAATACCCATAATAAATTTCGTAATCATTCTCAAGTAAAATATTTCTCATCCTTAACCAATTTCCATATCCGTTGTCTACATTCCCAACCTCATTTCATTTTCAAAACTCTACCTTATATTTGTAATCCCGAGCATTGTCGATCACGAAGTGGACTCGGCTATTGAATAGTTTTTACACTCGCAAAGGTTGTACACTTTACCCACAAGATACAATCAACTCATCACGTCGTAGTGAATCGCCATACCAGTATGCGAATGAGCGATCATAACAAAGCCTTTCAAAAACTTCTATGTCAACCTAGGAACCTCTCTAGGGTTGCCTTTACTATCACTTCCCTCACCTTGGCAGAAGTATAGGACAGCCGAACAACGTTGGATAGGGTACCAAGCCGCGGCTTGTCGCTCCCCATATAGTCACCCTCGGGTGTTGCCACCCCGAGTATCAAAGGTGAGATATTAGAATCCTACTAAACTAGAGTGCATCCCCATACCGGACATGTGGTTGTACGAGTGGCTCAATTCAAAGGCTTGCAAGGTTAAGTCCTTAGGGTGACCAAGGCAAGACTACCCCAAATAATTCACCAACAATACCATCACATAATTCACCAATAATACCATAACATAATTCACCACCAACACCGCCAAATACCAAAGTGACATATCCAATGCCACTCTTGCCACTTGCCTCGGTCTAAAACATTTTATTACCCCATTTGATTATTGCGCAACACAATGCCAACAACAACTCAACATCCATGTAGAACCACTCTGGTTCCACATATCAACATCATCGTGTGGCAACACGTCACACCATTTCACAAACACATTTCATAATCCATTAATCAGTATTATCCTTTTATTTTCAAAAGACATGAGTTGCGTGGCATGGCTAAGCAATTATACACGGTCTAACCAACCCATGTTGGCAAGTAATAACAACCAACTAATAATCAACCATCTTAGAGTGACAAATGAATTATGGCATACAAATAATCATGGCAAGGTGATATTTAGCAATTGGGTTGAATAACTAATTCCCAAATTAATTTAAATCATTTTAATCTTGAACTAGCATGCAATAATTTGAATCAAAGTAAATTTGTAAAACTAGGAGCAATATGATCAAACCACAACTTGCCTGGCCCTTGCAATTTTTATTATTCTTTACACTTTATCTTCGATCCTTGATCCTCAATCTTCAATCTCCGCTTGCTTTATCCTCAGTTCCTTCGAGCAACTTCCAGCAATGCGTCTAATGATAAACAAACACAAATACAACAAAACTCAAAAAACAGATCAAGTAAACTCCAAATTAAGAACGAATAGCATGAGGCACAATGGCTTAGATGAAATTAGGAACTCGAATGGATTAGGTCGATGATTAGACAAAAGGGAACGGCTTTCGAAAAATACACTGAAGAGAAAGATTAATAACTAGGAAAGAAGGAATAGTATTCCGAAGAATATTATCTTGGTTGGATAGCCGATGTCATATGGACTCTCGATCTATAGACCGGGTCCATAAAGATATGTTAGTTCACGATGAACTAAACTAATGCTCGAGGTTGATTTTTGTTGACTAAGTAGATACACAATCAAACAAAAGGAAGATAAGCTGATAGATTAGATATGGCACAAGGATATAACACATGGTTAATGGTCTAGCGACCAAGTCCACGAATGAATTCTGGGCTAATGGCAGATTAGATTTTCAGGGATAAAACAAGGACGGATGGGATTGACATCCACTACAATTCGATCCGGAGGTTAATCTTACATCGAGGACAGAACTCCACGACAACGAGGCGGTGATGACAGGATTACGAGGCTGAACTCAACGTGATGGGCTAGATCACAATAAGGCGATAGAAAAGGTAAGGACATCACATTAGGGCCTTTACTTGCATGCACACATGTGATGAGAGCAAAGCGTTAACGGTGGAGTCGTTATCCGGCGAAACGCTAATGAGCGTTAACGATGGAACATTAACGGCGCAAGCGTTAGCGGCGGAGCGTTAATGATGGAGCGTTAATGGCGAAGGCGAAGCGATGACGGGACGCTCATGAAATAACAAGGTGGCGACCGTCGGTGCAACGACATAGCAGAGATAGAATACTACCAAGGATGGCTAACTGACGAATACTTATACTACAGGTATCCTCAAGGGCCCAGGAAGCGCAATGGGCCGTCCTTGGCCCAGCTCCGGCGCGAGGCCCAAAAAGGCCACGCAGGGACACGCGTCTCTATGCAAGCCAGCTGGAAGGACGACCGACCTTCGCCTTGCTTGGGTCGGGCTCTCCGCGAGCCCCGGACTCCGACCTTCGCCCTTGGTCGGGCTCTTCTTGAGCCCCGACCCAGCCGGACGGGAGGCGTCCGACCTAAGCCTTGGGTCGGGTTCCCCCCAACCTCCGACCAAGCAATGACCATCTCCGCTACAGGTCCGCCTCTCGATAAATACGGCGATCGGCGTACTACATGCTCCTCGCCCACGTCGACCCGGGTAAGATGCGAGGCGGTGGCTCCTTCGGCGGCGGCGGAGGCCACGAAGTCAAGGCCAAATCACAGCCGCTTCAAAATCGCTAGACAATGTAAATGACCGCTCTCTCGGCGGCACCAGACCGGGAGGCCACCCAGTGTCGCGTCGGCACGAGACACGCAGGCGCGCGTTCTAGCAACCGAAGACGCATGTTGCTCAATGTGTCTACCAACCCGGCGTGGGCGCAGGGGGGTAGGTCTGCCGGAGAGATCAAAGACGAAGACTTCTGGCCAAGAGACGTCCCCTCTTTTCTTTCTTTCCGTTGTAACCAGCCCCCTTGGCCTATATAAAGGGGGGCAGGGCCCCTGAGGAGGGGGACGGATCGAACGATCCATTGATCCATTCCATCGATCGATCGACCCATCGAACGCTCGAGTTTCTCTCGCTTGTAACACCGTGTAACCGCCGACGTTCGAAAGCAATACAAAACCACCACCACCACCACGCAACTGGAGTAGGGACTTTCGGCCCGAACCAGTATACATCTTGGACTCTTGAGTCTTACCATTCGGGGAGAGGGAGAGCGCGGCCCCTAAACTTACAAATTGCTTATTTGGGATTGAAACAAGCGGTTGCTTGGCACGCTTAGGTAGGGACCTTTTATGCGTCATCATCTCAATTCGGCTGTTCTCCCACGATAGCTTCCTTCATCCGTTTGGCTCCCTCGACCGTCGCCACCTCGTACTGGAGAGCTTCGTGCTCATCCTCACGCCTCTCTAATCCAGCATCATGCGGAAACAGAACCCATCTCCAAGCATATCAAGCCGCCGGCTCGAGGCCCTATTGTTGAACCGCGGCGAAGAGACGGCCCTGACGCGCGCGCCCGTACAGCGAGGGTACAACCACGACCGGGCTGACACCGACTGTGTCTCCCGCGAGCCCCTGGCTTGTGGCGACGACCGGCTACATGCCGGCCTCTGTCCACGACCTGCTGGAGGACCCCTCCAGCTGCGACTCCAGCTCCGACGCGGAATGTGGCCCCGATGGGCTGCATTCCATGAAGTGCTCAACTGCTGGCGGAACGCAGAACTCTGCCACAACTTCCGCTGAAGTCGAGCGTCATCCGCCCGTATGCCGAAGCGCAAAGCGGAACCACGATGCGAAAGCACGCTGGCGTCTTGAGGCTCACCGTGGCGAGCTCCGCGACAACGCGAGGAGCTAGACGCCCGAGGAATTTGGCTGGATGAGCTCGAGCCAACACTGGTGAGCCCAGCCAGCCCCGCACGCCCATGGTGCAGCGTCTTGTAGCTTCATAAGTGCATCGTCGATTAGCGAGGGGTCAGCGGTCACCCGTTCTTCCCCCCCGATCAAAAGCGTTCTTTGGCTACATCGTGCTTTACTCGCGGCATTCGGCCGGAGGACCCAAAGGCCAGGGCTGCCTACCAGAACCTCTCGGGGACTGGTGGAACATGCTTCCGTTCAGCATGTGCAAGGCTCCGTCTCCCCCCACTCTGGCGGCCCTTCAAGTCATCCGGTCCGCACTTACCCACTTTCGGGTAAGCTTGGCCGAAAACGGCCAGCAGCCTCGTCGATCGAGGCCTCCGATCACCTTCGACCGCACCGACCATCCCGACCACGTCCCGAAGCCAGGGAGATACCCGCTGGTTGTCGATCCCATCGTGGGGACCTAGCGCTTGTCCAAGGTGCTGATGGATGGCGGCAGCGTCCTCAACATCTTATCTGCCAAGGCGATGGGCATGGGCGTCCGATCAAACCTCCGGCCAAGGCGCCGTTCACGCGGCGTCATCACTGAACCAACAGGCCACACCTCGGCGGTCGACTGCCGTCACCTTCGAGGCCGAAACTTCAGCGAAACCCTCACCTTCGAGGTGGTGGATTTCCCCGGCTCCTACCACGCCATCTTGGGGAGGCCATGCTCTCGCCAGTTCATGGCAATTCAACTACACCTACCTCAAGCGAAGATGGGGGCCACGGGGTGATCACGTGTCGCCTCGTCCTTCAGCTGCTCCTAGCTACGAAACCAGCAGTTGCGAGAGCTAACTTTCGGGCGATCATTGCGTCCGCTGAGCTCGCCAACCTCCGGAGGGAAACCTCCGATCCGCCCAAACTCTACCAAGTTAGGGGGGGCTCCTTCAAATCCGCGGAGGATACGAAGGAAGTCGCGGTGGATCAGAGGATCAAGCCAAGGCCAGGCTTGGTCCGGAACCACGCCCCCATAAATAGGAAAGCGCCACAACAGCTTCCTCCGTGCTGTCAGGGACGCCTTCATGAGACCCTCCGAGCATGCCAGGATCCCAAGGGAAGTCACCGAAAGCATTCCTTAAACATCCGACCAGGTTTCAAAGCCCGTCAGCCCATGCGCTGTATTGCTTGACGAGAAAAAGCGCGGGAGCTACTGGCGAAAGGATCGCCAAGCTCTTAGCAATGGTTTGTAAAGAGGTGCGCCACCTGAAAGTGGCTCGCTAACCCCGCCCTGTAAAAAGAAATCTGGGCAATGGAGAATGTGTGTTGATTACACGAGCCTGAACAAGGCATGTCCCAAAGACCCGTTCCCTTTGCCCTGCATCGACCAAGTCATCGACTCCACCGCGGGGTGTGAGTCCCTGTCTTTCTTGGATGCCTATTCGGGGTATCACCAGATAGCAATGAAGGAATCCGACCAGCTTGCCACTTCTTTCATCACCCCGTTTGGCTCCTTTTGCTACACGACCATGCCATTTGGTCTCAAGAACGCGGGCGCAACATACCAGCGATGCATGCAAACGTGCTTCAGTGACCAGATTGGCCGCAACATCGAAGCCTACGTCGACGACATCATGGTCAAGACCAGGAGGGTCGACGACCTCGTTGCTGACATAGAAGAAACCTTCGCCAACCTTCGACAGTTTCGCATCAAGCTCAACCCCGAGAAATGCGTCTCGAGTCCCCAAGGAAGCTCGTTGGTTTATCGCTCCGGCGTGGCCGGCATCGGCCAACCGAGAAGATCTTCGCGATCATGAAGATGGGCCCGCCAACGTCGATCCGGGAGTCCGTGGTTAACAGATGTCTCGCACTTTTGAGCCGCTTGTCTTCGCTTCGGGCGAAGCGGGTCTGCGCGCTTACAAGTTGCTCAAGAAAGTCCGACCATTGTCACCGACCCCGAGGCCTGTGAAGCCCTCACTCGGCTGAAGGCGCTCTTAACCTCACCTCGATCTAATTAGATCGTTTCATACGGAGAGACATTGCGCTTCTACATTGCCCGCCACGATCCAAGTCATCAGCGTGGCGGCGGTGAGTAGAGCCGTAAGCGGAAGAAAGCCCGCAGCGCTCAAGGTGCAAGCGGCAAGTCTTACGTGCGTAAAAGTCCTTCTCCGAGTCCAAAACTTCGATCCGCTAGTGCGTGTCTGCTCTATGCGGTCCTCATCTCCAAGAGGAAGTCGGTTCATTACTTTGACCAAACCCCAGCTCTCGTGGTGACCGTCGCCCGCCGAGAAATCGCCCACAACCGCGACGCCTCCGGAAGGATAGCGAAGCGGGCTTTCGAGCTCAACGGCCGCTATGACATATCGTGACGCTCCCCTAACAGCGATCGTCACGTGACTCGCCGACTTCGCTGGCGGAATGGAATGAAGCTCAGCGCCATCGGGCGCTTGAAGAACTCCGAGTATCGATGATGTACTTCGCGGGTCTTACACCAAGAACGAATGGTATTTGGAGTGCGCCATCGTGTCCCCGCTTGGGAACAAGCTCCAAGACGCCATCCTACCGCCTGGCGCCAGAATGCAATCAACGTCGCCGAAATCGCAGGCCCTCGCTAACCGACTCCGGATGGCTGCCGACCTGCCACGCTTGGCTCTCTACGTACATGGGGACTCCAAGCTCGTCGTCGACCAAGTCATGAAGGCAATGGAGCCCCGCGACCCGCGCATGGCCGCGTACTGCCAGGAAGTGCGCAAGCTTGAGGAGCGGTTCAAAGGCTTTGAGCTTCACCATAGCTACAGACGCTACAACAGTGAGGCCGATTATCTGGCCAACCTCGCCTCCAGCAAAGGGCCGGTCCCGCCGGGGATCTTCATTTGCGACCTTCCCATTCCCTCAGGCCCAGATGGACGCAAAGAATGAGGCGACACCAGACCAGATTAGGTGAAAAACCACTCCGACTCTCAGAAGGTCGACGCAGCGAGTCTGCCAGCGTTGGCCTTTGGCGCTCGATGGTCAGACCGACTCGAGGAAGCCTTTCGTTGACCGAGGCGACCAACGGGTCATCTTCCGACCCCAACCAAGCCCGCGCCTTGCCACTTCGTAAAAGTCCTTCGGCCCCGGTTGGGGAAGACCTCTACAAACGAAGTCCCTCTGGGGTTCTTCGTGGCGCATCGGTGACCAACCGACATCGGGAGCTATCGCTCGACATCCGCGACGGCATTCGGCGGCCACTATGCCTTAGCCCACGCCCTCAGGTATTTTCCCATAGAGGTTTAATGCTTGCCATAATCATTGCGGTCGATGTGCGAGCAAATAGTTTGCACCGCCGAGGGTGCAGTTCATTGCCCGGCGACCCATTCTCAGCGCCAAGCCCTCCAGACGATTCCCATCCGCGCGGCCGTTCGTGGCCTGGGACTCGATTGGTCGACCCTTTAAAAAAGGCGCCCGAAGGCTTTTACCCATCTCCCTCGTCGCATGATCGACAAATTCACCAAGTGGATTGAGGCTGTTTGATCGCCACCATCACCTCGGTCAAAGTGCCAACTTCTTCCATGACATCGCTATCGCCGGTACCTAACTCTATCATCACCGATAACTGAACGCAGTTCACAGGAAGGAATTCCCGAGTTCGCGACGATTTCAACATCCGCCGACATGGGTCAGAGCTCATCCGCTGACCAACGCCAAGTCGAATCGTAATGGCATGATTCTCCAAGGCTCTGTCACGGACTTCATCGTGAAGAAATTTGCGAGGCGATGGGTGGCGAGCTACCCTCTCCTCTGGAACTTTGAACTTCGCTGCCGGGTTCCGCCATTTTTAGGTGTTGGGAAGGTCTTGCCCCAAACTTGGAATATGGGCCCCCGGCTACAACCCCGGCGAGGCTCGGGGCTCGCCTCCAAACAAGGCCCATCGATCAACTTTCGGCGAAAGTGCGTGGCCATCCCGATCGGCCTTCGTGTTCTGGGCTACCGATCCGCCAAGTCGGGGGTCCCAACGTTGCGATCGATCTTCCGAGTTCAATCCAACAAGGTAGCATAAACTTTCCTTCCGTGGGAGGGTCCCTTCACCGTGTAATCCTCGCCGGCACCTTCCCTCAGGGCAAAGCGCAGCGTCATCCCCAGCGTGGAAATCGAGGGGCGGTTTTATCCCTGATGCCTACCCTTGTCTACGCGCCCTTCCTCAACTCTCCACGGTTGGCGCCCGGCGCCTTTGGCCGCAGAGATTGGGTTGCGATGTTCACATGGGTCGGGCGATCCGACCAACCTTTGGGTTCCCCTGAGTAGCAACCCTCTCGACCCAAGCGCTGCGACCTCGCCCGGCTATTGGTTTGAAGCGGCTTTTCGGAAGAAAAATGCTTTAGGCGATCCCGTTGTGGGAACACTCCTCCCCCGCGCTTGGCGTTACCTGGGACCTAGCTCTCCTTACAATCTTCTCGAAAGTGTAAATGCACCGACCTTTTTTACTCGGGCGACCTCTGCGGTTTCTAGAGTTAACGGTCGTCGAATGCTTATCATAATGAAGAACGAAGAACGCAAAGCTGGGTTTTCAAGCAAAAGGTTTTTCATACCTTAACAGGTCCTTACATAGGCACAAAGCACAAAAAACAAAACTAAAAAGCCGGGGGCAACAGGATCCCGCGGGTCGTCGGGATGCATCCCCGGCATCGGTCGGGTCTCATGGAGCCGTCGCCATCAAAAGGTTTGGCGCACCTACCCCCCTCGGTCACCTTCAATCCGGGGCATGCGCGAAGTCGAAGGTGCGGCCCGCAAGCAACGTCTCCCCCGTCATGTGGGCCCACCCCCTCACAGGCACTTCTTCGGTCTGGAACCGTCGGCGGGGCTTGGTTGAAGGGAAGGCGTCTTTTTTGGGGTGTGTCCTCAAGCGCCTCCCCCCATCAAACTCCGACTCATGCTTGTGGGTCGGCGAAAAGAACCAATCTGGCCTCGGACCCGTTATCCGCATCGTCAAGTTTTTCCTCGGCGGGCGGGCCCGGGACCGAACCGCCTCGGGGCCCTTTGAGCTGAGTCATAGAAGGCCCCGCCTCTCCCCATTTTGTCACGGGCCCTCCGGTGCGCCCTGTGGCCGGGGGCGGGAGGCGGCGACCCGTCCGCCTCACCCCCCGCTAAAGGGCGGAGTTCTGCGGGGGATGGTGCGAACCCGAACCACCAGCACTGGCAAGCAGAAAGAGACAAAGCAATGTCAGCGGAAGAAAAGGTTAAGACCCATAAGGTAAGCAGGAAGGCTCACACTGGGGAAGGATCCCAGATTCGAAGATCGCCCAGGGCAGGGTGATCCTCCCTCCCGTCGTCGCTGAAGGAGAACCGATTCGTCGGGCCTCCAGGTTCGAACCCTAAGGTCGCCTCCCGCTTCCGCCCTCCGGGCCCGGGGAATCACGATCACCACTCGCCATCAAGGGGAGTAGCGGTTGATGCTGCCTTTCTTTCTTCGTCTCGGCGGGGAAAAGGGCGATGCCGTCAAAGGCCACCCGCGTTGGATGTATAGGGCGAACGGGCCAACCATGGACACCCGACGGGGCCGCCTCGGAACGGCCCCGGCCCGTCGGCGCACTTAAAATCGTAAGTCACCCGGTTCCCAATTCCCTGTTGCGCATTTATTTCCGCGAGCGTGATTTCGGGGCGGCGCCCGGCGGCTGGGCCTTGCCCTCGATCTCCCCCGGGTGGATCTCCCGATAACCACGAAAGGCCCCCGGAACTGAAACCAAGCGGTGGAAAACTCGGCGGCTGCAGGGCGATCTTTAAGCTGCGGGTTAAGGCGATCCTGGCGTTGTGCCGCATTAAAAATCGGCGAGGGCAGAGGGCGGCGACCCAATGGGCCTCGGTTGGGGGCCAGACGACCAATCGTCTTAACTGTCAGACCCTTCCCCTCCCCGCGGAACCCATCGATGGGCGGCGGTATCGCCGGGTCGTGAGCGGCCGAGTCCGTCTGGTCGAGTAAAAAGGTTCTCATAGTCGCCCGATGGGTGGACGCCGCGTTGGACAACGTTAAGCTCGGAAGGTCCCCAGGAAGGACCTCGAGGCTCACTCGGATTACCTTCGCGCTCCGTGAGCCGGTGTTCAAGCCCGATGGCAAACGCGCAGCTCACCCCTCCAGGTCCACACTGCGGGCCAGGCGTACCGTGGGGACGAGCGGTGCCTCCTCCCGAGCGGCCTCACCTGATGAGGACTCGGGATGGACGCCGCACCGCCTAGCTCCGGCGTAAAACCAGCACAGACCCGCCTAGCTCCGGCGTAAAACCAGCACGAACCCGCCTAGCTCCGGCGTAAAACCAGCACAGACCCGCCTAGCTCCTTAACCCAGGAGCAGCGTCGACCAACGCAACGTCGAGCCCGATCCTCCCCGACCAAAGAGGACCGTCACAAGCACAACGATCGACCAAGGCGGCCTCTCAAACATTGCTCGGGGGCTCGACGCCATTCGGGATGCCAGCAGCAACGACATCCCCCGCACATGAGTTAAGGCTACTCCACCCCAGATAAGCTTTCCCTCGTTCCCGCACCGTTTTTTCCTCTGAGCTCGCGCAATTACACGGGTCGGATGACCGACCAACCTTCGGGTTCCCCTAAGCAGCAACCCTCTCGACCCAAGCACTACAACCTACGCTCCGGCGGCTACGGTTTCGAAGTAGCATCTTGCGGAAGAAGGAAACGCTTGCTCGGGGCGACCCATAGTTGGTCAGGAACACTCCTGTCCCGCGCAAGTGCCCCGAAATGTTTCGTAACCTCCCTTGAGTTCAAGTGCCGCGTTGCGACCGCGAAACGGTCCCCACGCACCACTCGGGGGCTGCCAATCCCTACACTCACACAGGTCGGATGACCCGACCAACCTTCGGGTTCCCCTAAGCAGCAACCCTCTCGACCCAAGCGCTACGACCTACGCCCCGGTGGCTACGGTTTCGAAGTAGCGTCTTGCGGAAGAAGGAAGTACTCGGTCGAGGCGACCCATCATTAGTCGAGAACACTTCCCTCCCGTGCAGGTGCAGCTAAGCATTCGCTATCTAAGTTCCTTCCTTTTTTGCGCTCCTTTCGAAAATGTTCATACACCGACCTAAGTCTACGGTCGCCAGAGTGTTCATCTCAACGAAAGTGCAAAAGGCGAAGTCGAACTTAGACGAAAGCGCAAACAACAAAGTCGAAAGGCCTCAGTCTTTCATACTAGAGTTCTTTACATTTGCGAAAGCAAAACCCTAATTCTATCTCTCTTTTTATTCCCGGTGGAGGACGCTCTGCGGTGATATTCGGTCAGCAATCTCCCTGGCGTGCGGCGCGACTTGGAGCTCGAACCGGTCGATCTCCTCCTCGGTCGATTCTGGGTGATCACTTCTTGCCAGTCTTGAGTTCATCCGTCGTAATGGGAGATGGCCGAGACAAAGCGCCGAGCGGCACCAGGGCGGCGCCCTCACTCCAGGCTTGCGACGTGCTCGGGCACGCGGGCTAGATCAGCAGCAAGTGAGCTTGAGCCTTGTACGTCCCCAAACACCTGGACGCAGGCGTCCCGGCCAGCCCTCTGAAGGGTCTCCAGCTCGGTCGCCAGGTCGGCTCGCTCCGACTCCGCTGCCTCCTGCGCTAAGATTGCCGCCTCGCGCGCCTCCACCGCCTCTCTTCGCGCCTCCACGGCGTCGCCCAGTCTTTTCTGCAGCTCTGCGAAATGCAACATCATCAGAGGAACGCTACGAGCAAGTTGCAGTCGTGAGATCAATAGCGGGGACAGATTGCTTACCGCCCACGGAGCCCTTCAGAGTGGCAAGCTCCTCCTCCGCTCTGGCGTAGGTTCGATCCCGCGCCTCGGCACGTTCCCTCGCCAGGTCGCACTCCCCTTGGAGGCGAGTCACCTCCGACCGTGCGGCCACCTCCGCGGCGATGGCAGCGTCCTTAGTGCCGATAGCCTCCGCCAGGAGAGGCTCGAGCTTGGCTACCATTGCCCGCGAGGACTGGTGCGCCCGCCGCTCTTTGAGCAAGTAGGCCGCAGCTTGACTCAGATCCTGGCGAGTCCTTTCCGTCTCTGCCCGCTCGCGCGCCAGCGCGTCCCGGGCGTCGTCCAGTTCAAGGCGCAGCCGGTCACGTTCATCCTCGGCGGCGGACCCCCGGCCAGCCAAACGCCGGAGGAGCTCAAGCCTCTCCTCCGATTGAGCTGCGGGCTGCAAGCCTGAACACTCGTTAAGCTCCTTGCGAACACAGCGGTGGGAAAAGCAGGGCTTGCGCCCTACGCGATGATCGCGTGGACTTCCCCCGAGGCGTCCAGCACCTTGGCGGAAGACTCAAGCACGAGGGTCAGACCCTCGCGGGCCGGTTCGCCTCGGCCTCAATGCGCCGCGCGCCTGCTCGAAGAACCTCCCACCGCCTGCGCTCCGCTACGGCGTCTAGTTCAAGGGACGATCCGTCAGACGGATCATCCCCCCGCCAGGGCAGCACGAGCAAGGCTGGAAGAGTGGGTCCCTCAAAGACCTGAGCCTGCGATGGCTCGGGCGGTACCTCCGACGACGACTCCGCAACCACCACCTCTGGAGCCTGAGCCGCCCCCGTAGGTGGGCTTCTGGGCAGTGGTGGTGGGCTCACTATGGTCGCCCGCACTGCGTGGGCTGGCGGATCCCCCGGCGGTGGTGGCGGGAGCTCTCCCACGTCCCCTCAACCTCGAGCGAGGCTCGCCACCACCTCAAGCCTTTGGTCCTCCTGGCCCGTTGGCTCCCACCGTGGCCAGCCTCGAGCAGCCCGGGCAGGGTCCTCCGTCCTGGGCCGGGGTCCCAAGGACTCCACCGTCACCCCCATCACTGCCAGCCGTGCCGGATCAACCTGGGGTGGTGCAGGTAGATGGGCCCGGCGAGCGCCCGCTAGCAGTCGACCTGCGAAGACCCTGCGCCTGTGATCGGCCGAAATTGGTCAAGCGACTCGATTGTGCGACCCAAGAACAAGAAGGGCACTTACAGTGCAGAATGGGCGCGCGGCAACCGCGCCTTCTTCGCTGGCCTACTTGGCGGAGGCATGTCACCCCTCCGCTTCCCCGAAGGCGTTCCCGCCTGAGGCGCGATGATGATGGTGCTCGTGCTCGCGCCCTCGCCCGAGTCTCCGCCGGTCGGCGACTCGAGGCCAGACTCCAGCGATCTGGATCGTCGTCGCCCCGTCGTCACTCGTCGGCTGAGCGTCGTGTCGGTGATCGACTCGAGACCTCCTCGCCGCACGCGACCCTCGCCGTGCGCGCCTTCTTTTTCTCCTTCCTCTTTTCCTCCTTCCGCCCTCGGTAGCGGATCAATGCTGACCTCGCGCGGACCCGACCCTCGGCTCCTTCTCCCGGCAATGCAGGAGGTCATCCCGGTGAGCCCCTGCGAGGCACGGAGACGATCGTCAGGCCGGATAGCGAGGGCCAAGAGAGAACAAAAAGGGATGGAAGAAAAGCGCTCAACTTACAAGGTCCGCAAAGTCTGGCCGAGAATGGCTGCCGCCACCCGCCACAAGCGCTTCGCCTATGACGGCGACCACCCGGGCCCCGATCTCCGACGCTGGGAGATCCGATGGTATCATCCTCGCAGGATCCGATGCCCCCTCGTAACGAAACATGAGGTATATGCGGTCCATGAGGGGTCAATCACAGATTTCATAAATGCCGCGACAACTTTTCACCAACAGCCCCGCTCCGGCCTTGATCTTCTCGACGACCAACATCACCTTCTTTTGCTCTTTTTGGTCGGCGCCCAGTCCACTTTGCCTGGCCACGGAAGCCGACCAAGAAAACGGGCGTCATTTAGGTTCTTGGCATAGAACCATTCGGAGTGCCACCTCCGATTCGATGACGGTAGCCTCATGTCAATGTAGTCCGACCCGCGGTAATTACGCAGCTGGAAGGCCACACCCCCGACGGGCACGGAGGCATCCGACGGCTTATCCTTCCTCACCAAGACCGGAAGAGATACTCCAGAGTTCCCAAATGGGTTCGATCCCAGAACGCCTCACACAACAAGGATGAAGACCAAGGATGTGAAGCATCTGCTGGGGTTGAGATGGTGAACCTCCGCCTTAGTAATGAAGCAAACCACAGATTAACGGGTGAAGCAGAAGTTCTAACTCAAGGCCAGAGAACATGGCACGACGATCTCATCGTCCTCCAAATAAGGATCACGGCCTGCACAAGACTCTTCCAATTCAAAATGGCGCATGGGAGAAATCCTTTCTTCTCCAAGCCGATCGCACGGGCGGGCAGGGCGGTGCATTCCGACCAAGACATCTCCAAAGACAAAGAAGCAAAACGGAAAAGGAGGCAAGAGGCGGTTCGTCTTCTTGCTCTTTTCTCTCGAGCGGAGGCGGTGGCGGTGCGGGCAAAGGCTGCCCTAGCGCTACCATGCCACTTTTATAGAGGCGGCTAACGCCTCACACCGACATTCGCCGAGTGGGCGCCGAGCAGGTGAGCCGCGCTCAGAGCCACCACGCCGCGCATTAAAACTCCACTAAAGCATCGACTCCCGACCCCTCGCCGTGTATTAAACCCAAAGCAGACGACGGCGGGAGCGCGCCGCCCGAACGACGCGCCTGGCCATTCTCCCTATCTCCACCTCTCGGGCGGGCCATCCATTGCCGTCAAGAACGCAAGCGGCTCGCTGGTCTCCCGTGGTCTTTAAAGGCGATAGCTCCGACGCCCACAAAAGCGACACGATCCAGAACCACAAAAATCCAAGGCTCGACCCACCAAGTAGGCTGAGGGTCATACTCGGACGATCGCTCGAACCAACGCCACAGTCACAAGACGCGCGGTTTCATTCCCCCAGGGTCAAGCATTACATAAAGGATTACAAGAGCCTAAGATCTATGCCCGCAAGATGGGCTATTGCTTTGGGAGGGCGCCAAGACCACAAGTCCCCAGAGTTCTCAAGCAAAGACGCCGACAAGAAGAACATCCGCCTCCTCAATGATGAGCTCTGACAACATGTAGGTCGATTCCGCCAGCAGCTCCGCCCAGGTCTCTCCTCCTCGTGGTGGCGACCATCCCCGGGTCAAGACTAACGGGCCTCACAGACGAAGAAGAGCGCTGAGATGAGGCCATCGCCGACCGCACAGATGGGTCCTGGGCCGAGGGTGACCGCTTGCGGCAACGCCCCTATATACCCAGGGATGAGGGGCCAAACGACCCCTCATAAATATACGCCAGAGGCCGAGGCGCCTCCCACGATCCGTGAGCGCCAAGACGACGTGACACTAAGGGACATCGAACCACGCCGGCACGAGTTTAAGCAACCGAAGTTCCCTGCCACCTAGCGAGTATTCTACCGCTCCCCGACTCCAAATTGGGGCCACGGCCACCGGACAGAGCACGAACACGCCCAATGGGACTCAAGAACTTAGGTAAACCCCAACCGACTCAACCAGAGTCACTTGGGGCTCCTGGGCTATCGATTTAATCACTTATACTATACAGTATCCTCAAGGGCCCAGGAAGCGCAATGGGCCATCCTTGGCCCACTCTCCCCGGAGGCCCAAAAAGGCCATGAGGACACGCTGCCTCCTGTAAGCTACCGAAGGACGATTCACCTTCGCCTTGCTTGGGTCGGGCTCTCCGCGAGCCCCGGATTCACCGCTCTGCCTCTGGTCGGCTCTTCTTGAGTCCTCGATCCACCGGACGGGAGAGGTCCTGACCTAAGCCTTGGGTCGGGTTCCCCCCAACCTCCGACCACGCAATGACCATCTCCACATGAGTCCGCCTCTCGACCGTCTGCAATGACGGCCACATGCCTCCGCCACGCCGACCCGTGGCAGCATATGCGAGGGCAGGGCGTTCTTCCAAAGCGCGGGAGGCCACCGAAGTCAAGGGCCCATCTTGTCGCCCACACGACGACAAGCAGAAGGACCGCTTCCTCCCGAGGCTAAGACAGATCAGAAACACCACTTGCGGCAAGCTGCCAAGACGCAGAGGGGCAAAGCGCCTGCTCTAACGAAGCGTAAGACCGCGCTGCTCAATGTGTCTACCAACCCGGCGTGGGCGCAGGGGGGTAGGTCTGCCGAAGAGATCAAAGACGAAGACTTCTGGCCAAGAGACGTCCCCTCTTTTCTTTCTTTCCATTGTAACCAGCCCCCTTGGCCTATATAAAGGGGGGCAGGGCCCCTGAGGAGGGGGACGGATCGAACGATCCATTGATCCATTCCATCGATCGATCGACCCATCGAACGCCGAAGTTTTCGCGCTTGTAACACCGTGTAACCGCCGACGTTCGAAAGCAATACAAAACCACCACCACCACGCAACTGGAGTAGGTACTTTCGGCCCGAACCAGTATACATCTTGGACTCTTGAGTCTTACCATTCGGGGAGAGGGAGCGCGCGGCCCCTAAACTTACAAATTTACTTGCCGGGATTCGAAACACCGACACTAATCGAGACGCAAATCGATAACAAAGGGCTAGGTTGAAAAGACGACGGTTATAAACCGGAACAAGGCTCGACGCAAACGGGATCAAATGAACTTCACCGATGGGCAAAATAGGGAATAATGATCTATTGGACACAATAGCATGGCCAATGACAAACCAAAATGGTTGGCGGTACAAGGCGCATATGTATGGCGCATGCCAAAAGCGCAAGCAGAATTAATAAAAATAATTTTGGTAGATGCAGTAGCAAAGGGGAAATGTCCATCGTGTAGAACACGACGAGATGAACTCAATGATATTGCCGGATTTAGCGGCGACCCACCGGATTGATCACAAACTGCCGATGAATAGCTCCCGGAGCTAATAGATCGAACGGTCATAACTATTAAAATAATAGATGAAATCTAACCAAATTTTACAGAGATCTATTTGGGAATATTTGGCACAATATGACGTGAACGGATCTGAGTTTTACCTTTTGGATCAACGGGGAACGCGCAACGAAGTTTTCTGCTGTCTGCAATGCTGTCTGATCGGGGAAAAAAAATTTCTGCGCAAACTCACGAGGTCCAAACCGTGGGATAGGGTGAGTACCATGTAGGGGACATCACCAGGAGTCAAAAATGAGGGAGAACAACCTCTGGCAAGATTTGATATTTGGGCGACCGTAACTTTTGATTCTGTGAACCAAATTGCACAAAATTTGAAAGGGAGACAGAGAGTACTATGAGGCACGAGGTGACGCAGTCGGATCATGAAAAATCACGACGAGCAGACCAGGAACGTGACACCAAAACAGCCCAACGTTTCACGCCATGCCACGACAGCTTCAGCTGGTTCGCAAAGTAGGAAGGGCGCACTAAGGTGGGTGGGGCGGCAGGTGAGGGGATGCTCATGGACATGACGGCCAGCAGGGATGACCGAAGGGCGGCGAGGGCGATCGACGCCACGCAAAAGCATCCGAATGGCATGGTGGCCAAAACACAATAAAACGTGGAATTTCTCAAACTAGCAAGAGTAGCGTGAGCAAGATCATACTAGGCTATATCTAAAAGGAATTTGATTGGAAATTACATTCTTGGGAGGAATCGACGGCTTAACGGAACTCGACTTGACGATGAATGAATGCAAATTCACTGACAATTCTTGACTTAAACTCGATGTTCTTGAGGGTTATGATCTATACACTAATTCGCACAAGATGATGCGAACGAAGTCGATTTGCCTTACCGGATCAAAAGATGGCACGGTGATGCCAACGGAGGACATCCGGCGATCGTTTCTTCGATTTTTGGAAGATCAATTGTTTTGGAAATGGAGGGCAAGTGTGAGCACCGTGTTGGGGAGACTGAAACGCACATTTTGGGTGGTCACACACGTTGAGGGGATGAGAAACGAAGGAGTTATGACTCAAACAAGAAACGGCAAAGAAATGAGTGCAGCATCGGATTTACTTGATTTCAAAGGGGGAAATTACAGGATAATTGAAACCCTTAACTAGACCGACGATTTGCAACTAACCTCACTCGATTTTGTTGAGAATTGCAAAAGTTATGAGTATTTAAAGATTGGCTTGCAAAAGGGGCTGGACGTGAACAGCGCGCACTAGCTGGAGGTTGAAGATGAACAGTAAAGGCCACGTGTCGCTTTCTCATTGGTTGGAAGAAATGGAGGGACAAAAGTGCGAGGAATAAAATAGAAAAAATGATCTAAAAATCTTGGAAACATTTCTAAAAATACTAGAGATTATTTGAAACCCAATAAAATTGGTTTCACTGAATTTTGAGGAGTTTTAGAATTTAGAAAATTCCGGGATGTATATACTGGATTTAACGAAAGACCGCGAGAGATAAAATACCAGAGAGATTTTATAAATCTTGAAAAAATTCCCAAAATCATTTTGGAATATTTGGAACCAAATTATATGAATTTTGATATTTTTGGAGTATTTTGGAACTCGGGTGAAATTTCAAATAAGGACCGAAATTGGAAATTCGACTTTATGACAAGAAAGTATTGAACTTTAATTTTGAAAGGATATGGATGCCAGGTTATTTAGAACACCGAGGAGAATCCAAATTTTGAATTTTGAATGGAATTTCAAAGGAAAGGTTTGAATTGGGATTTGGATATAGAATTGCCCAAACAATTAATAATTCAAATTAAAAATCCAATAAAAATTCAATTAACATCCAATTGTTTAAATTAATAATTTTAATTAATTTTTAGCAAATCTAAAATTTGGAAAATTCCCTCATATACAAAAGAACACTTGTAAAAACTAAATTTTAAATTACTTGATGCTCAGGTATGCACATTAAATTGTTTTAGATTTAGAAAATTCTAAATTAAGCTTCTTTAATTAAATAAGATTGATGTAAAATTTTTAGAAAACTAATTTAATATAAATTCTTGAAAACCCAAAATTTGGGATGTTACAAACCTCCCCATAATGTAATCTCGCCCCAGAGATTCTGATCGACTAAAGAATAGGTTCGGGAAACTCGACCTTCGAGGTTTCCCTCAAGACTTGCAAATAATCGCACGTTTGATGGAATTGCTTCGAGGCCAAACACTGAATAACATCCTCCTACTGGGTCAAATTCTGATAGGCTGCTCCTTGTAGGCAAGATCCTTTTGTAAACTTAATTGGCTTTCACTGAGTCGTCAAGCATATGAAACACTTCTTCCACTAAGGCCCTTGAAGACAATCAGACTCTTCCTAACAACGCCGACAACTTCCATTGTTAGCAACCTTTATTTATCCAACGACACTTGATTCCTTGCTTCTCTTGGAAATCGGATGTCAAGCCCTCGACGTGAAAGAAACTTGCTATTCTCAAGCGGTCTTGATCAAAATTGAACATCATTTCATTGAGTTGGTTCTGAGAAAAAGCTCTTGATCTGAGAAACTCAGGCTGATTGATAATTCCTTCACGGCAATTCAAAGTCTTGAACAATCCATTGATCCTTGCAATTTACTACCAATGACCTTTGGAGTAAGGAACATTGATCGAAATGAATCTGGTAACTTTTAACATCAAGACTGAGAACTCAGGCTCTATGGCCAACATACACATGAACATTATCTAGTAAAGTGAATGCTCAAAGACATATCAAATCCTTTATTGCCATTAATATTTTTGATTTAGAATTCTAGGTATATTTATTCCACAAATAGGAATTGCTAAGAGAATTCCTTGACATTACTCTTATAGACTAGAGTATGTCATCGCGCTTCTGGAACTTATTGGTAGCTTCATCAGTCAATCGTCTTTTCTTCAACTGCTTCTTGGAACAATCGGCTTCTGTTGTTGCTTTAGGCATACTTGGCAATACAGGCTCAACCGAGGTAGCTTCAGGGACAATCAATTCCACAAGGTACTTCATATTTGAACGGGCATTGCTTGGCAAAGTGACCTCTTTACTGACAGCATAGCATAATCGATTCTTTGATGCCGCACTCATGCAATCTTGGTGTTATGCTTTGAACTGAACTGACTTCTGGGATGACTGAAGGTAAAGTTTGTGCTTGATTCTTCTGAGGACATCGTCTGACATAGTGACCTTGTTTACCACAAAGGAAACAACTTCCTAGTGACTTTGACTTCCTCCTTTTATGAGGTAAATTGCTAGATTCTTGGTATTTTTCTTTTAACTGCTCCTGTGATAAGGCATGGGTAGATGACAACATGCCTTTCTTTGCTAACTCCTCAACCATAATGGCTCGGAAATTATCTCGTTGACGTTGAATTGCAGAGGTCAATACCGAATACATTGCACACTGGCTTGGGCAATGATCTTGGCTTTCACAAAGAAAACATGTAATCTTATTATTCGGACATTCTCCAAGAGGATGGTTCCCTTCACAACTGGAACAATTGATATGATGCTCGTCCGAGGTATGTCCTATTATTCCACAATGGGTACATGCACGATCCTCTGATTTTCCTAGTTCTATGCACTTTGCAAACTTGCACTGAGAACGCACTGTTGAATTTTCAACTGGTGGAACTGGAGATTGCTTTTGGTCAACATCTGCTCTAACACCGATATCAAGCGGCAACATCTAAGAATCGACTTGGATCGCCGGGGAATATCGCCAAGGGCATATACAAGAAAACTTTTCCATCTTTTGACTGACCAAGGTTAATAGGCAAGAGGGAAAAGCATAGATAAGTATCCAAGAACTATTACGGGGATTAGGTTTAACCCAAAACCTCAAATTATACAATCATTATTTACAACTTGGTATGGTTGCTCACAAAAGCCTAAAGGCCATGCAACACAACTTGCAAACTCAGACAAGCGGAAAACCAAATTAACCTAAGCACACAAGTCTAACGCCTAGAAAAGGGTGACACTCCTAACTTAGACAGACGCGACTCTCACACATGAGTCTCAACGCTACTCAAGCACCGATTCTTCAAGTTCTTGAACACTTCATCGACATCGGTTCTTCTACCTTCAGACACTTCATCAAGACTCTTTCCTTGAGCTCGATGATTCTGCCTTCACGATCTTCGAGATTGGCGGCGACACCAAAGGCTTTCCCTAAGTGTGAAACAACGATATCTATTTGGAATAACTCGGATAAGATCTTCATTTAAAACAACGGGAAAGATAGAAATTTTCAGAAGGAGAAAAGAATAGAAGATCAATAAGACAAGTCAAGAACTTATCATTCTTTCAAGTTAAAATTTTCTTTTAGAAAATAATTTTGAAGTTCCTAAAGAACGGCCAAACTATCTAGGGTCAAGACTACAACAAGTATGCTCTGATACCACCTGGCCTAGACCCAAATTGCAATCCGGAAACCCTCGTGTTTTCAAAGACTAGTCACGGGGATCAGAGCTAGTACCCACAGCTAACAAAGATGAATATCACAATCATACACAACGGAGTAATAAATAAAGAATTCATCTTTTAATATAATATGTTGAACAACCTTAAGGTCAACTTACAATTGTGAAGCCTAGATGGCTTCAACTCAGAAAGTAAAACGAACAAATAATGAACGAAGAACGCCGGTGAATCCCATCAAAATACCACGGGCATTTGACAAGGTTCAACTCCTAGATATTCGCTTTCTTGCAGAACTTCTCCTTCTTCAAAGACAAGGGCTTCTCAACTGGTCATGTTTTGTTAAAGCAAGGGTGAGTACACAACCGTACTCAACAAGTCATGCACTGAATGCCGTTCTATTACTACATGCATGGCTTATTCCAAAGGAATGGTCAATGGTTCTTTTGCAATAAAGCAAAGCGATTCACAAATAATCATAATAGATAGAAAAGCAAGAAACAAATAATACCCATAATAAATTTCTTAATCATTCTCAAGTAAAGCATTTCTCATCCTTAACCAATTTCCATATCACATTGTCTACATTCCCAACCTCATTTCATTTTCAAAACTCTACCCTTGATCAGAATCCCGAGCATTGTCCAAGATCATGGACTCGGCTATTCAATAGTTTTTACACTCTGCAGAGGTTGTACACTTTACCCACAAGATACAATCAACTCATCACGTCACCGTGAATCGCCATACAAGAGTATGAATGAGCGATCATAACAAAGCCTTCGTAAACTTCTATCTCAACCTAGGAACCTCTCCGAGTTGCCTTCACTATCACTTCCTCACACCGAGCCAGTATAGGACCGATGAACACTGTTGGATAGGGTACCAAGCCGCAAAGACTGTATCGCTCCCCCATACCACCCTCGGTGATCTGCCACCCCAAGGTATCAAAGGTGAGATATTAGAATCCTACTAAACTAGGTCTGTCCCATACCAGACATGTGGTTGTACGAGTGACTCAGTTCAAAGGCTTGCAAGTTTAAGTCCTTGGGTGACCAAGGCAAGACTACCCCAAATAATTCACCAACAATACCATCACATAATTCACCACCAACACCGCCAAATACCAAAGTGACATATCCAATGCCACTCTTGCCACTTGCCTCGGTCTAAAACATTTTACCACCCCAGTTGATTATTGCGCAACACAATGCCAACAATAACTCAACATCCATGTAGAACCACTCTGGTTCCACATATCAACATCATCGTGTCGCAACATGTCACACCATTTCACAAACACATTTCATAATCCATTAATCAGATTATCCTTTTATTTTCAAAAGACATGAGTTGCGTGGCATGGCTAAGCAATTATACACGGCTCTAACCAATCCATGTTGGCAAGTAATAACAACCAACTAATAATCAACCATCTTAGAGTGACAAATGAATTATGGCATACAAATAATCATGGCAAGGTGATATTTAGCAATTGGGTTGAATAACTAATTCCCAAATTAATTTAAATCATTTTAATCTTGAACTAGCATGCAATAATTTGAATCAAAGTAAATTTGTAAAACTGGGAGCAATATGATCAAAGCACAACTTGCCTGGCCCTTGCAATTTTTATTATTCTTTACTCTTTATCTTCGATCCTTGATCCTCGATTCAATCTCCGCTTGCTTGATCCTCGCCTCTCGAGCAACTTCCAAAGAATGCGTCCTAACGATAAACAAACACAAATACAACAAAACTCAAAAAACAAATCAAGTAAACTCCAAATTAAGAACGAATAGCACGAGGCACAATGGCTTAGATGAAATTAGAACTTGAATGGATTAGGTCGATGATTAGACAAAAGGGAACGACTTTCGAAAAATACACCGAAGAGAAAGATTAATAACTGGGAAAGAAGGAATAGTATTTCGAAGAATATTATCTTGGTTGGATGGCCGATGTCATATGGACTCTCGATCTATAGACCGGGTCCATAAAGATATGTTAGTTCACGATGAACTAAACTAATGTTCGAGGTTGACTTTTGTTGACTAAGTAGATACACAATCAAACAAAAGGAAGATAAGTTGATAGATTAGATATGGCACAAGGATATGACACATGGTTAATGGTCTAGCGACCAAGTCCACGAATGAATTCTGGGTTAATGGCAGATTAGATTTTCAGGGATAAAACAAGGACGGATGGGATCGACATCCACTACAATTCGATCCGGTGGTTAATCTTACATCGAGGACAGAACTCGACGACAATGAGGCGGTGATGACAGGATTACGAGGCTGAACTTAACGCGATGGGCTAGATCACAATAAGGCGATAGAAAAGATAAGGACATCACATTAGGGCCTTTACTTGCATGCACACATGTGATGAGAGCAAAGCGTTAACGGCGGGTCGTTAACGACGAAACGTTAACAGCGGAACGTTAATGATGGAACATTAACGGCGGAACGTTAACGGCGGAACGTTAATGATGGAACGTTAACGGCGAAGGCGAAGCGATGACGGGACGCTCATGAAATAACAAGGTGGCGACCGTCGGTGCAACGACATAGCAGCGATAGAATGCTACCAAGGATGGCTAACCGAGACGCGAATGGATAACAAAGGGTTAGGTTGAAAAGACGACGGTTATAAACCGGAACAAGGCTCTGACGGCAAACGGGGATCAAATGAACATCACCGATGGCCAAAATAGGGAATAATGATCTATTGGACACAATAGCATGGCCATGACAAACCAAAATGGTTGGCGGCACAAGGCATTACGCCACAAGCGGTGACAAAAGGCGCGTAATGAATAAAAATAATTTTGGTAGATGCAATAGCAAAGGAAATGTCCATCAGCAGAGAACACGCACGAGATCGAACTCAACGATATTGCGGATTTGGCGGCGACCCACCGGATTGATCACAAACTGCCGATGAATGGCTCCGGAGCTAATAGATCGAACGGTCATAACTATTAAAATAATAGATGAAATCTAACCAAATTTTACAGAGATCTATCTCGGAATATTTGGCACAATATGACGTGAACGGATCTGAGTTTTACCTTTTGGATCAACGGGAACGCCGAACAAGTTTTCTTCATTGTGCCGCAACACAACTCGATCGGGAAAAAGAATTTTGCATAAACTCACGAGGTCCAAACCATGGGATAGGGTGAGCACCATGTAGGAGACATCACCAGGAGTCTACCATAAAAATTTCATGGCCAAACTCACAAAATTTGATCTTTGGGCAACCGTAACTTTTGATTCTATGAACCAAATTGCACAAAATTTGAAAGGATGAGGGTACTATGAGGCACTTGCGATGACTAATCGGATCATGAAAAATTGCGGCGAGCGCATCAGAACGTGACGCCAAAACAGCCCTCGATTCAATGGCCATGCTTCTTTCACGCAGTTCCTGCTGTTCGCAAGGAAGGGCGACCAAGGGTGGTAGGCGGCGGTGGTGAGGGATGCTCATGGACATAATGACAACAAGGGGATGACACCTGAGCGGCGAAGTAGGCGATGTCCAACGCGACCAAAAATCAGTCCGAATGGCATGGTGGCCAAAAACACAATAAAACGTGGAATTTCTCAAAACTAGCGAGACCTGGCGTGAGAGCAAGATCATACTACGCTATATCTAAAAGGAATTTGATTGGAGATTACCGGTTTGGGAGGAATCGTGATTTAACGAACTCGACTTGACGATGAACGAACGCAAATTCCCGAAGTAATTCTTGACGAAACCTGGATGTTCTTGAGGGGTTATGATCTATACACTAATTTGCACAAGATGACGCGAACGGAAGTCGATTTGCCTTACCGGATCAAAAGATGGCACGGTGATGCCAACGGAGGACGTCCGGCGATCGTTTCTTCGATTTTTGGAACATCAAATGTTTTGGAAATGGAGGGAAAGTGTGATCACCGTGTTGGGGAGACTGAAACGCACATTTTGGGTGGTCACACGCGTTGAGGGGATGAGAAACGAAGGAGTTATGGCTCAAACAAGAAACGGCAAAGAAGTGAGTGCAGCATCCGATTTACTTGATTTTAGAGGGGGAAACTGTAGAAGAATTGAAGCCCTTAACTAGACCGACGATTTGCAACTGACCTCACTCGATTTAAAGATTGACTTGCAAAAGGGGCCGGACATGAACAGCGCGCACTGGCTGGAGGTTGAAGATGAATAGCAAAGGCCACGTGTCGCTTTCTCATTGGTTGGAAGAAATGGAGAGACAAAAGTGCGAGGAATAAAATAGCAAAAATGCTCTAAAAATCTTGGAAAAATTCCTAAAAAGACTAGAGATTATTTGAAACCCAATAAAATTAGTTTCACTGAATTTTAAGGAGTTTTGGAATTTAGAAAATTCCGGGATGTATATACTGGATTTAATGAAAGACTGCGAGAGATAAAATACCAGAGAGATTTTATAAATCTTGAAAAAAATTCCAAAATCATTTTGGAATATTTGAAACCTAATTATATGAATTTTGATATTTTTGGAGTATTTTGGAACTCGGGTGAAATTTCGAATAAGGACCAAATTGAAATTCGAATTTACGACTAAGACAAAGGATTGAACTTTAATTTCAAAGGATATGGATGCCAAAGTTATTTGGAACACCGATGAGAATCCAAATTTTGAATTTTAAATGGAATTTCAAAGGAAAGGTTTGAATTGGGATTTGGATATAGAATTGCCCAAACAATTAATAATTCAAATTAAAATCCAATAAAATCCAATTAACATCCAAATATTTAAATTAATAATTTTAATTAATTTTAGCAAATCTCAAATTTGTAAAATTACTCCTGCGATACAAAGAACACTATAAAAACTAAATTTTAAATTACTTGATGCTCAGGTATAAGCACATTAAATTGTTTTAGATTTAGAAAATTCTAAATTAAGCTTTTTAATTAAATAAGATTGATGTAAAATTTTAGAAAGCTAATTTAATATAAATTCTTGAAAATCCAAATTTTGGGATGTTACAAATATGTGGTTATCAAGGTTCACATTTCTATAATTATCAAGAAGTTTCATGTGACAACAATCTACCAATACCAAAAAATAGCAGATTTACATAAAATAAGCACATGCATGAAACAATTTGATGAATAAAAGGAATATAAAATACTGGGATCAATATGATCAAAGGATGCTTGCCTTGCTTAATCATTGCTTACGGTGAAGACGGTCGAAGTCGCTTACTTCGACGATGACAACGAAACAAAGAACGTTGGGTTCTACACGTCGTTCAACGAAAATAAAGCAAATAACAAGCTTTAATAAGGAAAAAAGGAAATAGATAGAAAATCCAAATAAAGAATCACTGCAGAAAGCAGGAACATTAGGGTTGGATTAGATGATTTGAAGCTCTCGCGTTTAAGTTGATTAAGTATTCAAATCATTAATAGCTTTTAGGATGAGCAAAGCATGGTTCTCTTTTATAGATTATCCATCTTTGTTTTTCAAATTTAAGAAGCTGAAATTATGTATTCTTTAATTTCTAATATCAAATTCAAGATGCAAAAATTATTTAGATTAATAAAAATTAGTTCACTAGCTACGTTAGGGGTGAACATGAAAGAGCAACACTGGAGTTGCAACTCTCTGTTCTTTGAGCAACACTGGAGTTGCAACTCTCTGTTCTTTCTCTGTTTCACATTTTGAGCTCCAAAAACAATAACATTTAAGGTTATTTAACTATTGGCATTAATATGTTAGACTTGATAAAATAAAGGTATTTTTCCAGATTAAGCTAGAACAAACTTTGGTTAACAATGCTAAGGTGTTTTCCTAAATTTTTGGGTTTAGACGAGGCATTATATTCATTGTTGCAAAGGCTAACATGACATTACAATTTACATTATAAGAAATCAGATTAGAAGGGTATGTTGAACGGTTAACACTTAGGGTTATTACACTAACGAAAACTATATGAAGAACAGCTTGTAAATAAAATATTTTCTTAGAATATGGTAGTACATATCCTAATTATCATTTCTACACTATCCCTCATAACATTCTCATTTAGACGAGTTATCCTACCAACTGTCGAATATGCTTAAGTATTTCTATTATTCAGAAAACATAACATTTAGGGTTATGTTTCTAGTTCATTTTATATGTAAAACATAGTATAACAAAATACTTTCTTTAGAATACAGTAGTACACATTTTATAGAGTATTTCTATACTATTTTCATAACTCTTTTCATTTGGACGAGATATTTTATAAGCTACTGAAAATGCTTAAGTGTTTCTAACTTTACACGATAAAGGTTCAACTTCCGATTTAAGTTTGCGACTACATCCTACAAGATAACCTATTCATTTTTCAGGTATAAGCCTGGGATGACTCTAACAGTATTTTAAAGTTAGTTTCGTGATATATAGCTTTTATCCGAGATATCATCTATATAAACGATCATTAGGGCCTAATACGTACTTAGTCTAAACTTGTACAAACATGAAGTATTTTTACACAACTAGCAAGAATATTATTACTCAAGGTTATTGGATTTGGTTTCGTCAAATTTAAAGTTTGATTATGAAAGATGTGATCATTTGAACTATACAAGTATTAGAATTTCAACTATTGGGTTAAATGTTAACTATAGCCTTATTGTAATGATTTTTGTTGAATCGATTAATTTGATTACATTAGATTTTTAGAATTCATTTTCTTTTCATTACTTTGCTTTTCATTAATTATGTACACATTCTTTTCTACATATACAAGGCTTATGTCTTGATGCAAATTACACTTGTATATATATATATATATATATGATATTTCATTAAAACATTTCAACAATGACAAATTACTCATTCTAATACCAATTCATGTCTTGGTACATCTATTAGAAACTTTCCATGTGCATATATATATATATATATATATATATATATATATATATATATATATATATATATATATATATATATATATATATATATATTTACTGATTATATGCACTTATATATATACATACATCTTTTTCATTTAAATCATTTACAATTTAAAGCAAGTTTAAATCAAATTCATTTCTTAATCATTTCAACATTTTAAGGTAGCCTACTATCATACTAGGGTTTACAAATCAATTTTATTTATTTTAGATTTCTTTTATACAATTTATTAATTTTTGAGCACTTATTCCATTGAGAATAACCTTTAATGGAAAATGATTCAAACAAAGTTGAAATCTAAATATTTTAATATATTTGAGTTCCTGGAGATATAAGGATTCTATTAAAATTGGTTTCATTAAATTCTGAGTTTGTTTACAACATTTTAATATGTGGTATATCTTTAAACCTTTTATTCAAATTTGAATTCCAAATTCATCCAATACTGTTTTTAAAAATATTTTTGCATATCCTGGAACTACTAGATTTTAGATGATTTTATAATTTTGTTTCACTTAATTTGGTTGGAAAATTCAAAAGTTACAAACATTTGAATTATCTCGGGTATTGAATTTCTACAGAAAATGGAAATACGTTTTCGTATCAGAGGAAGCGCCTTTTTACCTGTTTGGCTGAAGAGCTCACGCGGCTGATAGGGCGGGCCCGCCGACCAGTGAGCCGAAGCAGAGAGGCGGCTAGGGCAGCTCGCCAGCGGCGAAGGGGCGGCGGAACCAGCCGGCCGAGGGCTCCTCGAGCACCAGCTCGGCGACGCGCACCCGTTGGTGGGGTTCTTCACTTCCGGGGATGGCCGGAAATGGCTGCCACCGTGGGCCAGGCGGCAGCGGAAATGGTGGCACGACGAAGAAGATGAAGGAGTGAGTCTCGGCTCGAATGGGTAATAGTGTGAGCATCAGTGAGGCCAGGGCATACCATTTTACCGGTTGGTTCACCTGGAGAAGGCGCGAGGAGCTCCACCACCGAGCGACCGGAGTTGGAGAAGGAGGAGGACGGTGCGGCGGTGCTCCAGTTGATGAAACATGAAATTGAAGTTTGATGAGTAATCGGGGATGTCCTAGGGTGCTAAGGATGCAATTAATTTGAAAATGGCTCACCGGATTGCTTAATTTGCTTTCTTCCCAATTCAGTGCCTGGCGAGGACGGTTGAGGAAGAAGAAGCTTCGGGCTTTAAGGTGCGACGCTACACAAGTATCAGTAGCCGGTTTATACGGGTCTTGCTAGCTCTCGCATGCGCGGGGACTTGGTTCAGTGCTGCTTCATTGGCGAGGTGGCACGGGGCTTCACTGGGCAGTATGGCGCAGACGAGAGAGGACGAGGTAAGGTGTGGCAGCAGTGAGTCGAGGACAGTCGTGGCAAGACTGAGCAGGAGCGGCGAGGTGATTAATCGAAGAAGGATCGGGAAGGAGAGAGCGAGCGTGCCAACGACTCAGCCGAAGAAAGAAGGAGAGGGAGGAGGGACTGACATGCGGGGTCGGGGTCCACCGTCAGGGAGAGAGGGCTTCGCCTGGTGCCTGGCCAGCATTCAGAGACACTGCAAGTCGGGGCCCACACGTCATTGGGAGAAAGAAGAGACGATCGGGGAAGGGTTCTTCTGGACAACTCGGATCCCGCATTGATTTGGCTATCAAATAAAATTGAAAAATTGTAAAACTTTTTGAATGATGTCTACTGGTAGTTGGAACCATCTTGTAAAATTTTGAGACTAAAATACTCTGTGGTTAAATTATAAAAATTCTAACACTGTTTACTATCCTGAATTTCCATTTCAATTTTTGATTTATTTAAGGGTGTAAATGGTATTATGTATTTTTAAAATTTTTATATGAGTTATATTTAAGGTATTTATGCTCCCATAAAAAATTCAAATTAGAATATTGTATATTTATTTTATATAAATTCTGATATGCTGATTTTCAGATTTTCAATGCCTCTGTTTTTGAATTTTTAAAAGACATTAACGACATGATAAATTCCTGAAACTTTTACCAAGTATATTTTACTCTGAGGGTGTTATGGTAATTTTTTTTGGCTCCAGATAATTTTCTAATATTTTCTAGTAACTTTGACTTCTACTGTTTTTAGTCAAAAGTGTGGTCATTCAATCCATTTATTCATATTCTTATGCATAAAAATCTTATTTGGCAGCTGGACTCCACCTGCATGCCTAAGGTTCCATGGTAAACTTTCTCATTTTTTACATTTACCTTTTTACCATTATCCATTCACTAATTCTATTTGTTGGATTTTCATACAAAGCATAAATCCAAGAAAATTCAAATAGGATCCAATAATGCCAAGAAACTCAGAAATAATTATTTTCAAATTGAAAATATTTAATGCTATCGCTCAAAAATATTAACTGGATAATTATGTTTGATATGATACATTTTGCTGAGTTTTGAACTCACGCTTGTTTGTGTTGTTTTATTTTAGGTACCTTCAAGAGCGGCATATGGGAAGGGACTTTAGTACTACTTCCACACTTGATATAATTTGAATTAGTCACCACAAGTTAAGGTAATGTAATAGTTTTATTTGCTAGTGTGTTGTGGCGATTAATTCGATGTTATGTCTATTTATCCTTTGCGTGTAGTCTATGATGGCTTTGTGGTTATGTTTATTGAGTTCATGTCTTGTAATTTTTAGTTGTGAGGTTATGGATCATGAATAGAGTATTGGTTTGTTTGTTGTTGTTGGTGGCGTTGCTTAGATTTACTCGTCCTTATTATTCATACTCGAATATTTATCTTTTGCCTACTGAGTGGATGTCCGAGTTTTAGGGGAGGTGTTGTCGATTCTTTTTGTTAAATTCGGCAACCTGCTAGTATGTAAGTTGCTTTGCATTGTTTTTCTTTTAGTGTCTAGTGTTGGGTGTTGTTAAGAGTGTGACATCCAGGGCACATGGGGTGCCAGGGTGTTACAGTTGGTATCAGAGCGGGCATTAGGTCCGTGGTGCTTGAACTTAGTGATATACCATTGGGTCAACTAAAACTTTGATTTGGTATAATCTAGAAACATGGCCTAGGTGCATATATTCTTTAAAATCTTGTCTTAGGTAAATAATTTTAAAACTTGACGTAGGTTGACTAAGTAACTAAAATTTTGACAAACTGATGCACAGTAGAAAGGGTATGGGTATCATTGCATTATGCTTAAGGGTTGTATTTGAGTTTTAATGTTGAATGCTAAATTTGTTGACGCGTATTGCTTTGTTTATGAAATAGTTGTTTAATCATTATATTTATGTGATTTAGTTAAGCCGAAAGGTTACCAGCCTTGTTCTTTTGGCTATGTTAAGGGTCTTGGTTGTAGTTGTGGCCGGTTAGAGTTACCACTTGAGGTCTAGGAACCTCTTGTAGGTGAGAGTCGTCATTGGTTGCGGCATAGTTTAGAGTGTGGGTAGAGAAGGTTGGTTTCTTTTGTTCGTCTTCGATGATTGGAGACCAAGGAAAAGTTTTTGGTAATGAGTCTTGACTGGTTATTCCTTCGACGGTTTTTGGTAATGGGCTTTGTTGGGTATCGTGGGTTGCCTTGTGAAGAAGATTATTGTGTTGTGCATGTGGTTGTTGTTCTCTTCATTTAAAAGAAGTTATTGAAGTTTTGATATAAAACTTAAGTCGTGTGGATTTTGGTGTCAAGACTTTATCAGAAAAGAATTGGTTGATCATTTGGTTTCCCCCCTTTGCATCCATCTTCCTTTGTGGAAGTTGTAAAATTGAGAGTTGGTTGAGTTGTTCCATGTCAAGTTTGAAAATTTGAGAGTCGAGTTCTCTTGTGATTTATGGTTGGGTTTTCTAGAAAGAAAATATTTATTGGTGTTGTTTATGCTTAAGAATTGTTGTCTTCCTTAAAGGTTGGGGTCACACCAATTATTCCAAGGATAGGTGACCCACGAGGATGTTTAAAACTTTAAGTCTGTGATGCATAGTTAGAAAATTGAGTCGATGTAAGCTACCAATGTGGTTAAAATGAATTTGCTGGTTGTTTAAAGACAACCTAATTTATTGTGTTGGTAGAGGAGAATTAATCGAGATGGTAGGTGATTCTACAGTAAAAGTTGGTGAGAGTTTATTGCAATTCATTGTGAGCCATGGAATTAATTGGAAGTATGGGATTGTGTTCCTGTAAGGCTAGTATTGATTATGATGGAAAAGGTCTAGAATGATCCTCTTGATGACTTACTATAGCTAGGTGTTGGTGTAAAGCAATGGAGCGTGATGGTGTAAAGTCATGAGGGTGTTGGCCTATATTGATTATGGATCATTTATTGTTATGTGTCAATAAGATGACTTAATAAAGGTGTAATCAAAGAATAAGGACATATGGAAAGTGTGAATTGGTGCTTGGATTAGTCCTTGGCAAAGGTTTGACTTGGAGCCTTACTGGTGAAATATGTCTAGTGGAGGGGGATAGTTAATTGTTGGAGTTAGTTATTGATTGAATGCACTAGGGATACTAAAATGATGGTTCGTCCAAGTTAGTAGACCAAAAGAAATTGTTGACGTGCGTCTTATGTTGAATTAACTGTTAAGTTAATTGGTTGAAGAAGTGATGACGTGGTTCTCCTTGTTGATTGTCATGATATAGACTTGGTTAGGGCGTGATGATACTATGACCAGTGTTGGTTATATGCATAGGAGAAGGTAATTAAAGGAAGATAGGGTTTTGTAAAGTATGTTCAAACCTGTTGGGCTTTTCAGATACCTTTGATGAATATGAAACCTTTAATGGCAAGAGTATTGGAATACCAAAAATGGTGGGATTTGAGTTGAATCATGCCAATCCTTTGTCTTGGCTAAGTTATTTAGCTTAAGCTGTGAAGGTGAGGTTTACACTTAAGAATGTATATTGGATCACGCCCCTTAGCATACAAAACAGATTAACTTTGGAAATACTATTTGAAGGGAACACCTATGGACATGGAGGATTGTGTTGGAAGCTCTTGAGCTAAAAATCCTATTTGTAACTCTATTTTGACTAGAGTTGAAGTAATTGAAAATGGGTGTGGTATTTGTGAATGTTTCTAAAGTGTCTGTCTTATGAATGTTTCATAAGTGATTTTTGATGGTGAAGTGGGTTCTGTTGGGAATAAGTTCCCTTTCGCTTGAGAGAAAATGAGGGTGGTTGTGTGCACAGATGTTGACTTAAGAGTTGATTTCCTCTTCCCAAAATGTTGATTTTGCTTAATTGTGAGAGGATTTGCTTTGGTGAAAGCGAGCTGTTTTATTTTGGTTTTATGGGGGGCTTTTGTCAAAGATTTGTGTGGGGTTCCTCTTTTAATTTGGGTTCTTTCCTCGATACGAATTTTATCGCATCGATATGAAAAAGATAAAAGTGGTTCATGTGATGTAGGAGAATTGAGTTTTGCTTTGCTATTTGGCTTGGGAAAAGCAAATGAGTTATCATTGGATTTTGTTGAGCTTCTCACCAAGGTGAAGTTTAGCGCGTTGGGTTCAAGGTGATGTATGTGGTTCATTTGGTTCAAGAGAATGGTATTTCTCCTGTTCTAGCCTGAGTAAAGAATATGAATGTTCATGGTATATTGTTGAGTACGCTAAAGGATTATACTCTTGGGCGTGATTTTGAGTGAAGTATGAGAGGGCGAGACCCTCTTAGGAAGAGAACTGTTTGTGGTTTGGTAATGATCTGTGATCCTGGCTTGTGCTAAGTGTTGACCATTAGTGGTTCAAGGATGGATCATGATGGAGGTTTTTTATGTCTTGGTCCAAATTTTTATTGGGAGTATCGTTGGGTTGTGGTGAAGGTGATAGCAATGGATGTAAAGTATTCTATATCGTGGTTTACGGTTGGAAAGGAAATGGTGCCAAAGTGGGATATTTCCTTCGACAGAATTGGTTTGTTTTGGTCCTTTTGTTAGAAAGCTCAATTATTTAGGAGAGATGAGAATCTGTGTTATAGGCTCTTTGGGGTTCAAGTTTAGAACCAGATTGGTTAAACGGATGGTATGGGTGATGGGTGGAGATATGTCTTAGAGATGTATTAGAATAAAGAGCCTTATATCTTCCTATTGTCATGAGTAAGTTGAATCGTGGTAGAGAGGTCAGGAGAGAAGATTAAAGTTTTGTGATTGAAGCTGAAGCGGGAGTTGGAAGTTGAGTTTAGAGGTTAATACCCTATTCTTTTGTATAGAATCATTGGTAAAAAGAAATAGTGTGCTTTAGTGCCAAAAGTAAAGTATGGTTTGAGTTACGTCGGGCTGTTGCGATGGTGGCATGTTATGGGACCTGGCCGAATGATTGATTATGACTGAGTTATTGGTTGATCATGGATTATGATTGGGAATGCATTAAGTCTGCGTGTTGAGGTCTCACTTGTGTGAAGAGTATCGTGAGTTGTTTAGGTGAAGTTTGTAAAGATGTCTAAGTCCCTTGTGGACTTTGTTTCGTTTAGTTGGCGTGCTGGGAATTCGGGGTCGAATTACTGTAAGTGGGGGAGAATGTAATATTATAGATCGAAGTTTTTACCGGATAGTTGGTGGATCACTGTTTCTTTTCCCCACCTACCACTTTTTTTCTCTCCGCCCCTTTTCCCTCCTTTCTTTTCTTCCGTAACCGGACAACATTTCTTCTCTTCTTTTCTCATGGCTTCCTCCTCTTGGTCAGTGCCCTAGCTCCTCCCCTAGCTCCCTCCTGGTCCTCCTCTCCTTCCGTTCTCCCCTCCCCCTCCCTCTCCACTGGCGGTGCCCTCCTCTCCTCCATTTTTGGCCAGCCAGCAAGCAGCAGCAAGTAGCACAGCAGCAGTTTCCCCCTTCCTTTCTTCCTTTTGTGGTGAGTGGATTCAACTTTTTTTTGGTTCTTGCTGTGCTAATGGAGGTCCTAGAAGGTGGGGATGGTTCTAGGGTTCTTGGATTTGGTGGTTTTGGAGGAAAATGGTTGTAGGGTTGGAGGGAACACTGTTCAGTTTTCGAGCTGTGCATAGACTAGTTTTACGACTGTGATTTGGGCAAGATAGAATCATTTCCTGAGTAGTTGGCTATATAGGAAGTTGTAGATCGTGTTCTTAAGTTTCTCTAGAGTACAAGAACACAAAATTCCATTCAGCCAATTAAAAGTTATGACCTCTTTAGTACAGACTGCTCTGATTTAGTTTGTGTTGGTAGCTGAGATTTTGAGCTGCTGTTTAGAGCTATTTGCAAGTTGAATTAGAATTTTTGGTTGCCTGGAGAAAGTTAGGAAATTTTCTTGAGATAAATAAAATGTCCTTGTTTGCTTGATTTGGGTTCAGGAATCAAAATTTATGCTATTTGAAGTTGCTACCCTGAAACTGCAATCTGCTGAAAAATTCAGAGTCTGAACTGAAACTAAAAGTACAAGTTGAGAACTTTAGGCTCCGTTTCTGAATGAATGGCTATGGGATAATTGTAGTTTATCCACTTGTAGTCATTTATAGCCCAAGAACTCAATTTTTAGCTTAGCCAATTGAAAGTTATGTTCATTTTAACATGAACTGTCCTGAGTTAGGATTAAAGTGTGTAGTCTCTGTTCATCTCTGAATTGTGAAATTTTGGTGGATCTCCTGAATGAAGGGCTATAGGCTAATGGTAGATTATCCTCTTGTGGTCATTTTGAGTACAAGAACTCAAATTTTGGCTTAGCCATTTGGAAGAAATGCCCTTTTTAATACCTGCTGCCCAAAATTCCAATTGTTGGAATTGGGGTTGTGTTGAGTTTGGGTTTAGAAACGTTATGTGGTGTACTAATCTATATAGTCTTTAACTGCATGTGTGTAAATGTAATTTTTCCAGGTGGAGTAGCTTCGGGAGTGGCTTCAACTCCCGCCACCCCACTCCTCGTGATTAGAGGCAAGCGTATCACTAGTATGATGCTAGGATATTGTTTTCTTGCTAAGCATTATGAGTATGTTTATGTGAAAGATTTTGAAATGGTTAAGGTGAATGCATGTTGCAATATATGGGTAAAAGAGAAATGTTAAACGACTATGAATTTAAATGTTATGTTAATGCTATTGGTTGACTTGATGATGATGGTTATATCTATGTTCATGGTGATGGAGATGTGAATGTTGAAATAGAATGCATTTGCCTTTCATTCATTCATTTCATTGCATTTGTGCATTCATAAGAGAAGAGGCCACCCATACTGATGTGGGTCTCTGTGCTCACACGTAGTGAGCACGAAAGTCCTTCCTCATAGTCCCATTCACCGAGGTGAATGCCGAGGTGAATGGGAGCGAGACAGTAAGAGTAGGCCCCTCCACGGGATGGAAGGGAATGAGAGGGTGCACACCGATGGGTGTGCACTCGGCAATACCAGTATGTGCTATGAAAGGTGCATTTGTGAGAATGCGTGTTGCATTGCATCTTTAATGATGATTCCTTGTGTTAAATGGTAATGTGTAGAGTTGGGATAGAGTCGTGGACTCATCCGAGGAGATTTAAATGAGGCTTGTATGAATCGAGGACTCATCCAAAGAGTTTAATGAGGTATTTATGTTAAATGAGTAATGAAGTGAAGGTGGTAACCAACGGTAATATCGTGGTTTATGGACTTGTTGATTGGTATGAGAAATGTGTTTATGATATCGTTTGAAAATATTAATTGGATAATTATGTTTGATATGATACACTTTGCTGAGTTTTGAACTCACGCTTGTTTGTATTGTTTTATTTTAGGTACCTTCAAGAGCGGCATTTTTGGGGAGAAGGGCTAGCACCACTTCACTCACGTTGATCATCATGTAGTTAGATTAGTTGCTATACCACTTTTAAAAATGCTGCTATGTTAAAGAACTTGTTCTTTTGGATGGTTAGCTTGTAAGTGGCTTGATGGCATGATGGCTTAAATTCTTGTATCTTTGGTTTTGGGTTGGGTATACTCTTAATTCCTCTTTTGCTTCATGGTGGTCCTTTGGGTAGGCTTACTCATCCATGATATATATGTTGCTTAGTTGGATATCCTGTTGGGCAATGTGTATGTTTTATATATTGAAATTTGTGTTTTGTCTGCTGAGTGGATGTTCGAGTTTTCGGGGAGGTGCTGCCGAAATTTTTTTTTGTTGATTCGGCAACCTGCTAGTATATTAGTTGCTTTGCAATGTTGTTCTTTTCATGTCGGATGTTGGGTGCTGTTAAGGGTGTGACATCCAGGGCATTTGGGGTGCCGGGGTGTTACATGCTGTCAGTTATTGTGTGCAAAAAATACGCTTTTAGTTTGTGCCCTTTTTTTTATCTTTTGTGTATTCCTTGCTTGTGCCATCTCTTTTCGTAGACATGGCAGTAGCAAGCAGAGCATTCAAAGCACGGCATGGCATAACCATGAAATCTGAATGTTCTTTTCAACAATTCGTGCTAACAAAATTATGTATTCCATGCTTGAATGTGCACACGAAAATAAGCACGCATCATGACCACTTGAGGACATGCATTGAACCAACCTTCCTACACATTGCCACAACCTTCCTGCATGCTCTGTTTGATTTCCTTACAGTATTAAGTATTAGGACCATCGGCTCAAGCACTTGATACATGTACGCAATGCCAGGAATCATACACAAAGACTTGCTTGAAGCGTCAATTTTCATGCACACATTACTTGCCTATTTACATGATTACTTGATTTGGGATTACACGCATACGCACTATCACAAGCTAGGGACTAGGAGTGCATAAGCATCAAACATGAGCGCGCGCTAGGAAGAATCCTGGGGAGAGATTCTAATTTTGCTGTATAGATATGTTAAATTTTTCCAGTAGCATATCATTCCCATTCCTATTTCGCAATCAGATCTAGAATTGAATGCAATCATATAAAAACTGTATAATCTAGTAGTTGAAATGTATATACACAAGGCTCTAGGATAGAAATAAATCGTTTCTGGCATTGAACACAGCCATAACAGAATAGTTAATAGGGTTAAGATTTACTAGGTAGGTTGACGCGCTACGCCACATCGGATGGAAATATACAGTGAAAAGTGTGGCAAGAAATATTAGCCTATGTAGTTCTTTGTACATAAGACAAATATAGAATCTGTGTATAAGGCAGCATCATAGCATGCATACACAGGGAATAGTTGTTGTTTGTTATCAATATACATGTATTTCTATAAAGAGTTTTTTAAATAAGCACGTAGCTCTGCCTAAAAAAATAATGTACAGATAGTTCCTTGGGCCTTTATGCTGTAGATATACATGGACTATGTGCACAACAATTTGATGTAACAGCCAGATGAAGAATATATAGATAATAGGAAATGCCAAGAGAAAAGGGGGTGGGGCATGGTGGTCAGATAAGGAATACCTCGTTCTCTTTAGGATTGTCAGTACCATCAGAATTTAACCCACCATCAAAATTCAACCCCTTTGCAGTAGACATTGAACCTTCATTTCCTCCTATTTCCAAAGCTCCAGAATTCAGCTCCTTGGTAATTTGCTCCACTCAAGTCTGCTCATGCATTAATCTGATTTAATGACACCTGGCAATTGAAGCTTTCAACATGAGAGAATCACGAAGAAAATATCCATTTCTTCCTGGCCAGAGGGAAGGGAATGACTGCTAATAATATTTAGGCCTAGCTTGGACAGAATGTGGAATGATAGGCAACTCAATAGGGTGTTGTCATTCCTTTCTACCCAAAAGGAATAGCACAAGGCATCAGATTGGTTCTAGAGTCACTAAAGCACTTAAATAAATGTATGCATCATTGCCTAATGTGAAACGTACACACAGATCACAGGCTAAGAGACGCGTATATTTCAAAAATATATGATCACAAGTTATAGATCCTTATGACTGAATTGATTCGAAATTACTTTTGAATGTCTTAGGCTATTCTTGAAGAATAACTTAACTCAGGGTTCTAGGATTAATGATTAAATGGAGCAATTATGGACATGTGAGCTACCTGAGTTTGTTAAAGATACACTCCAATGTAGTAGCATCACTTTTGTCTGTCTAACATATAAGAGTAAAAATGTGTTCCAATTGTTACGTTGCAATGTCCCAGGAGTTGTAGCGATGAGAACATTAATCGACAACACGGCATAGCATACATGTTCCATCTTCTTGATCCAAAGTGTTTTCTGCCTTAAGTCCTACACGCATTTTCTATCCATCTCCAGTGCATTCCAAAGAGACTGAAGTGGTATTCCCGCATACATTTACAGTAACATTATAACTGATGTAAAAACCAAACATATTTTTTATTAGAAGGCAGTGCCGGCAATCATATAAACGTATGTCTGGCACGAACCAGTCTGGAAAGCAGTCTGGTTCTCACTTCCTTTCATATACTCAAGAGAGCATTTCTTGTACAACTCCTTAAGAGGTGTCAAATTGGAGCATGGCATGATACAGTTGCTGTGCAACCAGTAATAGAACAGAAACAACATTAGGATTTTAGTGATTTCAGAGGGGGGAATCATCAAAGATATCAGCACATGAACTATGACTCTGTGTGAATCACTGACCACAGTCGTCTCTGCAAGCGCCATCAGATACTGCATCTTGGATGCTGCTACTGCTTTGGAGTGTTTCTGAGGTGTGAGTTCAGACTCAAGTCTGTACATTGACAAAGGAGCATAGAAAGAACACACATACTACATGACGTATGATGGAGCCATGTATTCTCTAAGAACAATAAATTAAAGTGGCGGCAATGAGAACTTTACCCGGAGAAATGCTGATCCAAATTGTGCCATTTGGGATCTCTGCACAGGTTTCCGAACTAAGTGTTACGTGCGATCCGCACACACAACGAGGATGAGATAGGGCCCTTAACGTGGGTAAACGAGCTGTTGTCGAAGCTTAGCGCCTTGGCTGCACGGAACCACTGCCAGTTATCGATGGCGGCGCGATCGCTAGAGACTTGGTTTACTCATTGCTTGGATGATAATACATACAAGTGTTGTCCCTTTTATAGGAGGGCTAGACTTGACCCTAAGGAACCTATTCTTGTGTTAAGGAAACTAATCCCTATTACATGGAAATAATTTAAAAGGAAACAAACCTAAATAATAAGAAACTAATTATTCTAATCTAATTAATGACATGCCATGCATACACGCCCCGTCAAGTTATGGCTCGCTCGACCCATAACATTATCCCCTTGAATCAACCTTGTCCTCAAGGTTGAAGTTTGGAAGATTCGCACGAGATGAAGCGTTGGGCCTTGATTACGGGCGCGGAGGTTGGAGATGCGATCTTCGATGGTCACCGTGGTAGGAGGATCGTCGGCTCGATACCAAATTGTTACGTGCACGATCCGCACATAGCAACGGGATGAGATAGGGCCCTTAACGTGGGCGAAAGCGAGCTGTTGTTGACTAAGCGCCTTTGGCATCACGGAACCACCGGCCGATTATCGATGGCGGCTACCGATCCGCTAGAGACTTGGTTTACTCATTGCTTGGATCATAATGCATACTGGCGTTGTCCCTTTTATAGGGAGGCTAGACTTGACCCTAAGGAACCTATTCTTGTATTACGGAAACTAATCCCTATTACATGGAAATAATTTAAAAGGAAACAAACCCAAATAATAAGGAAACTAATTATTCTAATCCTAATTAATGACATGCTGCCATGCACCACGTCTGGCGTTATGGCTCGCTTCGACCCATAACATTATCCCCTTGCGAATCAACCTTGTCCTCAAGGTTGAAGTTTGGAAAGATTCTTGCAGATGAAGCGTTGGGCCTTGATGGCGAGGCGCGAGAGGTTGGAGATCACGATCTTGATGGTCACCGTGGTAGGAGGATCGTCGGCTCGATACCAAATTATTACGTGCACGATCCGCAACACAACGAGGATGAGATAGGGCCCTTAACGTGGCGAAACAGTGTTGTCGAAAGCTAAGCGCCTTGGTGTCTGGAGCCACCGGCCGATTATCGATGGCGGCGCTGATCTACTAGAGACTTGGTTTACTCCTTGCTTGGATGATAATACATACTGATGTTGTCCCTTTTATATGGAGGCTAGACTTGACCTCTAAGGAACCTATTCTTGTGTTAAGAAACTAATCCCTATTACATGGAAATAATTTAAAAGGAAACAAACCCAAATAATAAGGAAACTCATTATTCTAATCCTAATTAATGACATGCTGCCATGCACCACGTCCTGGCAGTTATGGCTCGCTCGACCCATAACACTAAGCAACATTGGCAGTAAAATATTTAAACTCCTCTCTGCATAATTAAGCGAAATGCATATTAGTAAATCTCGAAAACATTGCTAAAATAATCTAAAAAAAAGAAAAGCACTGCTAAATTGCAGCAAATGCCACCGCTCACCTAATGTCTAATCCAACACGAACAAGCAACTGGTTGTAATCATCTGAAATCAGACATTGGATGCCTTGGGTCTGAAGCACCACAGCTTCCAGGTGCCTTATGCTTTGTTCAAATTGGAGCCTTTGGCAATTGTGTTGGCAATCTCAAAGGCCAGGATATCTATAGTCCTACTTTCTTTGTCAGCAATACAGAACATAATGTTGAAAATTGTGGTTTTTGATGTTAACGCTCCAGTGTGTACTGTGTTGGAATTCTCTACTGACTTGCCCACTTTGCTTTGCAGGTTTCGCTGAAAAATGTGTCCATTTCTGATGCCTACAAGGTCAAAGAGACGTAACATAGGAGGAAGTTCTTCTAATAGGATAATTTGCTCGACATATAGTACATGATTAATCATATAAGCATTTTACAAATTCTTTTTTTCAAAAAATATATGACTTTTATAAAAATCTGTGAAAAACTGGGCGAACTGTGAATATGTTTTGACCAGAAAAAAAAAACATCAATTTCAATCAGACAGGGAAGGAATTGCACACATAATTAGACTGTAATTACTTCCCATAAAAACTAGACCCAAAGCAATGCAACGTTTTTCTTTTTGGAATTTTCATAACTAATTTCCATATGCTTGCGATAGAATGGATGAATTTCCAATTCCATGCCATGTCCACTGCTGTGTAGAAATGATGAATTCCTAACCTCCTCACCACACAAACAAATACAAAAACAGTCACTCTCACTCATACTATCAAATTCCCTTATGAACGATGATGTCCCAACAAATTCTTTTCCCTGAAACACCACACTTGTGAACTTGTAAGGCAGTTCTTGTACCAATGGATCAAACAAGAACTCTATCGAAGCAAGACACGAAGCAAGCATCAAGAACACTAATATCTAGCACTTGCCTTTGCTTTCCCCTTGTCAGGCAATGCCGGCTCCTTGGAGATCGGCTGTGGTACTTCACCATCCTTATCGAGGTCGTCTGTCATCTCCAATGCCGTCTTCCTGCTGCGCCTCTTCCCAGCAGATTGCAACTTCGGCTGCTGCTGCTGCTGCAGTTTCACCTCATGGGAAGCAAAGGTTCCCTCATTAGAAGATGATGAGGACACTAACACGAGTCCTCCCAAACAGCCAAGTCCACCCATCTTCTCAATCTGATCAGAAAGAACTCAAAACTATATGATTTGGGTGGCAAGTTGGGATCTTTGGAGAAGATCCAATTCGCATGTAAACCATGAAAGATTGGTCACGGAGCCCATGTAAAATGACCATGCAAAAAGCTCTGATTACAATAGCCATAGAAATCAAGAATGAAATTCTCTCTTCACAAAAGAACATTGTAACCCCTCCATTTCCGCGTGCTGCACAAGAACAAAAGGAAATCTAAGATATCAGTAAGCAACAAAAGAAGGAATCGGAAGCTATAAACTAATGAACTGTTATGATTGAGCATCTGTTTGCCCCGAAACCGTGAATCAGAACCAATCATGCACACGCCAAATTGTAACAATTAGCATTCAGGAACAGCTTGCTAAACCTACTCCTCCCTTCAGGTCAATCAATTCCTTTCAAGACTTCTCGGAAGTTATCGTGACACATAGCTGAAGCTAACATCTGTTGCAAATAATACTTGAATAAATACCGAAGCACAGAATACTAAAGGTTCTGTTAATGGGTCAAGAAACACTACCTTTGTCGGGACCCGAATTCGCAATCCGGAAACTCTCTGTGTTTTCAGCACTAGTCCCAGTGATCGTCGCTATTGCCCACAGTTAACAAAGATGAATATCACAATCATACACAACGGAGTAATAAATAAAGAATTCATCTTTTAATATAACATGTTAAACAACCTTAAGGTTAACTTACAATTGTGAAGCCTAGATGGCTTCAACTCGAGTAAAGCTAACAGCGGTAATGAACGAAGAAGCGCCGATGAATCCCATCAAAATACCACGGGCATTTGACAAGGTTCAACTCCTAGATATTCGACTTCTTGCGTAACTTCTTCTTCTTGAAGGCAAAGACTTCTCCTCAGCTGGTGATGTTTTGTTAAAGCAAAGGTGAGTACACAACCGCACTCAATAAGTCATGCACGAATGCGGTTCTATTACTACATGTATGGCTTATTCCAAAGGTTAATTTGAATGGTTCTTTTGCAATAAAGCAAGCATTCACAAATAATCATAATAGATAAGCGATAAAACAAATAATATCCATAATAAATTTCGTAATCATTCTCAAGTAAAACATTTCTCATCCTTAACCAATTTCTATATCACATTGTCCACATTCCCAACCTCATTTTTTTCAAAATCTAACCCTTGATCAATAATCTGACATTGTCCGATCTGCGGACTCGGCTATTCGAATAGTTTTTACACTCGCAGAGGTTGTACACTTTACCCACAAGATACAATCAACTCATCACGTTAGCCGTGAATCGCCATACCGGAGTATGCGAATGAGCGATCATAACAAAGTCTTTCGAAACTTCTATCTCAACCTAGGAACCTCTCGGGTTGCCTTCACTATCACTTCCTCACATCGGCCAAGTATAGGACCGAGCGAACCGTTGGATAGGGTACCAAGCCGCAAAGACAGTACCTCCCCATGATCACCCCTCGGGTGGCGCCACCGAGGTATTAAAGGTGAGATATTAGAATCCTACTAAACTAGGTCTGTCCCATACCAGACATGTGGTTGTACGAGTGACTCAGTTCAAAGGCTTGCAAGGTTAAGTCCTTAAGATGACCAAGGCAAGACCACCCTGAATAATTCACCAACAATACCATCACATAATTTACCAACAATACCATCACATAATTCACCAACAACACCGCCAAATACCAGAGTGACATATCCAATGCCACGCTTGCCACTTGCCTCGGTCTAAAATATTTTACCACCCGAGTTGATTATTGCGCAACACAATGCCAACAACAACTCAACATCCATGTAGAACCACTCTGGTTCCACATATCAACATCATCGTGTGGCAACACGTCACACCATTACAAACACATTTCATAATCCATTAATCAAGATTATCCTTTTATTTTCAAAAGGCATGAGTTATGGCATGGCTAAGCAATTATACCGACCTAACCAACCCATGTTGGCAAGTAATAACAACCAACTAATAATCAACCATCTTAGAGTGACAAATGAATTATGGCATACAAATAATCATGGTAAGGTGATATTTAGCAATTGGGTTGAATAACTAATTCTCAAATTAATTTAAATCATTTTAATCTTGAACTAGCATGCAATAATTTAAATCAAAGTAAATTTGTAAAACTGGGAGCAATATGATCAAAGCACAACTTACCTGGCACTTGCTATAAATTGCTCTTTACTCTTTTTAACTGATCTTCGGCTTTCTCAACCTTTGGCTCTTCAATCGAATGCTTCGACTTCCTCGTCCTTCAGCTACTTCGGGTAACTTCTGTACAACACGTCTAATCGACAAAGAAGCACAAATACAACAAATCTCAAAAGGCAATTCAAATAAACTCCAAATTAAGATTAGATTGATGCTTGATCGAAAGGATTGAATTTAGGAACTTGAATAGATTTGATTAAAGATCGGATGAAAGAGAACGAGCTTTGAAGATTTATCGAGAAGGTTCGACGATAATTAGGGAAGAACAAAGTATATTCGGGAATATTCTTGAGATTAATTAACTTTCGATTGAGCAGATATTGACATATGGACAATGGTGTATCAACCAGGTCCATGAATGATTTCCCAATCAATAGCAGATTAGATTTTCAAAGATAAGACAAGGACAAGTGGGATCAACATCCACAGCGATTCGATATAGGGTTCAGTTATACATCGATGAAAAGGCTAGATGATGACAAGACGGCGATGATAAGAAGACGGAGCTAAACTCAAGGTGATAGGGCTAGATCACATCAAGGTGATAGAAAAGATGATGACATCGCACTAGGGCCTTTACTTGAATGCACACGTGTGATGAGAGCAAAGCGTTAACGACGGGTCGTTAACGACGAAACGTTAACAGCAGAATGTTAACGATGGAACATTAACGGCGAAACGTTAACGGCGAAACGTTAACGATGGAGCACTAACGGTGAAACGTTAACGGCGGAACGTTAACGATGAAGGTGAAGCGATGCCGGGACACTTATGAAATAACAAGGTGGCGACCGTCGGTGCAACGACATAGCAGCGATAGAATGCTACCAAGGATGGCTAACCGAGACACGAATGGATAACAAAGGGCTAGGTTGAAAAGATGACGGTTATAAACCGGAACAAGGCTCTGACGGCAAACGGGGATCAAATGAACTTCACCGATGGGCAAAATAGGGAATAATGATCTACTGGACACAATAGCATGGCCACGACAAACCAAAATGGTTGGCGGCACAAAACGACGCGCGACGGCAACAAAAGGCGGCGGTAACGAATAAAAATAATTTCGGTAGATGCAATAGCAAAGGGGAAATGTCCATCGCGTAGAACACGATGAGACGAACTCAACGATATTGCCGGATTTGGCGGCGACCCACCGGATTGATCACAAACTACTGATGAACGGCTCCCGGGACTAATATATCAAACGATCATAACTATTAAAATAATAGATGAAACCTAAACAAATTTTACAGAGAGCTATCTGGGATCATTTGGCACAATATGACATAAACGGATCTGAGTTTTACCTTCTGGATCAACGGGGAACGCGCAACAAAGTTTTCTACTATCTGCAACGCAGTCTGATCGGGGAAAAGAATTTTCTGCGCAAACTCACGAGGTCCAAACCATGGGATAGGGTGAGCACCATGTAGGGGACATCACCAGGAGTCTACCATAAAAATTTCATGGCCAAACTCACAAAAACGAGGGAGAACAACCTCCGGCAAGATTTGATCTTTAGGCGACCGTAACTTTTGATTCTATGAACCAAATTGCACGAAATTTAAAAGGGAGATAGAGGGTACAATGAGGCACGAGGTAACGCAGTCGGAGCACCAAAAATCATGATGACCGACCAGGAACGCGACGCCAAAACAGACCGACGTTCAGCGGCGTTTTGGAGGATGAGGGATGGATTTCTAGGGTTTGGGTGAGGCCCATGGGTGGCATATGCATGGGAGAGGCCATGGGAGGTCTACACAAGGTTGGGGTGGTGGCTATGTCAAGAAAAACCGGATTTGGAGCAAAAACGGATCAAATCGGCATTTATACGAGCATGTGGCGTGTGTGCACAAAATTGGGGCGACGTTGGCCAATTGAGGGCCAGCCAGTGGTGGGGATGGGGCGGAGAGGTGAGGGGAAGCCCGTGGGCATGACGACCGACGACGGGAGTGGCCGGAGCGACGGCGAGGACGACGTCCGACGCGACCAAAAACGGTCCGAATGGCATGGTGGCCAAAAACACAATAAAACGCGGAATTTCTCAAAACTACGAGAGCACGGCGTAGAGCAAGATTATACTAGGCTATATCTAAAAGGAATTTGATTGGGGATTACCGGTTTGGGAGGAATCGACGACGAACGGAACCCGACTTGACGACGAACAAACGCAAATTCCCGGAGCAATTCTTTACGAAACCTGGATTTTCTTGAGGGGTTATGATCTACACACTAATGCACATAAGATGACGCGAACGGAAGTCAATTTGCCTTACCAGATCAAAAGATGACACGATGATGCCAACGGAGGACGTCCAGCGACGGTTTTTTCAATTTTTGGAAGGGAAAATGTTCTGGAAATGAAGGGCAAAGGTGAGCACGGGATGGAGGACGTCAATACGCAACTTTTGGGTACTCCCACACGTTGAGGGGAGGAGAAACGAAAAAGTTATGGCTCAAACAAGAAACGGCAAAGAAGTGATTGCAGCAGCCGTTCCACTTGATTTCACAGGGGGGAACTATAGGAGAATTGAAGCCCTTAACTAGACCGACGATTTGCAACTGACCTCACTCGATTTCGTTGAGAATTGCAAAAGTTATGAGCATTTAAAGATTGACTTGCAAAAGGGGCTGGACATGAACAGTGCGCACTGGCTGGAGGTTGAAGATGAACAGTAAAAGCCACGTGTCGCTTTCTCATTGGTTGGAAGAAATGGAGGGACAAAAGCGTGAGGAATAAAATAGCAAAAATGATCTAAAAATCTTGGAAAAATTTGTAAAATACTAGAGATTATTTGGAACCCAATAAAATTGGTTTCACTGAATTTTGATGAGTTTTGGAATTTAGAAAATTCGGGACGAATATCTTTGGATTAACGAAAGACGCGAGAGATAAAATACCGGAGATTCTATAAATCTTAGAAAATTCCAAAAATCATTATAGAATATTTGGAACCTAATTCTATGAATTTTGATATTTTTAAGTATTTTGGAACTCGGGTGAAATTCGAATAAGGATCGAAATTGAAAATTTTGACTTTGAGACGGTAAAAGATTGAACTTTAATTTCAGAAGGAAATGGATGCCAGGTTATTTGAACACCAAGGAAAATCCAAATTTTGGATTTAAATGGAATTTCAAAGGAAAGGTTTGAATTGGAATTTGGATATAGAATTGCCCAAACAATTAATAATTCAAATTAAAAATCCAATTAACATCCAATTGTTTAAATTAATAATTTTTATTAATTTTTAGCGAATCTCAAATTTGGGAAATTCCCTGAGATACAAAAAACACTGTAAAAACTTAATTTTAAATTACTTGATGCTCACTGAAGGCACATTAAATTGTTTTAGATTTAGAAAATTCTAAATTAAGCTTCTTTAATTAAATAAGATTGATGTAAAATTTTTAGAAAACTAATTTAAATATAAATTTTTGAAAACGCAAATTTTGGGATGTTACAACCTTGGACACATGCTCTAGTGTGATTGCATCAGGGACTATCCCTTCATCAGCTTGATCCCCACAAACCCACTGCTCCCCTGCAAAGCAAAGCACTTGCCAGGCTCCCCAAGGTTCGGACGAAGGATCTTATGTGGGTCGCCATAATCTCCACCCGTAAATGCGGAAAGGATACCACCACGTTTGCCAACGTCATACGCCTCCAAGTGGCGAACAACTCTTCCCACAGCCGATGTGTCATGCCCCAGAGTAATCCGAATCAAAATACATATCGGAAGAACAAAGAGATAACCAAAATCACCAGAAATCGACAAAATGGACTGGAGAGAAGATAGAGATGCAAAGGAAAAGCAGGAACTCGAAATGCTTTCTCAGATTAATCCATAACAGAATCTGTAACAAACTCTCCCCTTTTTATACTAGACACTGGTTCTTTTACCCTCACAACCCGACAAAGTAAATCGGTACAGTAAACAGGCAAATTGACAAATTACAGCTCATTAATAATTACTACTTTCAACGACAACCCTCAGATTAGCTTTAAACGTTAACTTCTTCTCAACGCCGTTGGATCCTCCTAACTTCCTCATCTTTGAATTCAGTTCTTCCGCTTGCCACTCGGATTCAGAACTCCAGGCTCTGACAATTCCCTCCCCCTTAAGTTCCTTGACCACAAGGATCAAAATTTGGAAAGATTCTGGAAATGAAATCCGTATCTTCCCACTTTGCTGCTTCCACCGGGAAATTCACCCACTGTATCTTCCATTGCACAACTGGAATGTTGTTCCGAGGAATCATCCGACGTTCCAAGACAACTGCACGTTCTGTGAGTATATTGCCATCTTTGTCAACCAGAGGTAATGTCTTGTCTGGAATCACTTTAGCCCCAACATGTCTTTTTAATTGACTGACATGGAAAACAGGGTGGATTAAACATCCTTCGGGTGAAAGCAACTTGTAAGCAACCTTGCCAATTCTTTCAATGATTCTAAATGGGCCATAATATTTAGTATGTAACTTCAACACCTTATGCAATCCCAAGACATTATGGTTCAAGAATCGGCTGCTCCCTCCCATCGGCGTTCTCTCGCGATGGAATGAGCTGACGCAGGGGAGGTCGTGGATTCTCTCTGCGCGCGTCACGCTAGTGCCTTCCATGGTAGAGATCGCGAGTCCGTCTCGATGTCGCTCGTGGATCACGGTGATCGGCCCGGCTTGAAGGGAATTATTGTTCTTGACAATGTCTAGATTGGTCTGTACCAAATTGTGGCTTACTTCGCCGAGAAGCGGCGCAAAGGGCGAGGGTTCGGCTCGAGGTAATGATGAAAAATGTCAAAGGGTGCGAGTATTATCTCTAGCTCCTTGAAGTCTCAATGCATGATCTTCTCGCCCATGTATCGGCGGCCGATCGCAATGAGATCGGTGGCGGGAATCTGAATCTATCTCTCTCTGTGAGGCGTCTGTGCCGTTGTAGCGATGGAGGTGGCGGTGGCTCCATGTTGGGCGGGTTGTGCGGATCGGGCAAGATCGGATGGTTTCTTCCAATTGGGGGAGAGGAAGGATCTAGATGGCTGACGCCATGGTGGTCATGCTCATTCAGTTCTCTTGCAACAATGCTAGCTTTGTTCTGAGTCCAATCTCGGCGATGTGCAGCCGGATCATGAGATATTGGGCGACGATGCTTTAGAATCAATTTAAAGCGATCATGGCGGTAAGCGGCAATTTCTTTGGTGGCGATCGATTTAATGGTCATGACTATGGTGGTCCGCCGTCTTGCTCGTGGTGGTCTTCGTCCCCCAAGATTTCAAGTTGGTGGTCATGGGCGATATGGAGTCCGTGATCGCGTTCAAGATTTTGGGGTGCAATGATTCAAATAGCGCGGTGTTCTTGGTGGTGGTGCCGAATGTTGGAAATCCATTTCTGGGATTGTGGCGCCGAGAATGTTGGAAATCGAGTGCGGATTGCTTCTGCGGAGAAGATTTACGATGATGTTTTCGCTAAGCAATTCAATGAAAAGGGGAGAGCTCTGCGATCCAGGCTAGTAACAATCAAGGCTTCTCTTTTTTCTTTTTGTTTTGTTTAAAATTTGTGTGCTTCTTGTTAGCGGTAGGGAGAAATTTAAGGACTTATATCATCTTGATGTAATGTTCTTGAAATTAATAAAATCTTCCTTCATCTAAAAAAAGACATTATGGCGGTAAGGTTGCATTTTTAAATAGACCATATCTCCCACCTCAAAGCTCCTTTCAGTCCTATGCTTATCTGCAAATGTTTTCATCCTTGAACTGGCCTTCTTCAGATTTGACTTGATCAGTTCAATTGATGCCTGTCTTTCTTGGATTCTGCTTCGAGTTTCTTCAGTGCTAGCTTCGAACAAGGCAGACTCAAGAACCATTGGAGGCTTCATACCATAAAGGGCTTGAAAAGGTGTCATTTGTAAAGAAGTGTGAAAGGAGGTGTTGTACCACCACTCTGCATGAGATAGCCATGAACACCACTTCTTAGGATTGGAAAATGCCATACATCTCAGATAGTTTTCCAGGCACTAATTAACTCTTTCAGTTTGTCCATCCATTTGTGGATGATATGCGCTGCTCAATCGGATTTTCACACCCAAAGCCTTGAATAATTCTCTCCATAAGGTGCTGGTAAAGATCCTATCCCTGTCTGAGATAATCAATATTGGCAGACCATGCAGCTTATAGATGTTATCTAAGAACAGGGTAGTCACTTGTTGAACCGAATAGGGATGACTCAAAGCAATGAAATGGGCGTATTTGGTGAATCGATCCACAACCACCATCACCACATCTTTGCCATCCGATTTTGGTAACCCTTCAACAAAATCTAGTGTTTGGGTCCATGCCATCTCTGGAATGGGTAATGGCTCCAGCAACCCAGGATAAGGAACATTTTCACATTTGTTCGTTTGACATGTAGGGCAAGACCTCACAAATTCAGTGATCATACCTTTCATTCCTGGCCAATAAAAGAGTAGTTTCATTCTCTGATAAGTCGCTTTTTCTCCTGAATGACCTCCCAGCGCAGACTGATGGAATGATTCCAATAATTGTTCCTTTAACTTGGTGTTGCTTCCAATATAGATTCTTTCCTTATACCTTATGACTCCATTCTGCAAGGTAAAATTGGGAACGCTGGTGGCATCTATTCTCAGTTTCGCTTCCAATTCCTTACTTTTGTCATTATCCAGATAGCTTTGGACTACCTCGGCTATCCATTCAGGCACTCCCGCGGTAATCGACAGTACTTCTTCTTCATGAGTAACTCTAGACAGAGCATCCACCGCCTTATTTTCTCTCCCTTTCTTGTATTCTACTCGGTAATTGTAACCCAAAAGCTTTATAAGCAACTTATGCTGCACACCCTCAATCAGCCTTTGTTCTGCAATATATCGTAAGCTCTGCTGATCGGTCCGGATTATCAGCACTGGACCAATCAGATAATGCTTCCACTTTTTAAGCGCCTCCAGTATTGCTAAAGCCTCCTTGTCATACACTGACATTGCACTTGCCTTGGAGCCAATCGCCTTGCTTATATAAGCAATGGGTCTACCTCTCTACATCAACACCGCTCCTAGCCCATTACCACTAGCATCTGCCTCCAGAATGAAAGGTTGGGTAAATTCCGGTAATGCGACAACTGGAGCTTGAGTGAGGGCTGTCTTGATAGCATTAAAGGCTTCTTGTTGAACTGCTGTCCACTCAAATGCATTCTTCCTCAATGAATTGAATAATGACCTGCAAATCAATCCAAAATTCTTGACAAACCTTCCATAGTATCCAGCTAGACCCAAAAAACCCCTCAACTGAGTTATGTTCTTTTGGCAGTGGCCATTCTTGAACAGCTCGGACATTTTCTGGATTAGTGGCCACACCATGTCCAGTGATAATGTGGCCCAAATACTCTACTTGGTTTTGACCAAATACACACTTACTTCTTTTAGCATATAGCTTGTTTTCCTTTAACACCTCCAGCACTAGCCGTAAGTGTTCTTGATGCTCCTTCAAGGTATTGCTATATATAAGTATGTCATCAAAGAACACTAATACAAATTTCCTCAAAAAACCTTGCCAAAATTTGATTCATTAACACCTGGAAGGTAGCTGGTGCATTAGTGAGCCCAAAAGGCATTACAATGTATTCATAATGTCCAGTATGAGTGCTGAAAGCTGTTTTGAAAATGTCCTCCGATTTCATTCTTATTTGATGGTACCCTGACCTCAAATCTATCTTGGAAAAGTAATTAGCACCATGCAATTCATCCAACAGATCTTCAATGACCGGTATTGGGTATTTGTTCTTAATAGTGTTTGCATTGAGCTGCCTATAGTCTATGCACAATCTCCAAGTGCCATCTTTCTTCTTGACAAGAATAGCTGGTGAAGAATACGGGCTTACACTGGGTCAGGTGATCTTGGATTGAAGTAGATCTCCAATGAGTTCTTCCATCGCATTTTTTTTGTAATGTGGCAATCGATAAGGTCTGACATTGACTAGCTCGACACCTGGCATCAATGGTATCCTATGATCACATTCTCTCTCAGGCGGAAGCTCAACAACGTCTTCAAAAACTTCGGAATACTTTTTCAAGGTCTCTTCAATCATCGCTGCATGCTCACTATTTCCCTGGTCTGATGTAAGAACTGTTTTTGCATAAAGAATAGCTCCGACCACTCCCTTTTCCATCCACTTATTCAATTTATGCTCATTGATCACATAGTTCTTGGTTGGATAAGTTTCATCCTTAAAGTGAATCTCCTTTTTCCTATCTTTACAAATACAGAGTTCCCTTGATTTCAAATTCAGATTCACTGGACTGTGCTAATACACCCAATCAGCTCCAAGTATCGCATCATACCCCTTTAAAGCAAGTACCCTGAAATCTGAGAAGAACTGCTCCCTTTGAATCCAATAGGAACAATTCACACATTTAGTATTGCACTCCATCTTCACTCCGTTCGCCACCGAAACTTGTTCCAGAGGTTGACTGGCCATTTGACAGTTAGCCTTAATCGCCATCGTTGGTGTGATAAATGTGGCTGAACTGCCAGTATCCACCAGGGCTACGGCCCCCACTCTACCAAATTGCATTTTCAAAGTAAATGTGGTAGTACCTGAACTTGTTCCTGCCACTGCGTGCATAGACAATTGGATTTTCTCATCTTCGTTCTTATGCCTCGGGCTACTGGGAGGAGTACTAAATTATGCTTCTTGAACTTCATCTAATTCTTCCTCATCTCCAATCTCGATCAAATGAATCTGCTTCTAAAATTTACAGATTTTATTATGGCCTGGGACCCAAGGCTCTTGGCATTTAAAACATTTTCCTCCTGACCATTTTTGACCGCCATTACTCACTGATTTCTCACTCACTTCTTTTTTGACTACCACATTTCCTCCCTTCAGATTAGGTGTTCCAGTTTGCAGGATTTTACTGTTACTCACTGAGTTACCTCCAGCATATTTTCTATACATTGTGCTTCCTTCATAATTCCGAGCATGTGCATAAGCTTCCAACAAAGAACTGGGATGTAATGACTTTAAGGGGATCTTAGTATAAGTCTTCAACCCCGAAATAAAATAGTCCAGAAAATATTCCTCAGCTAAATTGGGGTTATGAGAGTCTTGTGGCGACAACAACGGCAAGTCCGCAAACCTCCGGTCCTAGAGAATCAAGCGGCGCCATCTTGAAGATAGTGTGCATAAAATTCATCCGATAGAATCACCTTGCTGTGCATTTGCTCTGTCGCTGCTGACAAAAAGAAGAAGTCACCAGCAGGCTCATAGCGATCACGAAGATCGCCCACATCAATTGTGCGAAGACAAAGCAACAATGTCACCGATAAGATGCACCTCCATGCTAGCAACCAAAATAAGCGGGCGAGCATCTTCATCAATCCATGTCTTATAGCGATGGCCGAGTGCGAAAAGACTCCTGAGCATCGACATAATCATCAGAGGCCTTCGACGGCGGCATCATCGGCCTCCTTGGGAAGAGCAAGCATGGCGGGGGAGTAGGGCCGAGGTGGACATGATAGCTCACCGGTAAGAAACTCCCCAGAGCCGACCACGCATGTGAAGACGCATATGAAGAGCCCAATCTCGATAATTAAGACCATCAAAGATGATCGGGCAGCGAGGAACAGAGACAGTTCCCGAAGAACTGGAAGGCAACATTTTTTTTTACGAACTAAAAAACGGTTTGGACAACCGAACCCTAAACCAGAAAACTCAAGTGGGCCTGGTCGCGCGCGCCTGTATCTCCAGCTTATGGAGGGCTAAAGAGGCAATATCCTGGTTTCCTAATATAAGAGATTACTAATACCTTGTATAGGCTTTCCTTGCCTTGTATATGCTTTCCTTGTATACTCTTGCCTTGTATAGGCTTTCCTTGTATACCCTTGTATTCATGTATATATTCTGGCCATTGGCCTCATGATCAATACAAGTGCTATTCTTAACATGGTATCAGAGCATTAGGGTTAGGGCTATACTTCCTGGGCGTTGCACTTGCGCTCATCTCTCCTCTGCTCCGGTAGCCTCTTCATCTCGTCATGCCAGCCGCGGTCGCTTCATTTGGCTGCCTTGTTAAATGTCGCCGCCCTTCAATTTGTCGGATCCGTCCGCTCGGCTTCCGCGCCAGCGTCCACCGGCGCCAATCCACCGCGGTTGGTCGTCGTCGCCCTTCACTGTTGCCGTCTCTTCCGTGCGATCGACCGCCTCCTCCCGGCGCTCGTCCGTGTCCAGCCAGACACCAGTGTTGCTCTGTCCCTCGCCGGACCTCCAGCGGCCTCCGCCGGGCCTTGGTTCGGTGCTCGCCACGTCGGCCCTCTTCGCGGCCGACATCCGCCGGACCGCCTCTGTTCCGCGTCGCTTTCTTCAGCGCCGGGCTGCCCACTGGACTATCTCCGGCTCGTCGGAGTGCCGCGCCGCTTGCCGCAGGGCGTCACGCCGCTTGTCACCGGGTTGTCTCTCACGCGATCAGGAGCTCGGCCACCTCTGCTTCGGTTGGCTCGATCGGACTCCAAAAGGTATTCAAGCCCATTAAGTAGGTGTCAAGTCCATTGAGTACCAATAAAAAAAATGCCGTCATCTTCAGATTTTTCTTCGAGGACTGTTTTTGTTCCTCGCTGTCTGGTTATCTTCGATGGTTTCAATTATCGAGACTGGGTTCTTCATATGCGCCTTCACATGCGTGGTCAGCGTCTGTGGGAGTTTTTTACTGGTGAGCTATCATGCCCACCTCGTCCTGCTCCCCCTGACATGCCTGTTATTTCCAAAGAGGTCGATGATGTTGCTCGCCAGAAGGCCTCTGATGATTATGCTGATGCTGTGGAGTCTTTTCAGACTCAGTTTACTGCTCACAAGACATGGATTGATGAAGATGCTCGTGCCTCTGCTATTCTGGTTGCCAGTATGGAGGTGCATCTTACTGGTGACATTGTTGCTTTGTCTTCGGCACAATTGATGTGGGCGCATCTTCGTGATCGCTATGAGCTGCTTGGTGACTCTCTGTACCTTCTTTGTTGTGCGGCAGGAAGCGTCGCTTCTGACAAGGTGATTCTTGTGGATGAATTTTATGCAGCTATCTTGATGTGGCGTCGACTTGATTCTCTAGGACCGGAGGTTTGCGGACTTGCCGGTGTTGTCGTGTCGGCACTCTCATTTGGAGCTTCGCGCATCTCGATTTCCTAACACGTCTTGGGCTGAATTTGAGCGGTCGTGCCCGATTGCTTGCTCGTCATCCTCGTGTGACTCTGTTGGAAGCTCTTCACGGCTATTAAATCTTGAGAGACTTCGTCTAGTAGTGCGGGCCTCTGGTGTCTCCCTCGGTCTTAGCGGCGCCTCGTTCTACTCCTCCGTCGATGGCGCCTACTCGATTTAAACTCTTTGAGGCGAGATCTTCACTACACCTCTGCGACAAAAATGGCCATGTGGGCGATTACGCTCTGAAGAAGAAGGATCTTGCTCGTCGAAATAGCCGTCCTCCTAAGAGCACTGGCGGCTCAGGCGTTTCCTCTCAGCGGACTCCTCCACAGCAGACTTCTGTTGGTTCTGATTCCACTCAGGAAATTCTTACACTACTACGTCGCATGGCTGCCTCTACAGATAGGTTAATTTGGTTACGCTACTCGATCTTCGGTGAGACCACCCTCCTCATCAAGTAACACACCATGGATTCTTGACTCTGGAGCTTCTTTTCATATGACATCTGATCCCACGAGTCTACATTCCATTAGTCCTCTTGTTGCTCCTACCCTATCGCATGCCATGAGATGGTACTTCTCTTTTACATTGCGGCGAGGCATTCTTTCGTCGTCCTCTTTTCATATTCTGCTTTGTTTCTTATGTTCCTAAAGCCGACCATGCGGCTCATATCCTTTGCGCCACTCTTGATCATGGTTGTCGGGTTATTCTTGATTCGACTCTTGTTGTGTTGAGATAAATGCACGCAGAGCTCTAGTTGGGGTAGCCTTGCCGCCATGACTCTCGGCGTCTTTGGGAGCTTGGTAGCTTCATCTACCTTCATTGCCTCTGCCGGTCTCTCTGTTTCTCTCTGGGTTCAGCATCCGTTGCTTCTTCTCTCGGGACTTTTGCTCGATGGCATCACCGTTTGGGCCATCTTTGTGGTTCACGTCTGTCTTCTTTAGTTAAATCGTGGTCTTTTAGGCTCTGTGTGCAGTGATGCCTCTTTACCTTTGTATGGGTTGTAAGCAGCAAGCGGCTACAACTTCCTACCATTCTAGTGAGTCTATCTCTAGCGTCCTTTTGATCTTGTTCATTACGATGTTTGGGGTCGGCTCCTTTTGTTTCAAAAGGGGTCATAAATATTACATTCTTTTTATAGATGATTTTTCTCGCCACACTTGGATATATTTTATGTCCTCTCGTAGTGAGGTTCTCTCCATATATAAGACCTTTGCCACTATGATTAAGTACTCGGTTTGATTCTCCCATTCGTGTTCTTCGTCTTGACTTCGGCAGGGAATATTTGTCGAGGAGCTCTTCGTGGTTTTCTTGCTACGAGGCACTCTTTCTCGATTTTCTTGTCACGGTGCTCATGCTCGAGAATGGTGTGGTGGCGCAAGCATCGTCATCTTCTTGAGACAGCTCGTGCTCTTATGCTTGCTTCATTGTTTCGCCTCATTTACGAAGTGAGGTTGTTTCCCTTGCCACCTACTTAACCAATATCAACCTTCTTACGCTCTTAAGAGTGGGATTCGATGAAGCGTCTTTGTGGCATACCTCCGATTATTCGAGACTTCGCCTTTTTGGGTGTGTGTGCTATGTTCTTCTTGCACCTCATGAACGCACCAAAGTATTTGCTCGATCTGTTGAGTGTGTTTTTACGGGCTCTGATCTTGAGCATAAGGGATATCGTTGTTGGGATCCTGTTGGTCGACGCATGCGGATCTCACGGGATGTCACTTTTGATGAGTCTCGTCCCTTCTACCCTCGTCCTTCTTCTTCTACATCCCTTGTTGAGTCACTGTCTTTCCTGACTTTTCCCGATACTCCAGTTGTCACTTTTCCTCTTTCTGTCGGCGTCTCCTTTATCGCGGTTCCTTCCACCACCCTCTCCTCCACAAGTCTCTTCGATATTGTTCCTTCCTATCCTCTATACTACACTCGTCGTCCTCGGTGAGATTCTTCGATGTGCCATCCTCTTCTTACGATGAGCCATCTTCTTGATGCCTCCTCCCGTTCGCTCTTCGTGATCGGCGGTCTATTCGGCCTCTGGCGCCTTAGCTTTGTTGGTGCTTTGCTCTGGTGAGCCGACTTCTTACCGTGATCTTTGTTATTCATCGAGAGTGGCGACATGCGATGGCGGAGGAGCTTCTTTGCTCTCGGCGCTTGCAGCGCGTGGGATCTTGTTCCACTTCCTCCGTGTCCGTCCCATTACATGCAAGTGGGTCTATAAGATTAAGACTTCGCTCGATGGTTCTCTTGGCGCTACAAGGCTCGTCTTGTGGCGCGTGGTTTTCAGCGAGGAGCATGGTCGAGATTATGATGAGACTTTTGCACTGTGGCTCACATGACCCTTGTTAGTACTCTACTTCTTTGTGGCCTCTATCCGTGAGTGGTCCATTTCTCGGCTTGATGTCAAGAATGCCTTTCTTAATGGTGAGTGCATGAGGAGGTCTATATGCAGACCACCACCGGGTATTACATTCTGAGGGCATGGTTTGTCGGCCGTCGCTCTCTTTATGGGCTTAAGCAAGCCCCTCGTGCTTAGTTTGGCGTTTTCTTCTGATCACTTTGCGGTGGTTTTTACGCAAGTGCTCATGATCTGCGCTCTTTGTTCACACTTCTTCTGCGTGGTCGGACTCTTCTCCTTCTATATGTTGATGATATGATCATTACTGGAGATGATTCTCAGTATATTGCCTTTGTAAAGGCTCGTCTCAATGAGCAGTTTCTCATGTCCGATCTAGGTCCTCTTTGATACTTTCTTGGGATTGAGGTTTCCTCTACATCTGAGGGTTTCTTTCTCTCTCAAGAGAAGTATATTTAGGATCTTCTTGATCGTGCTTCTCTCACTGATGAGCGTACAGCTGAGACTCCCATGGAACTCAATGTTCATCTTCGACCTACTGATGGTGAACCTCTTGAGGATCCTAATCGTTATCGCCATCTTGTTGGGAGTCTTGTTTACCTTGGTGTCACTCGTCCTGACATTTCGTATCCAGTTCATATCTTGAGCCAGTTTGTTTCTACTCCCACTCAGCTCCACTATAGTCATCTTCTTCGTGTTCTACGATATCTTCGTGGAACTATTTCTCATTGCCTTTTCTTTCCACGCTCCGGCTCCTTACGACTCGGGCATACTCGATGCTACATAGGCTAGTGATCCCTCGATCGTCGGTCTCTTTACGCTTATTGTGTTTTTCTTGGTGGTTCTCTCATTGCTTGGAAGACTAAGCGAGCGGCGATTCTCGTTAAAGTCTTTGAGGTGAGATTCTGAGCTATAGCTCTTGTGACATGAGAGATTACTTGGTTCTGGTGGTTACTTGAGGATTTTGGTGTTTACTGTTTCTACAAACTCCTCTTTTATCGAGATAATACAGTGCTATTAGCATTGCTCGAGATCTAGTGAAGCATGAGCTCACAAAGCATGTTGGTGTTGATGCTTCTTATATGCGGTCCTAAGTTCAGGATCACGTTGTGGCTCTTGATATGTGCCTTGGCGCTTGGTGTGCGATTTCTTCACGAAGACACAGACTAGAGCTCATCATAACTTTTATCTCTCCAACCTCAGTGTTGTAGATCCACCATGAGTTTGAGGGGGGGTGTTAAGGCAATATCCTGGTTTCCTAATATAAGAGATTACTAATACCTTGTATAGGCTTTCCTTGCCTTGTATATGCTTTCCTTGTATACTCTTGCCTTGTATAGGCTTTCCTTGTATACCCTTGTATTCATGTATATATTCTGGCCATTGGCCTCATGATCAATACAAGTGCTATTCTTAACAATTCCTCTTCACCAGACTCATCATTCCTTCAAAAGTATTAATGTATGTTTCAACAGTACCTGTCTGAATGAGGCTTCTAAAATTATCAATTACCTCTATTCGAGTTTCGGCCGCAAACCTCCTACAGATCATTTGACAGAATTGAGGCCAACTCAGCATACTGGTATCAATTTTGTTGCTATTTATCCAGTGAACCGCCCTTCCGGTGAGATATATCTCTGCAATCTTCAACTTTTGCCCGTCCGGAATACCACCCAACTCAAAACATTTTTCAGCTTTTCTTATCCAGGCTTCTGGATTTTCGCCATCAAATTTCGGGAACTCAATCTTGGGTCCTTTGCTAAATCCACTGTTATACTGCTGTCTTTCATCATGATAAGTACTTCTACCTTCAAGTCCTCTTATCACTTGATTATCCCAAGGCATGTCACTTCTGGAATAAGAAGAGTTGCACAGGTGGTTGCGGAATATAACCATATGGCGTTCTTACATAAGGTGGATTTGAAGAAATAAATTGCGGTGCAAAAGCTCCATATGCCATGGCTGAGGGATATACACTTACCCCATAAGTTCCCACTGTTGCATTATCACTACCTCTCATATGCCCTGGAGAAAGCCCCATGCTATTGATGGAAGAGTCAGGAGCACACAGTGGAATTGGTTGCACGCCACTGATACTATTACCTCCTGAACCCCTTAGATTATAAGAATGCCCACTTCCAGGTGTACCACAGACATTTGCTTCTGGAAAGGAAAATCTGACCTCTATTTCACCCATCCGATCCAGTTCATTCTCCCTCATCGCCACTGTACTGGATACTTCCTCCTGCTTTGATTTATCCATAAGGGTCTTCATATCTCTATGAGCTGATCAATTTTTGTAGTGTTTCCGATCACCTGCTTCTGGAATTGCTCCATCTATTCCTTAGTGTTCGCAGAATGCTCACCGATAAACTGATGCAAACTAGCCATATCTCTCTTCAGATCTTCTAGTTCAACCATCATAGTCGATCCAATCTCCTCTTCCGCACTTCTTACCACCTTTGGCATCCTCGTCCAGCAAAACTGCTACACAGAAAAGGGAATTTTACAGGAAGAGACTCAAGGTCCTTCCAAACCCACACTGCGATCACAGAAATTATCCTGAGATAGCTTAGGGATTTTACGAAGGAAAGCAGATTTCCCCAACCGTCACTACTCAAGAACAACTCTGTGTCCGCAATCACCAAGAATCGATCAGCTCTGATACCAAAATGTCATGCCCCAGAGTAATCCGAATCAAAATACAAATCAGAAGAACAAAGAGATAACCAAAATCACCAGAAATCGACAAAATGGACTGGAGAGAAGATAGAGATGCAAAGGAAAAGCAGGAACTCGAAATGCTTTCTCAGATTAATCCATAACAGAATCTGTAACAAACTCTCCCCTTTTTATACTAGACTCTGGTTCTTTTACCCTCACAACCCGACAAAGTAAATCAGTACAGTAAACAGGCAAATTGACAAATTACAGCTCACTAGTAGTTACTACTTTCAACGACAACCCTCGGATTAGCTTTAAACGTTAACTTCTTCTCAACGCCGTTGGATCTTCATAACTTCCTCATCTTTGAATTCAGTTCTTCCGCTTGCCACTCGGATTCAGAACTCCAGGCTCTGACACGATGGCACGGCATAGTCCACCCTGCCGATCACGTCGGCGGCAAGCTTTTCAATCCCCCTCATGCCGATCCCGTCGGCAGCATGCTTCTTAATTCCTTTTTTTGTTTAAAAAAAGAGCATCCCAAGAAATTTTTGGATAAAAATAACAACAGTGAAAACATGCAGTGAAATTTTTTTGTACTAACTCGAGTATTATTTTTATAATCGAATTTTATTTGTCACAACCAACGAATAGCATAGAAAATGGTTCAGAGAGAAATAAGAAAGCTAGTGACACCAACGCGTAAAATTACCAAAATGACAAACATATGAAACACTTAGTAATGAGTTTCATTGATTATCAATCAATAAAAATGATGGCACAGACGGATAATGGAAGTTTTAATGTATTTGGCTCATTTCATTATGGTTTTTCCATTTTTAGGTCACGTTCATCCGTATTAGCAGAAATGGTCCCATTCCACTCAGCCCAGGCACATAATTTGGAGCGGTAAATGCTGTAGAAAATCCCTGCCTTGGTAGGCGTGCACGGCAATGGTCGAATGCCACTACAGGGCAGCGCAACGCAGCATTAAGCTTGCCGCGGCATAATTTTTATAATTGTTGTTACAATTTTTTTAACAAAATATGGAAATTATATATATCTATCAACAAATTTTGTATGTAAATAATAAATGTTAAAAAATCATAGAATTAGCCTCGTGCTGTTTTTTTGCAAAAATAACCCCTTGGCGCGTATGTGCCGCACACATGTATGTGCATGTTGTATGTTCTATGTGGTAAAACAAGTTGGACTGTGTTGTCACATCTATTGATATTGTTCTTGGAACTGGTAAAGTCATTGCATGTTTAAACTTCGAAAAAACAGAATGAATGAAATATACCATTTCATAATAACGGGGGATTACATGGTGCATACAATTTAGAAGGTACAATGGCAGTACAAAGCAGCTACAAATATGGATAAAAGTACGATACAAGTGCGTCTTTTGGAATTGTAAAAGGGCGGGATGGACTACGCTTTATGAGCGGAGGAAATTAAGACTCGAATGGGTAACCATATGACACCCATAGGGAGTGTTGATCGTCATGACGGCGTGGACGGAGCTGCTAGTCATGGTAATGGCAAGCACAACTATAACTGGTATTGTCGTAGCAGTAGTAAGTGTGATAGTTGCTGCTGAGGTGTACGACCTCCTCATTATTTCTCTCCCTGAGACTTAGACAACATAGGTTGTCGTTATGGGTTTGGAGCTCTAAGTTCTGCCTGCGGAGCTATTCGTTTTCATTCATAACATCTGCGAGGTCCTCTCCCATTTCATTGAGGCGATACAGCAATGAGTGGATGTAACATTGGGCATCTACAGGATACGGTGGGTCCAGGTTCTGAATCTCCCCCTCTCGAACCTCCACCCATGGATCAAGACTCCAACCGAAGCACAGACCTGAGAATTGGTAGTCGGAGAATCAGTAGCTTGTAAATCGATTTTCTGTTATGCGATGCTCGTAATTATCAATAGGGCCCCCTTTCTGTTAAGTGAAGTGAGGCGGGGTCGCCGAACGAACGACGTTAGTTTACTTGCACGCGATCTCCTTCCAGAGCCAAGACATTAACAGTCTAGAATCATTTTTCTATTTTTCTGTTAGGTTCTTATCTTAGATTCCGTCATGACGGAGTCTAGACCTTTTCTTCTTTTACTTCACACAATATAAAAGAAATATACACAATATAAATAAAATATATAATAATATATAATATATTAGAATAAATGGGCAATAGTTAGGAGAGGTGCGCCTAGCTTTTTGTCTCTTTTACCGCTGGAAGTTCTCCAAAAGTATGAAAGGCTGGAGGGCTTTGTACCAACCATTCTAGTGTGGTTGGATTCTGTTCAACAGCCCAAGGACTTTCCGCACATCTTTTGTTCTTTCCACTGCTTGAAGTGATTGCGACAACTACGAAGAAACGACGAATCCCAACTACGGATATATAAGAACCGAAACTGCTCAGAGCATTCCATCCGGCGTAAGCATCTGGATAATCTGGAATGCGACGTGGCATACCCGAAAGCCCTAAGAAATGCATGGGAAAGAAGGTCAGATTAACCCCGAAAAAAGTGATCCAAAAATGGATTTGGCCTAAAGTTTCAGGATATGTCCGACCAAAGATTTTACCCACCCAATAGTAAAATCCAGCAAATAAAGCAAAAACGGCTCCCATAGAAAGTACATAATGGAAATGTGCAACCACATAATAAGTATCATGTAGAGCAATGTCTAGCCCAGAGTTTGCTAGAACTATTCCAGTGAGCCCTCCTATGGTGAACAAAAAGATGAACCCTACAGCAAATAACATGGGTGTTTTGTATTGTATCGAACCTCCCCACATGGTAGCGATCCAACTAAAGATTTTTATTCCAGTGGGCACAGCTATGATCATGGTAGCTGCGGTGAAGTAGGCACGCGTATCAACGTCTAAGCCCACAGTAAACATATGATGAGCCCAAACTAGAAATCCAAGAACACCTATACTTATCATGGCATAAACCATGCCTAGATACCCGAAGACCGGTTTTCTTGAAAAGGTCGATACGATATGACTAATAATACCGAATCCAGGCAGAATGAGAATATACACCTCTGGATGACCGAAGAACCAAAAGAGATGCTGGTATAATATTGGGTCTCCTCCTCCTGCAGGATCAAAAAAGGTTGTATTAAAGTTTCGATCGGTTAATAACATTGTAATTGCCCCTGCCAGTACCGGAAGTGATAATAAAAGTGCAATCCACGATCTACAAGCAAGAGTATGTGTCACATAGCGAGACATGCGCCGAATAGTATGTAAGAGTTGTAGCGATTACCATGAATAGAGGGCACATATTAGGCTAAAATTAAACTCATCGCAAACCTGCACAACAGCATCGAGGTCGTGCTTGCATGTCGGTCACTTCAGGGGGCAGAGTGGGAGGGCGTCGTAGATTGGATTTATAGCGGTGTAGTAGTGCCTTGTTCTAATAGGAAGATCTGAACTGGTGGAACAAGGTCTTAGGGACCGTAGATTTGATGGGTCTCGAGTGAAGGGTTGTGGCCTCAAAACCATAAAGGGTCGGGGCCTCGAGGTGATATCTGACCTTGTTTGCCCCTCCCACGGCTTGAGGTGCCTCCTCTATCTATCATTGCAATGGAGTGGAGGTTGGGCTAGTGAAGAAGTGTTGCCTAGGTGGTCGGTGGTTTTATAGGCAGTGTGTAGTCCATGCAAGGTTGATAGAGTAGGGGTAGCGTGTCCTCATTTTAGTCTAAGAAAGCGGGCTGCATCTTATTGTCATTTCGGTCTCAAAAAGCGGTGGGCAGAGTTTTGTGAAATTAGACTGACAAAGAGATAGGCAGTGTTGTCACTTTGCTTTGGGAAAGCAAGGCCGCGTGTTGTCAAATTGGGTTAACAAAGCAATAGGCAATGTGTTATACTATCGACCTAGAAAAGCTGATGGATATGTATTGTCTAATCGTCCTGACAAAGCTGCTAGCTTCGTGTTGTCCAATCTATATGACATAAATGTTGACTTCGTGTGGTCAATTCGCCCTACCATAACGTGTTCGATGTGGTAAACTAGGTGGGACTGTGATGCCACGTACATTGAAATAATATATGCCTGAACACAATTTGTTACAAGATACCATATTGACAGGGCATTACAATTTGTTTTAAGATTTTTTTTTGTAGCTCATTTTTTGTTGAAACCTACTGATGACGGCACACAAAATTACTAAAACTAGAAGAGTATGATCTTAATCCAAATTTACGACTTCCTTTTACGAGCTATCCTGACAGTAAGCAAACCTCGTGCGTTTCACACTATAAGCATGACCATAGGGCTACTGCTCCAACTCCAGTTAATGTTAGTCCCTAAGGTTCTGGTGTTCCAACTCCATTTAATAGTAGTCCCAAAGGTATTGGACTACAACTCCAGTTAACGTTTGTTCCCAATGTGCTATATCCAATGGTTGGCTGATCTAAAAGTGTACTGTTGGAAAGTGTAGAAAGTTGACAATCAAAGGGGAAGGTTTGTACCTATGCCATGTAACAACTTTATAGAAGTTTACCCCTTTGATTGGTAATTTTCCACACTTCCTAGCATTACACTTGCAAATCGGCCAACCATTGGATATGGCACCTTGGGAATAAATGTTGACTAGAGTTGTAGCACCATCACCTTCGGGACTACTATTAAATGGAGTTGGGGCACCATAACCTTCAGTACTAACATTAACTGAAGTTGGAGCAGCAGCCCTATAGTCATGCTTCCAGTGTGAAATGCACAAGGATTGCTTGCTGTCAGGATGGCTCCTAAAAGGAGGCCATGAATTTGAATTAAGATCAGAATCATCGCGCCATGCAAAAAAGGTGTATGTCTGAAGGTGTCGACGATTAGGATCGCCAACCGCAAAGAGGGGGGAAGGATCGAGAAAAGGGGCGAGGCCCAAAGTCGTGCTCGTCCGGGAAAGAAAGAAGCGTCGCGAGGGGTGTAACTCGGGGAAGAGAAACAGTGCGCTGGGGACACAGCGTTTATACTGGTTCGAGCCCCCTAGGTCGGGTAATAGCTATACTCCAGTCTTGTCCGGAGGCAAAAGGTGACTATGAGCTCCTCGGGGGAGTACAAAAGGGGGAGCTCGACCTCGGGGCCGACAGGAATGGCGTATGAGGGGATCTCGGGAGGCTGCAGCGAGTGATAGGGTTGAGAATGACTATCGGCACGTGTCTATCGATGTCGGTCTTCTGTTCATGTCCCCCCTCTGGTCGGGGTGGCCCGTCGCTTATATAGGCCTTCAGGGGGCGGCGTCGGTCCGAGGCTGACCTCAGGCAGTCGTCGGTGAGTGACAGGAGTTTATGGCGATTCGACACGGGTGTCGTAGGTTACTCGGCGAGGACTTCTAGCGCGGTAGGTAGCTGTTGGCGCTAATTCCTACGCTGGGTATGGGCCAGCGGTGACTCCCGCGCAGGGGAGGAAAATTACATTGGTAAAAAAGGAAAATTACATAGAGGGTTAACCCCAGGCGCACAGAGGTCGGGGAAGCCATCTTGGGCCGAAGAGCCCCTGCCCGAGCTCGGGAATAGACTCCCGAGCTCGGGGGACCTTCACCCGAGCTCAGGGACAGACCCCCAAGCTCGGGGATACCGCCCTAAGACCCCGGGGGGGCCCAGACACATGTCAGGGTGACCGATCCCCGACAGAAGGCATATAGTAATTACACATCTAAAGTACGATACACCCATACAACTGCTCATTCCTTGAAACCTTAACCCTAATCAGGTCGTCGCTTTTGCGCACGACGGAGTTGGTCCTGTGGGTACGTGAACTGGTCAGGTGTGTGCATACCGCTCCACAAGTCATACTGGGTGTCCTGTGTCGCTAGAGGGGCCTCGTCAAGTTGGTTGGATCTCAGTTGTTGATCGCGAAACACGTCTTGCACCCACCCAAGAGGTTGCATGGAATGCACCATTTGGGCTATAGACAAAAGAGAGTGCAACAAGTAACTTAAATTACATGAAGCACTTACCAATGCTGGTTATAGGGTCATGAAGCACTGTGTCCATTGGCGGAACTTGTCCTAAGAAACCTGCATGCACGTAGTGTTAGCTTAGTTTTGTCTTGGAAATCACGTCAACTTGACAAAACATACCTATTATGCTGCCCACACAGATGATGACCCTACACCATAATCATGCGTGGTGTACGTGGTGTAGGTCTGGCTGAACCAAGTCTCACGAGGTGGGTGTTGCGGTAAGCGTGCCAGCGCAAACAAACCCAAAGCCAAACTTCCTAGTGGCAAGTCCTAATCGGGGGTGCCCACATCGGAGTTTGTATCAACCTTGGGGTTGTACATGTCAGCGATGGAATAGGTGCTTCATGATCGTGCCTGGACAACGACAACGAAAGGAGAGTTTGATCCCTACGTGCATGCTGTAAAGGGACATGATATGTACGGAAATGTTTGGTACCACCCATGCTAAGAAGTTTCACAAATGAAGGTAAGTTCAATAACAGTTAATAACTTCAATAAGAGAGAATGTAGCTGATGTGGTGCCTGCATAGATGATGTGCCTACACCGAAGTTGTGCGTGTTGTAAGGAGTGTAGGTCTGGCCGAACCTAATCTCCCGCAGTAAGTGTGTCTGCACGAAAGTACCCCAACTAGAACTTGAAGGCGGCAAGTCCCGATCGGGCGAGTCCGTCTCCGAGTTTGTGTTGACCTCGGGAGCTGTACGTGTAAGATCGAGGATGCCGACTAGAGGTGGGTGAATAGGTGGCTTGTAAAAATTTTCTTCTACGACTAATTAAAATCTCGCCTATTTATTCCTATGTCAAACCTAAACAAAAATAAATGCGGAAGTGATAAGCTAAGGTTTTGACAATTAAGCCTAAGTCAACTAGGCTCACTAAGTGCACTAGCTAATTATGTCTCTCAAACAAGAATTGCAAGCCTAAATACAAGCAAGTAATTTAATTCTAAGAATGTAAATTGCAACAATGTAAATAAGTAATTACAAGCATACACAAGGAGACACAATTCTTTTTACCGTGGTATTCGGAGACTTACTGGTCTCCCCTAATCCACGTTGAGGCTAGCCCAAACCTCTTTAGACCAGCTTCACGAATTGAGCACCTGCCTCGATTCCACTAGTGGTAGCTCTTTTCCGCTCCAAGTAGGTGAGCTCCGACCTTCACAATCTTGTCGGGCCTTCTCACAATCTCCTTGAAAAGATCACCGTGCGCAACACCTCCACACGCCGTCTAGGTGTCGGCAAACACCAAGAGTAACAAGTCAAGCCCCTTTGCTTGAGCTCCACCAAGTACAACATATATACAATGGTGATCACCGAGTGCAATATATGCACAAGGCTCCCCTCAAATGCAACACATGCATTGGATAGTTCAAAACAATTCCAGGTACCCGGATATGTGTCTAGTGCTAGTTCCCAAGATCAACGCCTAGCACCCACATATCCCGCATTAGAGATGTATCGCAACACATACACACAAATCTAAGCAAATGACATAGCATAAACATAAGCTAGATCTATTACCACTACTTAGGATTACAAGTAGTGGCCGACCGGCCAAATATTACATGCCAAAAGTAAATTGCAACGGAATTTAAACATATACCAAGAGTAGGACAATGGTATGTCCATCTATAAACCTATAGGCAACCGACTTGGAAAAGCCCAAGTTCATCCATCAACATAATCGTCGAACCTTGAAGCAAAGTATGAGTCGTTGGGGCACTCTTTCGTACCTTCGTCTATATTATTTAGATTAAGCAACAATGAGTACACATATGTACTCGCAAGACTTTAGTGTATGAAAATACAGTAAATGCATCGCTAGAACAACGATAATAAGTTTCTACACTAGTCTCATTTTCAGCATAAAGCATATTTTGTTTAACAAGTGAATATTGCAGAAAACAGTAGCGGAATTGTAAAGAGCATTTGATAAAGAACTAAATAACAGTAAGTAAAGTTTGTGTACAGCATTCCACAGCCCTCCTTGGCTGCGAACAACGAGTAAAAACAGCCACCCTTGGCTCACAATTTTACCAACCCATTTCAACAACATTTCCAAGAGTTTTTCAGAAAAGATCAAGACTATACTTGACACTTGCTCATGACCGTGAGCACGGCTAATTAATTAGATTTTTAATCTTTGCAGAGAGTGTACAGCTTTACCCACAAGACATAACTGACTCTTTATGCAATCAATATTAGCACACTTCTTTTGGTGTGCCGCAGAGAGTCATGACATAACCGTTACATTATATAGACCTAGTTTTGCACCAGCGACAGTGATGTTAAATCCTTGCCATACTTCTGGAGATCCTGAACCACGATGGTGCCCCATTGGGAACTCTTCCCATGGCCAGGCATGCACCATTGTATGGGGTTGCTTTGGCCCCAACACCTCAGTGAAGGGAGCACCACGAGCAACACCGTTATGGGTGCGCCCTTACTACTCCGGGCTACCAATGTACAAAGCTAAATCTACATAACTTAATAGGTCAAAGCCGTCCCATACCAGCACTTGTGGTTGTACGAAATCACTTTCGTGATAGCATCAAGTTCGGTCCTTAACTGACCTAGGCGAGAGTCTCTTCCTATCTACGCGTGAGGTCCTTTTCACGCCCCAAGTTGAAGTAATAACTCGTCCCGTGCCTAAACTATAAGTTTTAGGTTGGATTTTTACCAAATTACATGGAGACCATACCTTGGTTCCGTACCATTAAACAAAGTTGCTCAAGCTAGATTGAAATATGTCCCATCATTTAAAACCATTATAGTGAGCATGTCTAAGTATGAGCATAAGATAATTCGCAAGTATTACCCAAGTGACACTAAGTAATGTCTACCCCATGTTGATGAGTACTTATGCCATGGGTGCCCCCAGCGGCCCGGGAAGACAAATGGGCCGCCCCAGGCCCAGCTCTGGTGAAAGATCCCGTTGGGCCACGGAGGACACTCATCCCCGACCAAGCCAACCAGCGGGCGTCCGACCCACGCCCTGGGTCGGGCTCCCCGCGAGCCCCGACCAAGCCAACCAGCGGGCGTCCGACCCACGTCCTGGGTCGGACTCCCCGCGAGCTCCGACCAAGCTAGGGCGATCTCCGCCAAAGGTCGGGTGCCAGACCGTCGCCGATCGCTGGCCACCTACTCCACGGCCACGTCGGCTCAGAGTGACCGTGCGAGAGCAGGTGGCTCCTTCCCAAGACGGTGAGGAGGCTGCCGAAGTCAAGCACCCGTCTCATCGCTCCGTCACGCACAGCTGGAGGGTCCGCTCCCTCCCGAGGCGGCACCAGAACCAAAGCGCTATGGCGTCAGCAGCGTCAGCGCCTGACGGGCGCGCAGAGGGTAGGTGCGCCTATTCCCGATGAAACAGAAGACCGTGCTGTTCGATGCGTCTACCAACCCAGCATGGGGAGAGGACGTCGGTCAGTCGGAGAAGCCGAAGACGAGGACTCCCGGGCACAGGCCATACCGTCCTTCTTTTTAGACGTCCGTGTAACCTGCCCCCTCCGTCTATATAAAGGGAGGCAGGACCCTCAGGGAAGGGGGGCAGAAGTGAGCGATAGAACGATCACAGCACGACTTAATCCGACCTGCTTCCTCTCTCTAGTTCTCGAACTCTCACACTTGTACGAGGCGCGTAAGGCCAGCCCTTACCCCTCGCTTGTAATACAGTGTAGCCATCTGCACCCTAAAGTGAACTGGAGTAGAGACATTGAGCCCGAACCAGTATACATCTTGGGCTCCCTGAGTCTAACCATTCGAGGAGAGGGAACGCGCGGCCCCTTAGACTACAAATTTACTTGCCGGTGCTCAAAACACCGACACATGTCTAGGTTACAATGGTAGGTAATTGAATAACAAGGGGAGGTAAATGCATACAATTAGAATTAGCTACCAACACCCACAATATAGCAAGTTTAAAACATACACGCAGCATATAGTTTGATAAAACAACATAACTTAGCAAATATGGGATCAAAATGGTCAAAGGAGGGTGCTTGCCTGGTTGCTCTTCGTTGGGAATATAATCCGGATCATGGTCGGATCGTTGTTAACCGATTCTAAAACATCGGTGTCTACGCGTCGAATAACAAGAACCGAGACAAAAGCAAATAACACCAATTCAAATGGGGCAAAAAGAGATCAGATATAAATATCAATTAAACTTACCAATAAGAACATGATGATTTTGGGTTCTTGAATTATCACATTCATAAGGATTTCATTAGTATCTTGCTTATGTGAACCCTTTTCATGAAGGTGTTACTTTCATCCTTTATTATAAGAAGCTAAGGTTATAACCATAGCTAGGGTTATTTACAAATTCAAGAAGCTAAAATTACGTATCTTTGTATTTATAACTTCGGATTCTAGATGCTAAAATCATTTGGATTGATAAAAGTGAACATTAGTTAAAGGGTTTTGCTTAGTTGGTACTTACCTTTAAGGGTTCATGCATGGGAGTGATTCCTACACGTTGGAACTGGAATTTAAATTTATTGGTTGATACTACTTAGTTACGTGACAATTCCTGCATTGTCGATGTTTTGGTTTAAGACTTCCAATCTCATTTGGCCATACAATAAGGCTCTAGCGACATTATCATTTAGGGTGTTTGCTCTAACAAATTTTATATGACAAGCAAGTTTTAATTAAGATGTTTTTCTATATTTTAGTTGTCCGTATATTGGGGTATGTTTATAGGCTATTTCCCTCAAAATTTATGTTTAGCCGTGTAGATTTACAAGCCATCGAATATACTTAAGTGTTTCTGAAACTGCACAGTTTGTGATCGTTTAGGGTTCTTGCTTTAGTAGGATTCAGATTCAAAGCAAGTTATAATTAAGACATTTTTTGAGAATATGGTAGTCTATATACTAAACAGTGATCCTGTACCATTTTCCCTTACATTTGCATTTAGACGGGATACTTTACGGATTGCCGAATAGGCTTAAGTGATATGGATTTGGTGCAGTTTGTGGTCAATTAAGGTATTTCGGTGACAGGTTTTATATGCAAAGCAGGTTACAAATGAAATATTTTTATAGATTATGGTCGTATGTATATCATAGAATGTTAGTGAACTATTCTTTCACTATTTTCCATTCATATAAGATATTTTACGGGTTACCGAAAAGGCTTATATGACCATGTTGTTCGGGCGGTTACGGTCCAGTTTTCATTCTTGATTTGCGACCGCACCTTATAGGATAATCTAACTATTTTTTAGGCATAAGTATGGAATATCCCTAAGAGTGTTTTAACGTTAGATCCGTGATATTTCGCATTTATGTGAGATGTTTTTCATATAAATGATCATTAAGGCTTAATATAGGCTTACTCAAAGTTGTTCAAACAGATATTATTTTTACATAGCAAGCAAGGATATAACATTTTAAGTTCATGGATTTGGTTTCGTCGGATTTAAAGTTAGTTTGTGATAGTTACGACTATTCGAACTATTTGAGTATTGAAAATCTGACTATTAAGTATTTGATGTTTACTAATGGTAAAACCTAAATATTTTTACATATTTGGGATCCTTGTGATCCTAGGAGTATAACAAAACTGGTTTGGTGAATAGTTGAGTTCATTTGATCCATATTTTAACTATTCGATTTTCTATGTGAGAGAGGCTTTCTTCTTAATTCAAATTGAGTTAAATTCTAAATATTTTTGTAAAAAAAATGAAATATTAATGACCACAGGAACATGTAAGAGTAATTTCATGATTTTAGGAGCTATGGTTTTCATAGTTGCCTTCAAGGTACATAAAAGGGCTTGGAACACACTTGAATCAAATAATTTAAACTGTGGTGAATATATGAATTTTTATTGCACAATCTAAATCCTTATAGCTTAACACAAATTTAGAAACTTAGTTCACCTTATTTGGACGTTCCTAGCAAAAGATATAAAGAGATGAATAAAAAGAAGCAAAAAGAAAAATAAATATGCGTTTGCTGGGATTTGAACTCACTATCTACAGCTTCAGGCAACAGTGCTCTGCCACTTGGCTACGTGCTCACTAATGACTAGGAGATGTGTAAAGTTATGTGTGTTGACGAGTACTTAATTACCCTAGAGCTTGATGGGAGCAACAATGGCGAGGGCGAGGCTAGGCGAGTCTCGGTCGGCGCTTCACTGGAGAGACTGAGGGAGATGGTGAGGAAGCAACTCGGGGACACAGCCGGGCTAGAGAGGAGTGCTGTGGGAGGACAGGTCACCGGAGCTCAGAGGCGGAGCCAGGCCCCGTGACGGCAGGGATGGCCGGCGATGCGAGCTCAGCTTGCTGGAAGCTTGCGCAGCAGCGACCGGCCGGGAGGAGCTCGGGTTCCTCCTTGCGGATGTTGGATCACCGCCTAGCTTCAGCTTTGGCAGGCACGCAGCAGCAGGAGAAGCACGGCGCAGCGAGCAAGGGGAGGAGAAGGACTCGACTGGCTTTGCCTAGCTCGCACAGGGGAGAAGCTCTGGAGAGAGGGAGCAGCAGGGAGATGGCGAGGCTTGGCGTGCAAAGGAGCTGTGGCTCAGGGCAGTGGCGACGAGACGCTACAAGCACATAGGGCTCGATGGTTGTCAGCGCCGAACGGGAAATGATGGCACTGTAGCTCGACATTAAGACTGAGGTGACTGGAGGGAGGTTGGGCAAGCTCAGAGCAGTGTTAAGTCACTTGAAAAATTTTACAATTTTTTCGTGCGGGTAGCACAGAGAGTCTACTTTCCATTTTCGTTGGTCTCATCTCAATCCATGTTGTGGTTTAAGAGCAGAAATTCCACGAAGCTGATTGATTTCAAGCTGTTTTTGAATTTTTAAGCTATTTAAATGGTGTGCAAAAATTATGGAAAAATTATATTTATACATCTTATGTGCTCTAGTATTTTATAAAATTATTTTCCATAGTATGTTGTTTGAGATTTTTATGAGTTACTTTAATGTGTTAGTTTAGGTATTTAAAAGTCACTAATTCAAAAATCAAATCATGGAAATAAATGAATAAACCAAGATATGAATTCAAATGAGAATCAAAACATGCAATAAGATTCATGACATGCTACTTTATTTATTTTTATAAAATTCTGACATTTGATAATATTATTTTTAAATTAATCCTGCTTTTGATTTCTGTTCAATACTAAATGAGTTCATATGTCTTTAAAAACTTCTAAAGATGACCAAGAGGTTAGTTGGGATTTTATATTTTTTTCAGATTTTATCTCTTAAGTGGTTTTGGGTT